>JADDMT010000183.1:0-46125 GCA_021401465.1 Teratosphaeria epicoccoides
GGGGGGGGGGCAAGGGCGGGTTTTGAAGGCGTGATGAGGGGGGGAAGAGGGCGATGTGTGAGCTGCTGTGTGAGGGAGAGATTGAGGGGAAGATGTCGAGAGATTGGTACTTGGTTGATGGTCGTTTTGTCTTGTTACGATAAACCTCGATATTTTACAGAAACACTTCCGGGATGGCCAAAGACCGGCGTCTCAGGTATGTCTGGAGGCGGCTCTCGCGCAAAGCTCAATTTGGCTTTTCCGGTCAATCATTCATCGTTTGCATCTCATACGGCTCCTGTCCATGCTTTCGCAGGCTAGCTCGAAAACAACAATCTCATACGCCCCAGCTCTCGCTCCGGACATCGATGCCGCAGCTTGTCATTGTGCCTGCCCAACCAGGATCCCAGGTTGCGTCAGATGCGAGTGATCACTCTCCCGACTCATCGTCCGCATCTGATAGCTATTCGTCCCCATCGCCTGCTTCTGGTCAATCATCGCCGCCTGGCTATGACTCCGCATGCTCATGTCATCACCAATCTCGTCCACATCCTCCCCACTGCCATGTAACGTCGGTGGCTTGACTTCGCGAATCATCTCAACATAATCATACGCGAACTCGCCAATCTCGACATCATCGATTCCAATTTCTTCTTCCATCTTGTCCACGCGGAGGCGGAAGACGGGGAGCACGCGGCTGAGGAGGGAGATGCCGGTGAGGATGATCATCGACCCGAGAAAGCTGTATGCAGCTCCTGACGCGCTGTCAGCAAGCTGGATGGCAGGTTGGATCCAATTGTGGTTCAGCCAGCCGCCGAGGATCGTGCTATGGCCATCGAGACTGGTGATGTAGTCGGCGGCGAAGAATCCGGTCAAGATGTTCCCGATCAAGCCACCGATTGCATGGACCGCGAAGATGTCCAGGGCGTCGTCTGCCCGGATCAAGTATTTGAGCTGCGTGGCGAAATTGCATCCAATGCCGGCGCAAACGCCGTAGACGACGGCGGCCCAGGCTGGCACATAGCCAGATCCGGGTGTGATAGCGACCAGGCCTGCGACGACGCCGGAGCAAAATCCGACGGTTGACCATTTCTTCTCGAGGCGGTAGTCAACGAGCATCCAGGTTAGTCCGGCGACGCTGGCGGACAGGTTCGTGACGACTGCGGCCATGACTGCACGCATGTTGGCTCCAAGTGCCGAGCCGGCGTTGAAACCGAACCAGCCGACCCAGAGGAAGACAGTCCCGATGACGACGTGAGTGACGTTGTGAGGACGATAGTTGAGCGTGGAAGTGCCGTGGCCAGTACGTCTGCCGAGTGCGTACGAGTATGCGAGTGCTGCGCAGCCGCTGGAAACGTGCACGGGAGTTCCACCTGCGAAGTCGAGACCTCCCAGACGATAGACCCAGCCGGAAGGATTCCACGTCCAGCAGGCGATCGGGTCGTAAATCACTGTTGTCCATACGAACATAAACATGACGCAGGGGAGCATGCGGCCGCGTTCTGCGACTGCACCGACGGCCAGAGCGACACTGCAGCACCCGTCAGCCACGTACACTCCCTCGAGCTTGACGGTAGCACTGACGTGATGCAAGCAAACATGCACTGATAAACACAATACAACAAATCCGGAATCCCACCACTGCCCACACTCGGCGCCGCCAGCACATCCCTCAACCCGATATTCTCCAAATCCCCGATGAAGAGGCCCGCGCTGTGCGAGAACGCCAGCGAAAACCCCCAGAAAAACCACTGGAAGCTGACGACGCCGAGAGCGACGATCGAGAGCCAGATCAATGAGAGTGCGGATTTCCGGCGTGCGAGGCCGCTGTAGAAGAAGCCAACGCCGGGGACCATGAGGAGAACGAGGGCGGTGGAGGTCAGGATCCAGGAGATGTCGCCGCTTTGGTAGTATTGGTTGAGGTTGGTAGTGAGGGAAGAGCCGCCGGTGGGACCGGTGGTGTTGGTGCCGGGGAAGGCGAGCCAGGGGATGTAGGGGAGGGTGTTGAGGGAGGCGATGGAGGAGGGGGGGTTGGCGGCGGCCATGCTGACGGATGTGCCGGCTTGGGATGGCTCTGTGAGGTTGGGTGTTCGTCCTGCTGGTGGAGGAAACCAGCAGTGCCAATGCGCAGCTGTCGAAGAATAGACTTAGCGCTTCAGATTCAGAGACGATTTTCCCAACAAGCTCCCTCCGTCGTGCAATGCTGTATGTAGAACAAGCGCGCTCACGCCAGTGACTCCGTGTACTGCCACTGGCTGTCCAGTCGTCTTCACATCAGAGCTCGGACTGTTGCACCGATCGAACAAGCAAGGCCGTCTTGCTCTAGAAAGTACGCGGCGGCATAAGCTCTGCTTCAAGCATGGTATGTATGAAAAGTGCAACTCTCTGGATACAATCTCCATTCTACAGATCGAGCCGACGCAAGGGCAATCCTTGTGGGCGTCCGCTAGCATTCTGGTCCGAGTGCGCGACCCACGCCGCGCCGATGGAGTAGGGGGTGGTGGCGTGTGGGCTTTGCCCTGGACCAGTAAAGCAGCCACGCTGGGGGAGTCAATCCCACGACTTCGTTCCTGACGCTAGTGGTAGGCGCCTCTCGGAGGGATCGTGCCCTGCCGAGGCCTGGACTGCGGGAATGCAGTAGTATGTCCTATGGCGTGAGCTTTTGCGATGGCCAACGACTTCTGATTACGATCCCCGAATGCGGCCATTTGTATAGTTGCAGTTGCATCAGGCGAGGCTGGTGGTCTCGGAACAAGGGCAAGTCACGTGTACACGAACATCGGCAGAGTCCCTTGCATGTGAAAAAGGTGCAGCATGCACGTGCTGTGTCTCGTCGCCTGCAGGTTGGTGAAAGGTTGATGCACGACAGGCGCAGCAACGCCCCAATCTCCGAGCGCTGTTTGAACATCCTGGCATTCTCCCACATCACCATCTCCCATTGCGGCTTCGTGGTGAGAGCCATTCAATTGTCTGCACGGTGGTGTAGTCAACACATCGAGATCTCCTGCTTCTCGACTGCACGATCAATCAAATTGCTCGACGTGGATGCATAGAAAGCGCATATCCCCAAAGTCAATTTTGAGAGTCTGAAACGCTCCATATCTTCAGCAACACGCTACCTAAGGAGGCGACACGATGGTCGAGGAAACCTCCCGACATGGCGGATCGAGGCAACCTCTGGTCTCGACTATGTCCCGCCACATGCTCGGCATCCTGCAAGCTCGATTCCACCACTCGCACACTGTAGCCAAACGCCCGCCTGTTCGATGACGAGAAGTTGGCCCCGGCGATGACCTCCCATTCATACGCCCCCAGACGTACGCCTGTGTTCTGCCACCGTCCATCGAAGGAAACATGGCTCATAGCTGAACGCACAGTGCAAAATGTGTTTCCCACGGCGCCTGGGTGTAAGGGAAGTTTCGATGGCCGACTTGACTTCAAGAAGGGCTACTGACACCTGTCTGCGTTCTCCGAAACTTACAGCGTGACTTGGGGCGAAATCCCGCATCTTCGTGGGCTGCCAAATTGTACGGTGTTTTTAGCGAGGCGATCATGATGGACAGCGGCATTTGAAGGAGCGTGAGGAGCGTGCGGGGGAGAGCGAGGAGGGGCCGGCAGGTCTGTGAGGCGTCGTGCGCATCGCAAAGCGGATGAAGACATTACGGACCTGCCGACGTGATGGGAGTCTGATTCAGTCAAGGTAGCAGTATGCGTGGCAATAGTCAATCCTACATGAGACGGCGGCGTTAGCCAAGCCAAATGACACGCCAACACAATATGTCCGGCAAACGAAGCGTTACAAGTCCCTGCCACATTGCCCCATCAACCAGCTCCTTCTCGATCCCTTCGTCGTTCCTCGAACGATTCTCGATCATACCCAATCCATTTCTGTAGCCGCGTGCCTTCTCTGCGCAGCATGGCGGCATCGAACGCCGGCGTCGGATGTGGCCGGTGGAACTGGATGGTACCACCATGCAGTCTGAAGGTGACCGCACCGCCATGACGCTGGACCAGTTTCAATCCAGCTCCTTTCATGGCACTCTCGGCGTTGGCAAAACTAACACCCTTCTTGCCAAGGCGTTCTTCGGGAGACGGGAACATGGCCATGAAGACTTCCAGACTTGCGCGGCTCAGCGCGATCGTGGACTGAACTGCAGGCAGTCCTTGCGCGACATTGCTATCAGCTGGCGGCAATGATGCGTGTGCCCTTTCGATTGCCGCATGATTCCTTGTCCTGGGGCGATCCTGCTTCGTCGAGTACGACGCATTGCCTGGAAACCTTTTGGGAGCCTCCGCAATGCTCCTGTGGGGGATACTTGATCTCGAAAGCTTCGTCATAGCCAAAGAGCTGTAGAGCTTATCCACTCTCAGACGCTCATCTTCGAGTCTGGAGAGGTACACTGGATCCTGAGCTGCTCACAGATAACTGCAAATCCTCGCCAAGTTTGCAATATCGACTCAAGCACCCCAACCTCGCAGTGAATGAATTCCCAGACTGCTGCTAACTCAGCGCGTGACGTGGTCGCATGTTGCAGCCATCTCTTATCGCGAGTGCCATTGGGCCAACTAGCCTCACAGGATACTTCCGTTCTGGCTGCCAAGGCATTGATATCAACACCGAAAATCTTTCTTGTTGCAAGCAGACGCCGGTGCTGTGGCGTCAGTGCAGCAAGATCGCTTTCATCGGCTCTCGATTCAGCAGCAGCATTCGGTCTTGCACAATTGAGCAGCTTGGTAGCGCGGAGCAACATATCCACCGTCAAGAGCTCAGAAAGCAGCCTGTGTATGCATGCGTCCATTTTCTGGCCCTCGCGTGATGGATCATGTTCCATATGATGTTCCAGGAATTCCATTGTAAGCTGGCGACTTAATGGATAGTCTGGCTCCTGGCGGACGGACACTGCCTTCGGACACTGGCATAACGCAAACTGTAAAGGCTCTTCGGCCAGGCAGGCGGCAACGGTCGGATGAGGTACCTCAGACCTCAGCCCAAGCTCAGGCTGCCTGTTGGTGTCTCCAAGGTACTTGGGCACGAGTCGCCTGCAGTGTGCCCTGGATATTCCGAGGCGTTCAATAGTGATATGGCACAGGTCCAAGGCTAAATCCTCACACAGAACTTTCATGAGCGTCAGGGCCGTCTGTCGGTGGACTCGTCATGGTATTGAACCGAACACGGCGCAATGAGGTCGTTTCTGCTACGGTAGGCATATCCGGCTGACCGGCATATTTGAGCCAACTGGGCCCAGAATACCGCTTACGTGCCATTGCGGTTGCCAAAGACGCCATTTGAGGAGATGCGTCGTTCTTGGCCGCGGGTTTGAGACCTGCGCCAATGTCTTTCATGAACGTATCAAGCGCATACACTGGATCGGTCTGAAGCTCTGCAAGTTCATCATCGGCCGCGCGGCTTCTGCTCTCGATCGTTGCCTGCAGGAGCGCATAGCACTCGTGTGTTGTAGCACATGTTACAGGTGAGTCGATGCTGGCAAGATAACTCGGGACTCCGTTGCTATTGCTGAAATGCTTGTTCCACCCTTCGCATCCCAGGCCAGCCCGAGCGTGGCGTTCCAGAAGCGCTTCTACGATCTTTCGCAGGAACCTGAGACGTGATGCCTGCGCCTGTAAGGTCAGGTAGCCTCGCGGGAAGCCCAAATCAGGCCATAGTTCGCAGAATGAGTTGCATGGAGGATCAAGCTCTCCATAACCCGCGCTTGACATTCTCACAGTGCCAGAGTTGTACAGCAATGCAAACCGACCATTCTTCCAACCGGCTTCAAGCTGCTCGCTATTGTAGGTGCGCCAGCTCTCGGGTCCGTGAGCTGTCCGATTCTGCAATAGTCGCAGGAGGTCCATCTTGTCACAACTCAGTAGCGCTTCAATGCCAAAGTCCGGTAATAGCCACAGTGGATTATGGCCAGATCTGCCCCAGCCGTAGGCTGCATCGTCGAGTTTGCAGCTGTGGAGCAAAGCGCTTCTGGGCTATGCCCGGCAAGGCCGTGCGAAGCAAATCGGACTTGTCTCTGTCCGACTTGAAGTGGTTCTTCCAGCGACCATGGACGTTGTCGCCATGGCTCCGTAAAGTCTCTCTCAACCATCGGAGTTCGTCGTTCATAACAGACGTCGTACTGTGAAGCAGTCCCTTTGCCACGGAATCTGGCACAGCGCCTCTGTAGATGAAGTGCCAGGTATCGATTCGTTCTTGCAGCTCCAAAGAGCGGAAATGCTTGAAGCACTGGCAGCATGTATGAGGGCGCATGCACCGTACTGGCTGTGCGTACAGTGACCGTTTTCCCGTGAAGCTTTGGATCGGTCCACCCTGCCTCTCGATCGTTGCATCGTTGTCAAGCTCGATCTGACCACTTGAGATGATGATCGGGTCCATGGTGTGACCGTGGCATGAAGTGGACCAAGGCTGTACGATGTATGTTCTGTGCGAGAAGATGGCTTGCTGCGCTGCTCTTGTGCGCTCGATTGCCGGTGCAGGATATGGCGTTGCTGCGAGCCCTTCTTCGTGATGGTGATTCTAGTGCACTTGTTGGATACAATGATCATGCGTGGTAAAGGAAACTGTTGACAACAGGAGCTGAAGTTGTTGGTGTCGATAGTTCAGATGAAGAGTTTTGGTAGAAGCAGCTGCCTTGCCGCGTGAGTGCGTCGCCTTTGTCCTGCTTTGGGCAAGACGCGTCTCAGAACACTTCATCAGCTGTCACAGATCGTGCTATGGGTCCAGAGAAGTGACTGAGACCTCTTTGACTAGATCGGGAACGGATCCTTCACCGCAGGCAGAGCCAGCTCAGCACTCGGACACACCACTGTCGTCCCGTTGCTGCCATGACGAGATACTGGGCGGCCACAATCTAGAAATCAGCCTTGACAAGATACATGAGTACCGTACATGCCTCCAGTAGAGGTAGGATAGACCTTATGTCCGCAAGTTCTCGTCCAGAGCATGCCTGGCAGTGTCTCGCTAAGAATGGTCTTCTTGGCAGACCGAGAGCCAAAGCTGTTCTTCCAGCGGCGAGATGACGTATCGCCCATGTCGATGAATGTGCTTTCGGATGGTCTGATGTTGCTCTTGATCTGATACACCATCTCACGGAGGTGCCATCTGGCATCTCCCTCCGTGACTGCCTGGCGTACAAGAAGCGCCAGGTCATAGAGCTTGATTGAAGGTGGAGAGGTCGAAATTACGCAGCGCAGTCGTAGTCATCGATGTGATATGCTTAGCACATGACCCAATCGAAAGCCTCCTGATCGCAATGATCCTCCAATGCGAAGAAAATCGTATGTGGGATGCCTAGCATTACAGGTCGGAGCAATGCCGCCCGTACAGATCGCGGTCTTATTCCTGGAGCAACTCATGCTGTTCTTGCCGCTCTGCTCGGCGAGCTGTCGGATCGTGCTGAGATCGCCCGTGATCCTGGCGACCAGATTCTGAAGGTTCTGGCTTGCTTCTCTGTCGCTCAGCTCGTCCGCATGAAGAGACCTCCAGGTCGTCTTCTTATTTTGGAGGTTTGCAAGCCGCGGACTGTGCCACCCAGTCTGCGCAGACAGAAGTGTACTCGCACGTTCTAGCAGCCAGATGCTGATACTGAGGGCTGAGGGCTTGCAACTGGCGCATAGATGTCCAGCTCAGCAAGGGCGTATATATGGCATACGGAAGTATGGATATAGACAACATTGAGTAATCAAAGGCCAGATTGCTTGCCATGCTGCAGTACATGTTCAAGGCTTTACCCCAATTGCTTATGCCAGACACACACGTGCATGCTTTGATCGTAGCATGCACGTGCTGTCTTGGCTTGTAGACGCCACATGTGCCTAAAGGACTGAAGCCACGGCGGCAATGTGCAGGTAGGATGTTGTTGATTGCCAAGGCCAAAGGCCAGTGACTGCAGCGAAACAATCCAATTCCTTACTACTATACGCTCTCAACTGCATGCTCAGCATCCAATTTTTGATAGGTGTCCCATCGCATAACGCCCGCGCTGATGTCATGTACAAATCCCGTTGTCTTGTCCTGTAATCGTCCAAACGACCAATGCCGTAAGAGTAATGATATCGAACTAGTAATATCCACAGGTAATCCAGGAAGCTGCAACAAGACAGGCTATGCTAAGCCAGGGCGAACTAAAAGAATCCAAAACTCTCTGCTTACAGCACACAGGCCACCCTCGTCATCCCTGCGTGCTCTCCGAGCTGCCAGACCCATGTGACCATTCCCTAGACAGTCCACTATTCTGCCTACTCACATGCCCACTCCCACTCTGACTACTCCCACCACTTACATTGAAATTCTGCTCACTCGCCGGCGTCTGCGGCGTCGTGCTAGGCTCAAGGGAAAGCTGGCTCCGTATACTCAAAATCCATTCGTGCTGTAGCAATTCGGCCGCCGACGCCCTTCGCGCTGGATCCCTCTCGAAGCACCTCCTCAAGAAATCTAGTCCAACCTCCGACATCTGCTCTGAAGTCGGCATGCTTGGAGAGTGACCCTGAGCAATATTATACATAATTGCCCACTCATTGTCCATGTTGGCCCAGGGACGAGATCCGGTCGCCATTTCCGAGATGACGCAGCCGAGGGACCAGATATCTTCGGCGCCGAGACGGCCACGAGCGCCCTTGTGACCGCCTCGAATGACTTCGGGAGACATGTACATGGGCGTGCCTTGCATGCTGTTATTCCTGCCGCCGCCCGTGCCTTTCTCGCCGTCTGGGCCTTGGGTCGCAACTACCGTCTTGCCTTGTTGGGCAATGACCTTTGCCGCGCCAAAATCAACAAACTTGATAACTCCATTGTGGTCCAGCAGGATGTTCTCGGGCTTAATGTCGCGGTGCACGACCTTCGCCTCGTGTAGATATCCCAACCCTTCAAGCATCTGTAGTGCATACACCTGGATGACTGTTTCGTCCTCGATCCGTCCATGCTCCAACAATGCTGCCAGACTGCCACCACTGCAGTACTCCATAAAAAGGTACACCTTGTCGCGATGTGGCTCGATGCCGTAGTACTGAACAATGTTCGGATGATCTAAAACCTGCAGCACACCCATCTCGTCCCGAATCTGGCTGACGATGGTCGGAATCATTTTCGGGTCCTGCAGCCTGATCTCCTTAACGGCCATGAGCTGTGTGCTGTCCAAGTTGATAGCCACATATACTGATCCGAAGGTACCACCGCCAACGAATTGTCCTTGCTGCCATCTCAGATGCACATTACCAGCGCTAGCAGACAGTTGTGTCAAAGCTCTGTCGGCCTCGTTGGAGTCTTCGAGCACGCGACCAAGAGCTTGTCTTTCTGCCTCCTTGTCTTTTCTGGCCTGGTCAAGACGCTCCAGCTCGTCCAGCCACTGCATCCGCACAACTTTCGAGCTTTCTTCATCGTCCTTCAATCTACTGACATCCAACCTCAATTGCCCGTGCCGACCAACAAGTAATGCCTCGATCCTTTGCTTCTCTGCCTGAGCGGCGACCGTGGAGCGAGCACCCATGATATCAAAGTGAGAGATCAATAGAGACATGCAGCCCGCGACCTTGGCACGGAGCGTGCCGTACTCTTCTTCACTTATACCAAGGATGTTCTGACCACGGGTCATCATCATCGCGAACTCGAGCGCCACGACTGCCCATCGGAAGGTCTTGCGATCAGACGCGACGCAGTCGTCGCAAATAAATGAAACCCAGTCAAGCGCAATATGCGTGAGCTTGAGCTGGTGCATGGCTCTCCGCTGCTGATCAAAGTAAATGGCGGAACGCTGACCAAACTCCGTCGCGAAAGCAAAGCACGTCTGAATGAGTTCCTGGCATTCGAGTCCCTTGGTCTGTTTGCGGACGATTTCCACAGAGTCCATGATGGTGTTCGACAGCTTGTACGCAGTCTTACGAATCTTGATTAGTTCCATGTTGACCCGTGGTAGATTTGCTCGCTGCTCCACAAGCACCGGCAGCTCGATGTTTTGAGTGACGACAGCGAAAGCCATGTTGGCGTTGGCGAGGCGAGCTTGCGAACCGTCGGCCACCAACCTCAGTCGTCCAACTTTGAGATCCAACAATGGCTGACGTACTAAGCCACCCTCGACACCATCCATACGATGCCCGTTCCACACCAGCGCAGTCTCCGGCTTCAAGATCAGAACATAGGGGTTTGATGGATCTTCGGCTACGCCTTCCTCCATGTGCGCGTGATAGCATGTACCAAGCATACTCTGAATCTCCTTTGGCCTATCCCTCAGAGTTGGCGATGCGATAACATAGACCTTTCCTCTGCCTTCAGCGTCGCCGCTCAGAGCCGGACTTGACGATACGCTTGTGTCGACTAGTACATGACCAGAAAACATCAGCGCATCCATCAAATCGGCGTAATGGTCAGCATCAATGTTGATGTTGTACTCTGTGGCGTTCTCAAATCGCTGAGACAGTATACGCGAGAATCGAAAGATTTTTCTTTGGCGCACTCGGACGGAGTCGAGAATGGCCTTGTACCGCTTGTCCATCTCTGCGCCAGCCACTTCGTCAGGTTTTCGTTGTAGCTCCTTCTCAAAATACGTCGTCAATCTGCCGAGCGACTTAGACGTCAGAGACGAGAACTGCTCTGCAACTTCAACGTCACCGCCATCGAGATGCCTTCCCAACTCATTCGAGAAATCCCACTCTTGCTCCAAGATCTCCGCTTCTTTGAACGTGTTCTTGTTAGCCACAAGTTTCCAATTCAGCATCTTGAAGTAGAATTTCAGCGCATCTAACACCACGCCATCAAAGCCATCGTCAATGCAGGGTGGCAGATCCCATCCAGCTTCCGGCTGCGAAATTTGGAGATACTGCGATTTTATCGTGACCGCCAACTTCAGCAGAATTTGAAATTGGAGAATCATCTGCTCAGCCATCATGACAGCCTGCTGCGCGACGTCTTTGATTTTCCTAGCATATGACAGGCGCATACGAATAATTTCTTGAATGAGGCGGGATGGGAAGTTGATGAGCGTAAGCAGTTCCTCGATGTAGGGAGGGAGGTGGCGGTCTGAGAATCCGGAAGCGTTGGCAATGAGTGTCTGTTTGGCTTTCTGGATGACGGTGTTGACGCCGTTGAGGAGAGAGTTGTCACCTTGCAGGGACTTTAGGCCATCCTCCTTCAGTATGCGGTCGATGAAGGATGAGTCGTCAAACAGCTGGCTGCTACTTGCATTCTCGCCAGGCGGTCGCGGCCTCGCTTTGGTGAAGTCGAGCTCTGGATTGCCGACCCATGCCTGCAGAATGCCCAGCTCCGTGTTGATCAGTTCGGTAGTGTTGTGCCAGGCGATGACAGCGTCGCACGTCTCCCTGTAGCCTTCACTCGCTGCTCTTGGATGTGCAATCTCAAATGCTTGTCTTGTAGGGTACAGGCTCTCTGTCTTTTCAATCTTTCTCACGATCTCCTGGACTTGCTGCATGGGACTCTTGCCTACCTCTGCCTCGCCCTTGATCTCGAATGCTATGATCGCTTCTATCGCTGCGTTGACCTTGCTACGACCGTCCTCAATCAAACGACGCTGTGCTGCGACTGTGCGTCCGCAGGTTTTGGCGCGTACACCGATCCAAACTTCTGTCTTCAGCGTGTTATCGCCCTGAGCCTCAGAGCCTCCGATCAAGCGCTTCTTCTCTTGCTTGACCACATCGCCCGTCAGTACGTTTGCCAACATGGCATGCCATTCCAGTCGCTCTCTATTGGCGGGTATCTTGAGCTCCTCCACGCTGGGCTCCATGTCCTCATTCCCGTAGTATAGAAGCATCTCTTGATCGTAGGGATCATTCTCGTTGTACTGATTTGACGACGGACTCTCATCTGTGTCAGACTCCGTCTCTGTACTGTAATCCAGAGCGGGCGGACCCATTTCGTTGCCAGGGGCGTAAAACTCATTGTCGGGCGCGTTCTCCCGTATCCTCTGCACATACGCCTTTTCTTGCGCACGATATTCGGCGTTTGGATTGCGTCGCTGTCGGTGTGTGCTACCTCTCCGTTGTCTCTGTTGTGTGTTTAAACTGTACTGGTGCGGTCGTCGCGGAGGGTTGTAGGCATTGCTGGGTTGTCGCGTCGTCACGGGTCTCGCTGTAGATCGCTGTTGCGCTGAGTGCATCCCATTTGGGATGATGCCCTGCGGTACAGGCACCTCGTACTGCCCAGCGCCAGCACTTTGCCTCGTCATGGTCGGTCCCAGCGAGCTCGTAGAAGAACTCCAGCCATACGCCGACGGGTTGGTGAGTGGCGTCACCTCCTCCAAGGGCGCAAGTCCAACACTGCTCGTCGGGGAGAAGTGTCTGCTGGCGATCCCGTCGCTGTCGCTATAGCCTGTACTCTCGCCCGGGGTGCCATAGTCGTCCACGTCGCCGCTGCTGCCCTCGGTGCCGCTAGAATTGTATGTCGGCAGGTCTGGTCGCTCAGACTCGTCTTCCATGATGGGTTCGACGGCGATGCTGCCCTCGCGTAAGCTACGCGCCGCCCGCGCAGATGGAGAGCCGGAAATGGTCGACATCTCGTCTTGGACGCACGACTCGTGCTGGTTCGTCAGAGTGCCAAGCACCGGTCCTGAGCCCGCTGGAAGAAGCCACCTGCTTATTACAAGCCACAGCAAAAGAGGAGATGGTGGCGCAGAGAACTTCAAGGAATAGATACCTCACCGTCTTTCACCTGAAACATGACTCGCGCGAATGACGGTGTCGATGAATGCGCTGAGGTGTCTCTGCTGCTGCCTGTTCCTCCGGAGTGAAAAGAAGGTTTGCCCTGGCTCCTGCATCTGTCCAGAGCTGTCCAGTTGGTGCAATATGCAATTGCCTTCCGCGAGTGTATACACAGGACGTAAGACGTGTGCGCCGCATCTAAGAACGGCATTGGAGCACTCATGGAGACAATTATATTACGCTATCGACTGGACTGCCTCGTAGCAGCTCGCCTGGAGTCGTCGTCATATCACTGCGGCCGAAGTACCTTCGGTGTTACGCTGGTTCCGCGGTTCCCGAGTACATGTAATAAGCGCTTGCTATGAGGCATGATGGAGATATGACAGAAATGGTCTAGGAGCCACACGATACGAACCTTGAGCATCCGATTGCCGTGGTAATGGCATCTCTCGGATCATGCGGTGGATATGCGTACCGCTCTGCCTATTGGGACGGCTCACGCTTTGCTAGGCCCGGTTTGGGGACAGGGCTGTCACGTGCAACTGCAAAGCTATCGTCCGAGCCGTTGTGTTGAGTGTCGCGCGGACTGTGGCAGAGTTGTTACTTCATGCCGCCACGCCTAGAGCTTGCCTAGGGTCAGTGTTTGAGTCAGGCTGTAGAGACCATAACATGGCATCCACCGACGAGTGAGCTCGCTGGATGCTGCATACTAGATTCTGTGTCGTTCAGTTATAGGTGCCATGTCATGCAGTGCTACAGCAGTTGTTGGAGCAATCTTAAAACTGTCAAGTCGAAGAAAATGCTTGTTGAGTTAGATGAGGATGACATAACCACTCGGATCCCTACCACACACATATCTACATTGCAGGTCCTTCTCTCTTGCCGCATTTTGATATCAATCAAGAGCGAGTTGACAATGTAACAACGTAGCGGGATAATCACGATCCGTCTCGACCAGTCATGATCTTCTCAAACACACCAGCACCCTCTCTGCCCAGAGCCGTCCCAACACCAACCGCGTCCGCACCCACCGCCCTCATCCTATCAAAGCTAGCCTTGTCGGCCACGCCTCCAACACCGATTATGCCAATCGACTCGAGCGTTGAATGCTGATCAAGCATCGTCCTGATCGTCTTCACATTGCCCAGAGCCAAAGGATGCAAGGGTGCTCCCGCCATACCGCCGATACCTGTCCCAGAAGCAGAGTTGATTGCTGGTGTGCCGTTGGCGTCTGCAACGACGAGGCTGTTGCCTAGAGTGATGGTCGCCGTGATGAAATCGATGGGACAGGGGTTGACGGCTAGGAGTGCGACGATGAGAGTTTGAAATTGGTCGTGGTAGGTGTAGCTGTGTATCGCTAAGTGATCCAACCTGTAAGATGGACCAAGTCATACTTACGGAGGTGTCTTGATACCAATCTTGACGTTCCTCGGATCGCTATTGGCTTCGACGTTTTCTAACACTTTCAAGTACTCGACCAAAGAATCTCCGGAATACGCCGGCGGTGGCTTATCAGGAATGTTCGGGCACGACAAATTGATCTCCATGCACAGTGGGTTGGTCAGACTCGACTGTAGATGTTGGATCTTCTGGTAGCATTCTTTGATGGCCTCTGCGCTACCTGTTACAGAGATGATGAGGGGTTTGACATTTCGATCGTCATCCGGAAGGGTGGAGTCTTGGATCACTTTGGCAATTGTGGCAAGGTAAGTGCTGAGTAGAATCGGACTATAGCCTGGGTGAGGTCAGTATTTTCCTCCTCAGCGGGTCAAAGGAAGACATGGAGAAGTCAGATTGATCCGAATGACCACCTACCTAACGTGTTCAAGCAGCCACTGAAATTGCTTGGGACTTCGCCGTCCTCAACATTTAGCTTCGTCGAGTGGTCATGGGGATCAAAGAATGTATGCTGATGGGTCTCATCATCATGCTCAAAACCATGCAGCAAGCTCGTTCGTATGGTGACGGCTCCTGTATACGGACAATCGAAGAGCTTTTGCAGATCACCTCTCGTAGTTGCCCAAGGGTTGGCTGAGTTCAGTATTGGTACTTTAAGACTGGGTAGAGGCATCACAGCAGATATTGAGCAGTGATTCTAGTTCAGTGGGAGATCGATGCGGTTTTATCGATTCTATAGAGCATTGTGCCGTGTCGTGGGTCAAAGATAAGCTCATCGGCAAGCCGAGAGCATCGGAAGTCGGCTTGGTCTAGGTACTATCCATTGCCAGCCTCGAGCAGCATCTTCCCTCGTCGAAGTCGATGACATACGGCTTTGCAATTTGTCCAGAAGGTGTCTCGGTCGTAATTTGGGCCATTGCATTGATCTGAAATGAATGGGAGAACAAGTTGGAGTTCCACTGCTTCAGCTCTGCTTCTACCTTCAGTCACTGATAAGCCCAGAAGCCAAGGGAAGCTTATCAATAGGCTGCTTTGATATTGTAATATATAATGAAAGATTCGGTGCTGACACCCAGCCATGTGGAGTCATATCTACTTGTAGTGGGCGTTGTAGCAAAGTGGTTACTGCGATTGACTAGAATTCTGTCTACACTGACAAATTTGCCATCAATTCCCTTCGGGGGCGTAGGGTATGTAAACAAGTGTGATGCCTACTTTGCGTAAAACTTATCAGTTCTCAGTTCGAATCCTGCCAACGTCGAAACTTTTTGTAAATACTATTGAAGTTTTTGCTTCTAATATAATGTTGTTTGTGGTTTTGCTCAGCTTCTATCTGTAACAAATACCTAGCTGCATCGTTGTCTCTGCTGAGGCAGGTATAAATCTCTTCTATTGACGCCTTCCTTCTGACATACATTGAAAACAATGACGTCTTCGGAATCATATTTATCATATTGCATGACCAACGCTTGTGTCGTTTTCCAGATATCTGATGCGCACAGGGTTGATGTTACAGTGGCCGGATGCATACTGATGCTTGCGATGACGCTCGAGATGCCTGCTCAGCAGAAGCCCGCAGATGCAGAAAGGCGGCCGAAGCCACCCAAAAACTCACGGAGCATCATATTTCATCCACTGAAACGAGCGACCAGCTATCTGTATTGACAGGCAACTCAGATCGCATCATTGGACTCTTTGCACATGGAGTGAGATCGAATACCATGTGCCTTCCCGTCTTGCCAAACACCATGCTGAACGCGCCTTCTCATGCCCACAAGATCGGCAGAACGCCGCTACACTTGATTCAATCTCAGGTCCCGAATGCCACCGTAAACTAAAAAGTGTCCTCATCAACAAGCATGATAATTGGATTTGTTTTTATGCCTTCGGACGTGCGCTCGTCAGCAGGTGCGGCTTTGCTCAGTACCTGCCTCCCTCAACCTCATTGCCTAGACACCTCGCCGGAACCATCTTCGCAAGCAGGCGAAGCCACTCGCCTCGGACACATCGCTCCTACATCTCGCCTCCATCATCTCCATCAGCAGGCGAGACTACTGTCAGTCTTTGCTCTCCTAGACGCACTGTTCTAAGCATCACCACCTTGCCGCCTTCACCTTGAATACCTCCCCATCAAAATCTCCTCTATTCCATCTCTCAACATCACCATCACACAGCTTCCATAGCTTCGCACCCAGCGCCGCCTTCCTCTTCTCCTCCATCCTCTTCTTCTCAGACGACGAGGGCGACCGCAACTTGAACACACCTCCGTCACCCACAGACGTCGAATTTCCAAACAAGCCGCCCCTCTTCGCCTTTCCAGGAGTCACCGGCCTAATCTCTTTCTTCTTCCGCGGAGAAGGCGACAGTCCAAACGGCGAATCGTGTGCCAATGGCTTGCTGACTAGATTAGACGGCGGCGTGATGTTGGGAGCCCTCCGTTGAGCGTCGCGACTGCTCTCCGGCCTCTCCGAAACCTCCATCTCCACTTGCCGCCGCTTTCGAGGACTCTTCGATGGGCTCTTCCTGGGACTAGGCGGATATTCTTCCATTTCGGAATCGCTGTTGGAACTGGCATCCTCCAGAGACAGCTCACCTAATGGCACAGGAGCTCCTGGCGGTCGCCGCGGGGTCACAGCTTTTGGTGTTCCAGCCTTGACCGGCGATCTCGCCTCATCGTTCTCCTGGTTGAGATCCATCATGCTGCTATCGTCTGACACGGACTTAGCCCTCTGTGTCGGCCTGGGTGCCGTCAGCCCACCGCCAAAGACATCATCATCACCGGACTGGACCACAAATGGCTGACTGGTAGTCGGCTGATGCCGTCGCCTAACCTGCTCGTCGCCGGTCGGTGACGCTTCTAACCTCTTAGCTACCCTCTGCCTTACTGTTCTCCTGCTCCGGAAAGCAGATGCTACATGTGCTTCGCCGAAGTCTCTGACCTTTGCCTTCTCCTCGACAGCCTCGAGCTCATCCTCGTCCTTGCCTCTATTCTGTGCTTCAATGACAGCCACCCGCAATACGCTCGGTATCCTCGCATGGATACCAGTCATCATCTCCGCCCTCTTCGTGAACGCCTCATACTCATCCTGAATCAAACTGCCAGCATCTGCATTCAACGCACTGTCTGGATTCGGCTGAATCAACAAGCAAGATATGACCACCAGAATATCCCTCAATGTCAACTTCGCATCCCAGTCCCTCTTCAAGGTCTCCACACACACTCCACCGGTCTGTGGATCAACGTTCGGATGGAATATGGGTGTCCGAAAATACGCAGTCGGAGGCTGTTGAGGATAGTTCGGCGGGATCGTGAGATGTAGCTTGAATACGCCTCCACTGAAAGGCGTATGGCTCGGTCCAGCAAGCAAAATATCCAGCTGCGTCAGGTCGTCATTGTCAGCGGCATTCGGCGCAAACAGGTAGTTCGGCGGAAGCGGTTGGCTGTGAAGAGCACCATGGTCGGCTGCGAGACGGCGCAATGCGCGGGAGTTCTATCTCTGGTCAGTGGAATCAACAGACCGCATTCAGCGTCCTGACCATGTTGGCTATGATACACAAACAAGATGCCGAAGCCGTCCCGGCTCTTGATGATCCCTGATCTGCTCTATGTCATGCGACGCGGATGGATTGTCCAACGAATTATGTCGGAAAGTTGTAAATCCTGCGCAAAATCAAATCAAATCAAAATGTTTGGTGGTCGAGGCTTTGTTGTTGTGCACAAGTCGGACGGCGCGTTCGCGTCATGGTGGGGCAACGTGTAGGCTCTTGCTCGTGGCTTCAACCGAAGAATTGATCGAAATATAATAAGATGAGCGGACAAGACAGAGTATGGATTTTGTAGACCAATTATAGACATACTGCAATCCGCAGGCAGCGTCCGGGATTACAAGAATTCGCTTTTGCATTTGTTCACGTTCTATTTCCTGCGGCGCTATGCATTACAAGCATCATCTACACCCAATGCCGCGCCCTCAGTCAGGATCTGTCGAAGCATTGAAGACACAGCTCCACGTGCATCATCACGCCTGCGCCTTGAAAGCCGTCGCCTCCGGCCATCTCTCGCTCGCCGCTTTTGCGTACGCCTTATTCGCCTCCGTGCTCGCCTGAATCTCCTCGAGCACTTCTAGGCCATCCTCCGCCTGCTTCAGTGTGGTACTCTCTAGGTTCAGAGTCTCCAAAAGGTTCTCCAGTCCCTTCTCCTTGGTGTCCTCGGCGCCAGGCTTCAGCACATGTCTGAAGCGCACCACACTTTGGACATGTGGGGCCGACTGCTTGTGGTTCTGCAGGTATTCGTCGTTGCACTGCTCCAGGGATTCGCTCTTGTCCTGGCGAGCGAGGTAGGTCTCATCGATGACTTTCATCACCTGCTCAGGTAATGGCTGTTTGATGTTGTTGAGCGCAAGCCTGAATCGGCCGCCCTGCTCGTGGGCTTTGGGATGTTCCCGGTCAAGGCTGTTGGTCGCTAGGAGGCATTTGAGCGCTGGGAGAAACTGGCCTATACAATTGTCAGCATCTGAAAGGCTCGGCGAATAATATTAGCCGATGTACCTCTTCGTATGTACACCTCAAACCCAGCAACCTGAGCGCCGATATTCTTCGGACTGAGTTCAAGCAATGGCTGCACAAACTTTAGAGCCTCCTCAAGCGGCTTTTCAGCAGCAGTCCTGAATGCCTCCAGGCCTTGGGGATCTTGATCCTCTTTCTTTGTCTCACCAGCCTCGTCTTTGGTCGGCTGTGACTTCTTCGCCGCAGCAGCCTTTCGCTCTGCCTCAGCCTTCTCAGCTTCCTTCTTCGCCTTCTTGGCAGCCTTCTTCTTGTCTGCCGCGCTCTCACCATTCGCTCTACTCACCTGGCCGCTCTTCGTGTTGTCGGGCTTGTCGTGCAGCATGAGGTAGATCTTGATGGCTGAAAGTGCGGCTCGTGTGAAAAACGGATGATCCCGTAATCGGTCTTCCCACCGCACCATGTCAACATATGCGCGTACCATACCTTTTCGCAAGCTGAAGGTGTGGAAATCAAGTTGATCATCATACCATGTCTCGAAGATGTCATGGACAGCCTTGAATCGCTTCAACGCCAGTGCTAGGTTACCCTGCCTCAGATACGACTCGCCGTCTTCTGTGATGTACCACACGCATTGCATGTCAAGAAGGTCGCCCAATGGTCCACCGACGGCCTCCTTGCGCGTGAAAAGGCCCATCGTATTAATCGCATCTTGATTCTGGTTATTGCGAAGCTGGTATTTGGCACATTTGGTGTTGATGTATCGGTCTTTCAAGTCCATTTCCCGCGATACATTCATGGCTTCTGAAGCTTTGTCTATCGCGCCCTGGTTCTTCAATATCCGTGATCGGGTCATGTTGTATGTGTAGTCAGTCTTTGACTGGTTGAGTGAGATGGCTTTTTCGCTGTAATGTTGTGCCTTGGCAAGATCCCGCGACAATGGGTAGTTGTAATGCAGGGCAAGGAAGTAGTTCACACTCAGTTGCCATGTCAGTACCGGATCAGCTTTTGGCTTGTGCGAGCCGTCAGTGCTGCCATTCGCCTGCTCGGCGCCGCCATTAGCTTGTGGCTCCTCCTTCGCGTAGCCCTCCACTAGCTCTTGGATGGTCTTCCTCTTCTCCGGATCCGAATACAGCTGCTTGACGTTGGCGAAGGTACTTGGCACACCCTTCGTGAACATGCGTCGCAAATATTTATCTGCATGCCGCCTGAATGCATCTCCAGACTTGAAATCCAAGGGTATTCGTCTTGCGGAATCAATGCGCTCGCTTTGTGACGCCCACTCATGATACATCTGGCCTAGCCGTTCCTGATCTTCCTGCTTCGTCCTGTCCAAGCCCAGTGCCTGTTCCAGCCCGCTGTAGTAGTCTCTCCGCTCTGGGTTGCGCTTGAGCAGATCCCTGTATGCTTTTTCGGCCTCTTGTTTTCGACCGAGCTTCAGGAAGTACTGTGCCCGCAACTCCATGTACGATGTATGGTCCAGTACTGTCTTCTTCACGCTTTCGAGGTGCTCCAATGCCCGCTGGTAGTCGCCCTGTTCTGCGATGACTGTGTTCTTGTACAGCACAGCCTCCGCATGCTCGATATCTGACTTGGGAGGCGGCTGTTTGAGCGTCTCTTCGTACGTTCGCAGAATATTCTCCGCGCCCGTCAAATCACCGTCCAAGTGCATTCCTACCGCCAACGCCGTCCAGTTCTGTCTCAAGCCTGGCCGGGTCTGCACCATGATTCTTCTGCTGTCGACATAGCCCTTATAATCACGCATGTGCACCTGCAACAATGCCAGATCCCGCAATGTCTGCGTGGCACCCGGCTCCAGCCTCAGCGCAAATCGATATGCCTTTATGGCCTCCTCGTAGTTCTTTTGCTGCCGGTACAGCAGCCCGTACACGTGCCAACAGACATGCGACTTCATGGCATTTTTCAGCGCCAATCTACACAGCTCGAATGCCTCTTCAGTGTTGCCTTGACTGCTCAGAATGAGCGCCTTCATCGCTTGGGTGTCGCCATGGTTCGGGACTTTGCGCAGGATCTGTTCGGCGGCTTTGATACCCTTCTTATACTGCTTGGTCTCGTAGTTTTGAACCAGGTGCTTGAAGAGCGTCTGCTCCTTCGAGGGCAGCACCTGGTTGTTCTGCGTCATCTTGCGCTGCTTCGCCGGGTTCTCAGATCGTATTGACCTAGATAGCCAAATCGGCCCGAGGGTCCGGTATGTCCAGGAACCCGGCTTGAAAGTGTAGCCCCAGCAGCGACAGACGAGAGAAGCGAATGGCGGATAGAAAGACGTTGATGTTACTAAATAAATCACACCACATCAGCTTGGGGGAAACAAGCTTTGGAGTGGGGCTCCTTATGTCTGCCAAGCCGACGAGTCTTCACGCAACTCTCTTTTCTAGTGTCCACATCAGCGAATACTGGAACGAACGGGGCTGTGATCATTGTCAGAACTGGTTGAAAGGTAAAACAATACTCAAGCACGCATACGCTGTTCTAGACTCTGTATGGTTGAAGACTGATCAGAATGCTGCTCGGTGATCGAATGGAACATGCTCGCATCAGCATAGTCTCTCAACGAACTAGCAGATTCGGCAGCATGAAACAGATCAAGGACTCTCATGCTCAAGCCGTCATCTGGACCCGGCGCGCGGCTGTCAGCAGAGGCCAAGCTCGGCTTCATGAACCGCGGACACATGCAAACTGGGGCCTGAAGCGTTTCCTGGGACGCAGTGTTCGCAAGAAACCAATAGACCACTCTATTGTGGCAAGCAGAACTGCGATTGTGGACGAGTTCTGATGGAGTCGCTTTGCAGAAGCTGGGTCGGAAACCCATAGACCCTTACGACTACCAGCATCATCATATGGACCAAGCTGAGTAGACGTCGTTGGAGCCTTCCATTTGCAAAGCTCTCCATCATTGGCTATGCTAGAACGTCGCGGCGCCTGACTTCATTTACAGCATGACGGCTGAGTAGCTGATGAGGCTGGACCTCCCTTTCTGCCAGGTCCTGGGGTCGGCTCTGCGAGGCTCTCCAGGCTGCATACGTTCACCGGATTCACTTGCGCACAGGCCGACCACTGTCCAGGCTGTCCGACGCGAAAACGTAGAGGTCAAATGCAAAGCAATAACTAGCTTCGTGGTCGTAGTCCTCGTACTGCTACGAAACACTGCGCGTTTTAGGGGTTGGATTTCCCTCATTGAAGCGCGATCAAGCAGATGTGCTGGTCGTAGAATTTGACGCGCAAGAATCATGCTTCCATGTTCTTCGGTGGAAAGAATTCGAGGTCGGGCTCATGCTTACGACATTCTGCAAGAATGCACTGCCAGACTGTGAACAAGCCAAGGGCAAAGACGGACCTGCTCGAAGAAAGGCTGGGTGCACTTGGCGCCACTGGTAAGCGAACAGACGTAGTCTATTGCAAAACTTGACATCAAGCATTAGTATTCAGTTGGCCGACGATGAGGACGTATGGAAGTACTGGTCTAAATTTTCGGCCCCTGATCAAGGCAGGGAGCTCTGAACTAGCCTTGCGGGTACATATATAAGGAGTGGACTGGTCTGCGCCAGCGGCCCGGCAAGTCGAGGTTCTGGCTTGTTCGAGGTCAACATATGGTACCACGCTGATCCAGATGACCATATGCAATGTATTCTGACGGTGATGTGGTGGTCACAGCCGTGTGTTCGCTGCGAGGGTTCGTGGATGGAGAAAAATGGTCTACATCGTAAGGCACGTGCAGACATGGGTGGTCAATGGCAGCTGGCCTTTGCTGTCCTGGCAGCAACTGCCCAGGCGCAGAAGCTGGATGGTCTTCACCAGCAGTGATGCAGAAAAGTGGCAGCTTGGCTTCGCTTGCTGATGGAGCTCCGGATTTGGGGGCTGGCCCTTATGTCTCCAGAAGTCGGTTCGCGTTTGCCCCTGAGTACCCTTTCTGCCTTCGAGCACTACTTCACCTATAGAATACATACCCCTGCCAACAACTGGACTCTTGGGTGTCGATCATCTCATTGCGGCAGGTGCGATTGGGATGGTGCGAAGGGCATGTGATCGAAAGCATGACCGATACTGTGGTGAGAACTCCCATCCCTTCACCAGTGTATGTCTAACATTTTAAGGAAGACTCGCATGGTCTATGAGGCATGTCTGCATTGTGCGGGTGTTGTCGAGGTCGCAATGGCTGGACGAGGCGGCCCTGGTTGAACGAGATCGCGGCTGGACCGTGCGCGAGTGCTTCACTGTGCACACTCGAACTGAGTGAGGAAGGCGCGACGGCGAGTCAAACGTCACTTCACTTCCAAGTGCGTCGATATCTTATCGGTCTCGTGGCCATCGGATAATCGGCCCACTTGGATCTTGACCTTCGCCGACGTTCAATTCACCTTGACGCCTCCACTTCCAGCATGCATTGAACTCCACCACGCCAGCATCTTGACCTTCCACAAACAGCACGCTCACCGTCTTTACCGACAGCAGCTTCTTTACAAAACATCAACACATTGACTGCCGACAGTCCATCACTTACCAGCGCTTTATTCGCCAACATCATTGGCCGCCGCACTGGCCTATCCACACATTAAAGGTAATTATTTGCTTGCGTTGTGCTGCACATAATGTCTTCGTTGTGGGGCACGGCGATGATTTTGATCGCCGGGACGGAGTTGGCGGCGCGGGATGAGGCAGTGAGAGATACAGTTGAGCACAGAATCTTTCAGGAGGTGCTCAGCGCGGCGCAGGAGAGGCAGCGACAGTACGCAGCAGAGCGTGACACGGTTGATGCGCTGCACGCGAAGCGAGTCATTCGATTTTCAAATGGGGAGGCCATCACACCTCTCTCTGCTCACAGCCCACAGGACGGTGACGAGGAATCGCAGCCCAAGGCATTCAAGCCCAGTAGCTCCAGCGGGAGCTCGATCGCAGATTTGTCCGACTTCTCGATGATCGAAGCTCCTGACGCCGACGTCAATGGCGATGCGCAATCTTCATCAGCGCGCTCAGAGGTCGTGTCACTCGCCTCGAATTCTTCGCGTCCCAACAGCCCGCGCTTCAGTTTGGATGGTTTCGTTGACGCAGCTCTGTATTCGCCTGATCGCATCAAGATCAAGCGCCGATCCTACAGTCTGCCAGATTTGCCAGAGGACAGTACCGACTGGGGCTCTCTTGAGCGACCCAAGCCCCTGCCCATCATCCCGGCCGGCGTGATCTGGCCCAACAACTGTCAATCAGAGACCTTCGGGCCAGACTCCGAGCATGTGCGCGGCGTCAGACGCTTTGAGTCTGACAGCAAAATCGAGCTCGAAGAAATCAAAGAGCGTCTGCTCGAGGAGGCTAAGAGGCCGGCCATATGGTCGACTTTTATGGCCGACGGTGGGTTGGGCCCCCGTCACCCACTGGAGACGATGTATTATCTACGTCTTCATCAGGTGACGCAGGAGAAGCTCATCAGCCGAGAGCTGTCGCTAGAGGAAGCAGAGTCCTTCTTCGCCAAGCTCTGGCGCGAGCTTCAGAAGGACGTCCTAAACACGATCGCTAGCACCAAGGCCAAGCTTGAGGCGGCGAAGTACTCAAGAACTATCACCCGCGACGGCTGTGTAATTACGAAAGGCTTTGGTCCCGCTCCTGCTCCCACGCCACGCGAATTGAGGGCTGCGACGATGAGTTGGGCGAACAAGGAGCTTGCCCAAGCAATCGCCGATGGCGCACTCCTGTCACCAACTAAGCGTCCGCGTCGTGTGACATTCGATGCCAGCACCATTGACCCACCAGAAGGAAGTAAGCTTGAGGCAGCAAGGCCGCTAAGGCGATCCTTGAGCGACCTGACCCACGTCGAGAAGGCCGCTATCGCTGCTCGTAACCAAGCACTGGATGCAGAGGATGCTGTTGACTCTGACGACGACTACAATTCTGAGACCAGCGATATGAGCTACGACACCGAGAGCGACTGTTCGGGCTATGACATTTCGCCGATGCGTCGCATGCCGTCTAGAGAGCTCCCGCCACCGGCCAAGACCATTCTGAAGATCAGCCCTCGCACAGCTGGCGCAGACTCGTCGTATGAGCACAAGTACGATGCTAACAAGCCAATGCTGGCACCAGCTGCACGTTTTGTGGCGAGACCCACCCTGGAGATGAGCAAGTCGTTCTCTGCCCAGCTCGAAGCAGAAGAGACATTCGCGGAACTTGAACAAGCTGGGATATTGAAACCAGTGGGGGAGAATGACTTCGTCATCACTACCGCGGAGTACGACAGCACGTCCGATGATCTGCCCGAACCAACGCTCGCATCTGGTGCCATCATGGACGGCAATGACAGCCCACCAGGTGCCCCGATCGTTGATCAGGACCCGTTCATTACGCATGCTCCAGCTCTTGCTGCTGGCAACGAGAAGCATATCAACAGCGACTCTGGTGTTGCGATGCCCGACGACGAGAAGACTCCAGCATCGCACATCCATACTCGCGTGATAAGATTCACTGATGAGGAGGTCGTCAGCAGCTTGAAGCACACCGTCTAGGACGATGGTGGGAGCCGAAAGACAGAGTGGATAGCGGTGAAGGCATGTGGTTGAGGAGTGCAAGAGGAAGGACAGCCTGGGTGGAAGAGGCTGTGCTGGTGACAGGCATGGAAAGCGGACGAGTCAGACGATCATTGTGACGCTAAAAACAGCGCCGGCCGCGCACTATGGCATCGGAGCTCTATTTTGAGCGCGAAGGGACTGGGTGCGCGGCTGCGCGACATGATGCATACGAAGCATGAACAACGACTGCAACAGCTACTGCATCGCAAGGTGACCAGAATCTGCGACGATGCACACGACTTGAAGTATAATTAACGACTACGACAGCGAGTGCGTTCAGCACATATCGACAAAGCTCATCACTTGCTGATCACGAGAGCCACGATGCTTGCTGCAATCGAGGATGATTTAATGGGCGGACGACGGTGGTCGGGGCGCGAAAGGCAGCAAGCAAACACGCACCAGCGCAGCATACGATACCCAACGAATGTATACTTAGCAGGGTGTGCTTCATATGTAACAATAAGAATCTTGGCAATGATTAGATTTGGTCCAGAGCGTCTTTCTAAGTAAGATGACATGGCTCATTGAGCAGAAATATGTCCAAGTACTGAGCGCTGTCCTTGAATCGCGGACGCCAACATTCCCTCCCCCCAGCCCTGAATCTCGCTCCTGTCATATCAAGAAGAGCACCCCACCAAGAACCTACAGCCTCGCCACCCACCCACCCCTCCCGTGCCCAATCGCGGCCGCTCCCCAATCCCTCAAACCACCTTCCTATACTCCAAAATCCCGACCTTCCGCACCCGACTCGTACTCCGATCCCTCTTCCGATACCACGCAAACTTCCTGTCCCCCGCCGCCGGCGCCTCGAGCAACAGCTTTCCCCCCCTTAGCTTCCGCGTATGCTCAAACAGCACCTCCGTCTCATACTTGTCCATCTCCCGCAAAATGATAATGTAGTCCGCATCGTTCTGCAGCCAGAAAAAGTTAGCCACAAAAACACAAGAACAATCTCAGAAAAAAAAAAGAAAACAAAAATCAGCGAGTGTCACTACAAAAAGGGACGACGTACCCGGTCGTACTCGTACGGGATCTCGTAGTACCTCAGCGTCTGCTCGGAGAGGTAGTCGCGATGCACTTTGGCGTACACCGGGGCGCGGTTGAGGGAGACGAGGGCGCGGGGCGGGGAGCGTCCGCGGGGAGCTGGCAGCGGGTCCTTGCACCTCTCCTCGTCGACCATGACGTCGATGCGCGACTCGGGAAATCCCATTTTCCTGAAGCGGTCCCTCAAAGCGTTGTCCAGCTTCTCCTTCTCGGCCTTCTCCTTCGCCTTGTCCTCCTCCGCCTTTTCTTTCTGCTCTCGCAGGAACGCCTGGTATTCGCGTTCCTTGCGCTCTTGAGCCTCCCTCTTCTCGCGCTCGGCTTTCTCGAGGATCCGCCTCTCCTCCTCCTTCGCCTCGGCCTTCTCGCGCTCGATATCCGCCAACATCTTCGCTCGGTCGGCTTTCGCCTTCTCAGCCTCGTCTCGCTTCTTCTTCTCATAGTCGGCCACGGCCCTATTCTGCGCTTCCTCGGCATCGCGCGCGGCTTGCTTGGCTTTCTGCTCCGCCTTGATTCTTTCCAACTCCGCTTGCCTTTCCCACGATTTGCGTCGTTTCTCCTCCTCGAGCTCCCGCTCACGCTGCTCGAGCCTCCACTCCGCAAAATCCGGGGAGCCGTCCGTCCTGCCTCGCGATCTCGAGCGCAGTCTATCTTGGAGTCGCAGTTCAGCCATCTGCTCGAGAAAAAGCTCATCACCAAGCCGGCTTCTCGAGCGACTGTGACTCTGTCGATGAGGCGACGGAGAGGGGACCGACACTGGCACCTGCACTGGATATGGCACACCCACAGGCTGTGGGTACGCACCAGCAGGATAGGGCATGGCGACCGGCGGCGGCGGCGGCACTGCTGGAGGTGGCGGACTGGGGCGGAATGGAGATTCGTTGCGCAGGTGTGCATCTGCCATTTGATCCATGTAGATGTTGTTGATCACCGGCTGAGGCGATGCGCCATGTGATCTCGACCGGTAGAGCCCGCTGGTGTTGCCTGGGTTGAGATATTGCGAACTGCGACTGTTGCCTCCATACTGTGCCCTCGGGCTTCGTCCTCGTCTGTTGCGGTGATCATAGCCGTCGTCGTCGTCGCCATAGTAACCTGAGTACTGCATCTTGTGCTTTGGTTTTGTGGTTTTTTTTATTTTTTATTTTTTTTTTAAAATGAGCAAACCAGGCCCAAACAATTTATCTGCCCTGTGTAAGTCTCAGTCACACAGGCACCGAGTCCTTCCTCGCACCAAATGCTGTGGCCTGATCAGTTGCGCAGGCACAGATACGCCAGCCCCGTACGCCTTGCGGGCCTGAAAACGCCGGCCTTGGGAGATTTCAAGGTCTTCTATAGTGGTTGTGACAGTAAGTCAGGGAGGAAGATGGGAGCAGAGAGAGGGAAAGTGGACAATCCGCTCCCTCACCACTAGCCCACAATAAGAGCCCGCGCCGGCAACGAGGACGGGCGCCTGTGACTGTTCAGCTGCGGTGGAGTCTCCAGCCAACTGTTGGTACCTGGGCTAGTCGTTTGGGGGCTGAAGGAGAGAAAAAGCTGCAGTGGAGGGATCCTTCGTGCGTCAGGCCACCCACGCCACCTTATCATACCATCTCGCCTCTCCCGGACACACATGATCATGATTGTGTACATGAATGTATGTACCTGTCTTGTCTGGCTGACAGCTTTGTCCTGCGCGCTCAGTCTCTGGCGCACCGGCAAAAGCCCTACACCAGCAGGCGCTACCTGAGACAATAATCATAATGCGGCGCTGCAAACACGCAGACGCCAGACGCACCGAACATCAAATGTTTGCTGCCGTCGCTCTGTGCGGCGGGCCGTGGCTGCATGATGGGGCTGAACTATAGCTCGCGAGATCTAGCAGTAGTGTAGTAGTGACGGGACTGGGAGGGATTCATTTCTTTCCTAGAATAGACGCCGAGATGAAACAGGCAATTCACATGCGCAACAAATAACAATCCGTGCATCGCGCTGGTATGTAGTGTATATACTATCTTTGTCTCACTCGGCAGCGTGAAGGCTTGCATAATGGAGAAAGACATGGTGGATTGCTGACGACCCCACACAATCTCTCTCGCGAGCATGTCCCCGAGATCAGGTGCAGACGCCGTCACTGCATCTCAGCCGCACGCCAGCGGTGTGTGCATGGGGACTGCAGCCGAGCTTGAAGCATGGCTCTACAATTTTTCGTGCCGCTGCTCGACCCCGGAATGCCTGCTAAAGCTGCATGCTCGACGCAAAGTACAGCTCACGATGCCAACTCGAATTCGTAGAATACAAAGGGCTCATAGCCCTGTTCACCCAAACCAACACCTGCAAGCTCCTGAGCATCCTCCTTGACCGTCCGTCCTTTCTTGTCCTTTCCCATCGCGTTCCCGCCGAGATCTGCGAAGCGGGCCTCGAGTCCCGCCTTGGCCTTTTTCGCTCGTTTCGCGTCGGTCTATACATATCGATCAGCGGACGGGCCGAGGCTTTTGATGACATCAACAGCGCAACTGACCTTCACAATACCACACACATACGCCAACGGCAGCCCATACCTCAGCACAGTCTCCACAAAGACCCTCAAAGCCAGCACATGTACCCAAGACATTACCGCATCACTGTAGCCCGTCCTGCCCAACCGTAGCGCCTCACCCCATAGTCTCCTCTCCTCCTTCTCCAGCTTCCTCTGCTCCTGCTCCTCCGCTTCCCGTCCACCCTCGTGAAACTTGATCTCCCTCGGCGTCCACCTGTGCTCTCTCGCCTTATGTGTGAACTCCGCCGCATGCTTCTTGAACACCGTTACTGCCCACAGCTCGAATTCGTCATCTCTTGCCAACAACTCGCCAGATCTCGGCACCACGAAAGGCGCCAAGGTCTCGTAGCTCTTGAGGAACTCCTTAATGCCTTGCTTAGGTACAGCGACAAGGATCTGCTGCAAGTATTCCGAGTCCTCCGGCTTGAGTATCTTGTCTGGATTGACTATCGCTGTGAGAGATTTCTGCGACAAGTTGCCCGTCGCGCTCCGTTGCATTTGTGCCAGACTGGTCTTTGCTTGGTTATACTGGTTGAATTTGGCCTTGACGTCGTTGTCCACCGCTGCAATCTCCTTCTGGAGTGTGTCCGCGAGCTCGGCGATGGGTTTATCTGCCCGGTATTTGACCTTGTTCCATTGGAAGTTCTGGAGATAGTTCTCGACGGGCTTGTCGTTCACCGTCTTCTGTTCTTGTAGCTTCTCTTCGTCTCCTTCCAGCAGTCCTCTCAGAGAATCTGCGACCTTGTCCACCACGCCTCTGCATCCCGCTTCGAGCTTGGCCAGGTCATCCGCTTGCTGGACCAGCGCGTCTAGAGTGCCGACTTTGAAATCTGGTATCTTGAAGCGGTTGGTGACGCCATTGTCCGTCTGTACTGCGGATCGCAGAGCCGTGAGAGCTTCGTCTGAGTCGGCTGAAGGTGAGACCGAGTTCGGAAGAGAGACCAGGAAATACGTCTGAGGCGGCATAGTAGCGACGGTGAGTGCGCGACGGGGTGGGGAGGGGAGGGGGGGCTTTGATTGTGTCTGATCACGGTGTCTGTTTCATGGCTGGCCTGAGGTGCATTTGCTTGGCTTCGCTGGAGCGTGAAGCGTCATGCAGCGTCCGAGCTCCAAATCAGCATGCATGCACCGTGTGGGGCGGCTGGCATTGGGAACACGGCGACCGACGCAACTTCCATCCTGGCCGCATTACCCGACGACATGGAACATGGGTAGATAGTCCAGATAAAGCAGACACTGTCCTGTCCGCATGGGTAGAAAAGCTGGCATCCCACTCTCCATCACTTGCAACGATGACACCTCTCACAGTCACCGCTCGGGCGCTGTGGAGACCCGCATATCAGTGTCCCAGGGGGTTGTCGACAGCCGTGCGACGATCACAACCCCGATGTGTTCAGTCTACGGCACAGCCACGAGGGCTGCGGCCTGTCACGCTGTCTGCTGCTCAATCTGTCTGCAAGCCCCAGAGAAGGTCGCAAAGCAGCGCTCGTCCGGCGCCCACTTTCTACTCTGGGGACAGCCTGGGCAAGACTGCTCTCCATGACCTCCATCTCCAGCACGGCGGCAAGATGGTGCCATTCGGCGGCTATTCCATGCCAGTCCAATATTCAGATCTCGGGGTCGGCGAGAGTCATATGTGGACCCGCGAAAGGGCGTCGCTGTTTGATGTTGGCCACATGGTGCAGTATCATGTCGAGGGACCTGGTGCAGAAGCCTTCCTAGAATCACTGACGCCTGCTGGACTCAAGAACATGGAGCCCGGGACCAATTCTCTCTCCGCTCTACTGCATCCGACTACTGGTGGCATTATAGACGACTGTATCATAACGAGACTGGAAAATGGCCCGAATCATCTGTTCTATCTCGTCACGAATGCGGGATGCAGAGACAAGGATTACGAGTTTCTGAGCTCAGCTATCGAGAAGTGGGACAGCACCGTCAACCCAGTTGTGCACCTGAGGCACTTGCAGACCGATGGCGAGCCATACGGACTGATCGCGTTACAAGGCCCACTTTCGAAAGAGATCCTGAAGTCGGTACTGTCAGACTCTTGCCAAGTAGACCTCCAAACATGGTACTTCGGGCAAGCCAAACACATCACTCTGTCCCTTCCCTCGGGCGAGTCCCTCCCCATCGTGGCAAGCAGAGGCGGCTACACGGGTGAAGACGGGTTTGAGCTCTCGATACATCCCAAGGAGACGGTCGAAGTGACCCAATTACTCCTCGAGAAAGCCGGCAAGGACCAGCTTCGACTCGCTGGGCTGGGAGCTCGGGACAGCTTGCGTCTCGAGGCCGGAATGTGTCTCTACGGCCACGATCTCGATGACAGTACAACACCGGTGGAAGCATCGCTCTCCTGGATCATTCCAAAGGAGCGCCGGACGATCGAGGGCTCAGGCTTCAACGGTGCTGAGATCATCATCCCTCAACTCACGCCCCCGTCCAAGGGCGGCACCGGCGTGTCTCGTCGACGGATTGGTCTGGTCGTTGAGGGTGCCCCAGCTCGTGAGGGCGCTGAGGTCGTAGATGGAAGTGGCGAAGTTGTCGGCAGCATTACGTCTGGATGTCCGAGTCCGCTGCTGAAGAAGAACATTGCCATGGCTTATGTCAAGGACGGACTTCACAAGGCGGGCACGGAACTGCAGGTTGTGGTCAGAGGCAAGAAGAGGAAAGCGGTCGTCACCAAGATGCCGTTCGTCGCTAGCAAGTACTGGAAGGGCGGTGCGACGCCTGGCTAGGAACATAGATAAGAAGTGCGAATGCATGTAGGAAGTGGTTGGTTCGATAGCAAGGAGTCTGGAGTCGGACGACGGCCACTTCAAATGAAGCTGAATACGACTCGTCGACACAGTCACGGCAGATTTCGCATACCCGCCAGCCAGTGTAAATGTACTCTGCACAAGGTCAAGGTTGGTTGTGGTTGAGGAGTGACGAGTGAAGGTGAACTCAGAAACACAGGCGCCCGGCTGGCAAGCTTTCGGCAGATCTTTCAGGCTAGACCCCAACTAGCGCCCTGCTTCTTCCCGCCTATGGACGATATGCCCTCCACGCCCACGACAATAGCAAGCCCCCTGCACGAGAAGCACTTGCAAGCCCTCACACCACACATCACCCTTCCACACCCTCACAAGAGTCATATGCACATGCAGCGATCCTAGTGCATAGCGCCCGGGAGAAGAATGTCCCCGGGTCACCTAGGAAAAATGGCCGAGAGGTTGGGTGTGACATGGCGGTTTGAGCTTTCTTCTTATTGATGCTCGACTGCATGAGCCACCCTGACAATAGGAAGTGCCCGACAATACAAACTCAAACACAAATTAAAAAAATTGGTATTGATGTACGAATAGGTGACTGTCCGTACATATCCCCATCTGCTTGCTGTCCTGTGGCTACTTCCCTTTTCCCTCCCTCCTCATCACACCACTGCTATCTCCCCCAGCTGCAAGCATCCAGCTCAGCGCAAGCTCACCTCACTGCCGCTGCTGTGTTTGATAGGCGCTGCACCCCGACAGTCTGGGACGCGCCAGAGGCTGTGACTCAACAATCAAGCGACACTTGTGCACTCCGATCGCTGCAACACCACAGCAACCGGAACACACCTCGAGCAGGACCACGCTGCACCTCCACCTCAAATCTTCCTCAAAGCCATCACGATGGATCGACAACAACACCACTCCCCAAAGATGGCAACAGACCGACCCCACCACTCCCCTCAACAACAACCAAACCCAGCATCCGCACCACCACCACCCTACACCCCCACCTCCCAAACCCAGGACGACTACCCCTCCGACTCCGACTTCGACTCCGACTCCGACACCCCAGAAGCCCCCCTCCCCCTAACCCTCACCCTCAACGCTGCCCACACAATCCGCGGCTCCAACAACCTCATCCCCACCACCACGACCACCACCGCCGCCGCCCTCCAAGACGCCACGCGCTTCTCCACCCTCCTCCTCGCAGCCGTGCACCAGATCAACAAAGCTGCCGCCCCTGCCGCCCCGTCCTCGCGAGCGCTCAAAGTCGAGCTGACGATCAATTGCGGCGTCACGGTTGTCGGCGACAGGAACGTGGTCGGGAATGTTTCGTTGAAGCCGAGGGCCGCCGGGCAGGGCGCCGTGGCGGGCCCGGGGGCGGGGATGGAGGAGGGCGGGAGTGCGGTGGTGGCGGGCGCGAAGAGGAAGGCGGAGGATTGTGCGGGGTTGGAGGAGGGCTGGGCGAAGAGGGTTGCCGGCGTGGGGAGGAGGTAGAGGGGACGACGGGTGGGGAGGGAGTCTGGTGTGCAGAAGGGACTGGGTTGATTGGTGCTTGTGGGGACTGACGAGGTTCATGACGGTCTAGGGAGGGGCGGTTGGGTGGTTGGGCGTTAGTTGCAGATCTGTCTGCTCGGATGAGAGCAGCCTAGCTGATGGGCTGAGATTGGCTCGAGCAGAAAGTGCTCGTACATTCATCTTCGTACACGTTCCTACTCTGCTCTATACAGTACACGCTTGCAGTCGCTGAATCGACACAATAGCACACTCACGCTTCTGGTGTCGCTCGAAGCCATGATGAGCCCCACCAGCAAGAGATCTGGCGCTGCTCACCACCTCGTCGTCTCCCTCCTAGGCAACGACGTCTTCTGTGCATTCAGAGCAAACCGCTGAATCCTCTCCAGCTTTGCCGACAGACCGCCCAAAGCATCCGGAGCAGCAGGCGCCTAGCCCATGCGCTCCTGGCCGGGCGTACCACCTGTCGGTGTTCCAGCCGTTGGTTGCTTACTCTGCCTCGACCCGTAGCCTTGACTCAAGTAACTCCCCACGCCAGCCGCGCCAGGATAGTTGCCTCCACTGCCACCGTGGCCCTCAGCCGCCAGTCGCCGCTCGCGATACTTCCTTCCGTTGATGATATTTTGAAGGCGCTTGCGCTCGCGCGGTTCCGTGATCTTGGTCCAGTCGAGGTCTTCGCCAGGCTCGGCGTAGTTGATGATGTCGGCCATGGTGGAAGCAGAGATTTGGCCTTGGCCGCCTGAGGCGCCTGTGTAGAGATGGCTGCTCGGATTTATGTCAGAGTTGCTGTGGGTAGGGCGAGGCGGCGGAGTGGCATTGTTGACCGGGAAGCTGGCAACGTCGGACTGCAGTGTTGGTATCTGGCGCGGCTGCGGTGTAGGCTGATGGTACTGTGGAGGCATATTCGCCTCGCGCGTTGCCTGATTACGCTCGCCCACAAAGAGATTGTGATTCCACGGCGGTAGTCTTTTGTCTCTCTCGTAGAGCAGACCACAATTGTGGCATAGCGTCTACAACCATAGATAGTCAGCCGGTCAGAATTGTGGCCTGATGTCGCATTTGCACTTACCCGCTGACCTGCCGGCCCATCTCTCACACCCCAGACTGCCGCACCCCACACCTTGCAGTGACTGCAGTGCCAGTATTGTCTCTCGCCGTCTGTAAGCTGGGCTGATGTGCCGCCAAACCCAGCGACTTCCGGCGTCTCGCGCCCCACCGGTGACAAGCTTCGGAATCGCCGCTTCTTCTTCGCCCTTTCACCACGACCCATCCGCTCATCTTCTCCGCCACCATTAGCTTGTTGTGAGCCAAGGCCACCAGAGAAGTAGTCATTGTAACTGGTCTGCGTCGTGTAGTTGGTCGTGAAACGAGCCGTCTCTCTTCGTGCTCGGCGCAACTGCCGTTCGCGATCACCTTCTCGCTTCTCGATCTCTTCCTTACTGAGGACTTCAATCTTCGGTTCCCAGTCCGCGCCCAGACCGTCTTCATCGAACCGCCATCCTGCACCCACGCCCAGTGCAGACTCGGCCGTTCCGTGGTATTCACATGCTTCATTCTCGACAACACCCCAGCCATCAACTCCCGAACCTACCACGCCAGCCAGGGCGCCGCCATTATCGACCATGTCCTTCTTGAGCCTGTAGCTGGCTTCGTAGATTGCATGTGCCATATGCGGTACCCATTCACCACCCAGTCCCAGATCTGCACATGTCTGCCTGGCGAACATCTCTGCGAAGCCGGGCGGATGCAGCAATGACCACTCAAATTTGTCTGTGTACAGCTGGTTCTGCAGATTGATGGAGATGTTGAGTATACAACGATGGCTGTCTGGCGGGTTGTAGGCAAACGATGCAGGTGCATCTTGCGGCACCGACTGTGCAGTCACAGCGAGCGCAGGTGTTGATGTACCATTTACCATCGGCGTTGATGGTGCAGACTCGCCGTTGCCGTTGAGCTGAGGCGCCTGCAAATACCCAGGATTCGGCGTGCCACCTTGTAGCGGTGTTGACGAATCCGCTCGCGACAAGGGCGGCTGAGCAGATGGAGTGGGCGCAGCAGTTGCGGGAGGCATGCCACTGATAGCTTGTGGCTGGAAGAGCGGATGGAGTGCTGTAGCCGCATGCTCCTCCAACTGCTGTCGTATCGAGCCAGCAATCTCGGCAATCATGGCCTGCTTCCTCGCGACCGGGAAATCACATTCGTCCACAAAGTTCTTAGCAAATTGATCTGGAGTGATGATGGCCTCATGCAAGTTCCACAGAAAGCTGTCCTTGAGCCTGTACTGCGGTGTCGGCTCCGGCGCCTTGTACGCGGGCAGGTTCTCGTCGATGCCAAACTCCTTCGCGTTATTTGGTGTCGGCAACGCTGCTTCCGGCCGGAAGGGGGATATATCCAGGTCAATCCGGATTGGCACCAGTGTTGTGGGTAGTGCGGATTGTACGTGCATCTGTCGCTCTGACAACGACCTCTTGGGCTTGCCCATCCACTCCCGCCATATGCCTTGAACATCCACGGGTGCATGCGCCTCCTTGCCCAACTCTTTCGCCTTTTCTGCTGCTGGATCTGGCTGCTCCCGGCGCGGCTGTGTACGCAGCCCCGTCGCGCGTCTCGGCGCATCCGAGTCTTCGATGCTATCATCGTCGAACTCTTCGGCGTAGTTGATTGCAGTAGTTCCCCGTTTCGTCGTGCGTATTGGCGGAATCACCGTTTGCGGTTGGACCGGAGTGAGCAGCGAGTTGCCATATGTGCGTATTCGCGGCGCATAGCTCGAGACGAATGCCTGAGGGGCGTTGATGCGGCCGACGTTGACTGGCGCCGCCATGTTGGTGGGTTGCGTGCTGCGCTAGACCATCTGGACGCTGCTGTCAGTGATGATCCTAGCCAGCCAATCGCGGAAGGGATGCTGATATTTGCGCGCACGGTACTGAAGCGATCTGGGTGTCGTTACGGTCGCGGGCGGACGCCAACTTCCATAGACAAGTTATCAAAGGAGTGTGGTGAACGCATGCCCGTGGGCGGCGGACGAAGTTGTGGGGGCGGTGGATTGGAGCAGCGGCGTTGATCGACTTTCGCGTGTGCAAGTTCCAAAAGACGCGGAGTTCGAAGATCGCTCTTCATTCTGGCCTGAGGCTCACATGCAGTCCGATCCGATCCGATCCAATCCGACTCCTCCAAGTCCCCATCGTTCCTGCCATCTTTCTCTGCCAGCAGACACGCCAACTACTCCCTTCCTTGTCATCCATCTCCCCATCCATCCCTCATGCTCAAGTATCTTCCTTCCACTTCCTCATGGCCGCATATCAGGTCTTGACGCGCCCATGTCTTTGGTCATGCTGCATGCATATGCGAAGCGCTGAACATGTCGGAGCACGTTTCATGTTGCGCCCCCTCAACAGTAACCGCGCGCTGAAAAGGGCCATACAATGTCAACAACCACACTCGCTCTCTGCCTCACCATGGACGACTGCACGCGTTCAGGACGACCGACTGTCTCACGCTTGGCCTTGCCCTCCCCATGTTACTTCAAGCCCCCTGGTCGGACTCGGGCCTTGAGGAAAGCTTTGGCCTGTGAAACCAACCCACCAGGACGATGAGGCGCCTTCACCAATGGGCCACATCGATGCACTTTCACTGCGCTGCAGTCACGTTGTGCCCTCGTGCATGGGCATTTCTATTCGCCAGTGTCTCTGCGCCTAGTCACGTCCACGAAACAGAACAATGAATAAAGACTCCATTGTGCCCTTGTTCATTCAGAGGAGAACAATGTCTGGCATATCACTCTTTTGCAGCTCTCAATAAAAGTTCCCGTCTCTACCGTGCTCCTGGCATTTCTTCTTCCCTCTGCCCCATTCATCGAAACCACGGAAAGCCGCCATCAGCTGCTAGCATAACACCACACCTGTCAGCCACAACGAGAACATTCTCTAGCAGGTCTAGAGCTCATCAAACATCCGCAGCATCGCTCGGCCCACTCTCTCTCCGGACTAACAGCACGAAAACCAAGACACACACCATTATGTCCTTCACCAAGTTCAAGACCGTTGCGGCACTGGCTGCCAACATCTTCGGTGCCGCAAATGCTCACTTGATCATGCAGAACCCAGTGCCGTTCGGGGCCAGCTCTCTGGACAACTCTCCTCTGGTCGACGCCGCAATTGGATCGTCTGGCTCAAACTATCCATGCAAGCAACGCGTCGGTGTTTATGACATCACCTCCATGAATAACATGAAGGTCGGCGACACCCAGCTTCTGGATTTCAAGGGGTCTGCCAGTCACGGTGGAGGCACGTGCGAACTCGTGTATACAACCGATCTCGAGCCGACAGCAAATACCACGTTCAAACTTTTCCAGACTTATCAGGGGAACTGTCCAACCTCATCGGACGGTAACGGCGGCACGACCCCATTCACCTTCACTTTGCCGGAGGGCACGCCGAATGGCAGGATGACGCTCGCTTGGATCTGGTACAACTACGAAGGCAACAGGGAGATCTACATGAATTGTGCCCCTCTGGATGTCACAGGCGGCTCGGACAACCAGGATTTCTACAACAGCCTCCCGAACGCCTACATCATCAACCTGCCATCCAGCTCCTGTTCCACTCCCGAGAACGCGGCCGTGGTGATTCCCAACCCGGGGCAATACATCCTCACCGCGGACCAGAAGTCAGCTACTGCAAGTGGTTCAGCCTGTGCTGCATCCGCCGCAGCTCAGACTTCTGGCGTGTCGGGATACAAGACGGATGTCATCACCTCCGGCGCAGCATACAAGGCCCCCGCCAACAACATGGACAGCACGGTTGCAGCATCCGGATCCGCAGCCGCCACAGGCTCTTCAGGCGCAGCCTCATCTGCAGCAGTCGACAACGGCCAGTACACCGGCGAAGGCGCCGCCACGACCGCAGCCGCCGTGCAGACCTCTGCTGCGCCCGCCGCCCCAGCAACCTCTGCCGCCCAGACGACCGCTGCAGCATCCACGTCCGTCGCCTCCAGCTTCGTGACCGTCTCCACTGCCACCGTGGCCGCAGACTCGTCCTCGTCACCCGCCGCTCAGGCATCCAGCTACGTCTCCGCCGGCGCTTCCGCACTCGGCAACTCTACCACTGCTTCAGGCAACACGACCTGCAGCGGCGACGGCACGGTCGTCTGCTCGAGCGACGGCACCATGTTCGGTCTCTGCGACAAAGGGAACGCTGTGATGCAGGCGGTGGCGGCAGGGACGACGTGCTCGAATGGCTCGATCACGAAGCGTGGGGCGCCTAAGCATCCGCATGCGAGGGTCCAGATTTAGGGGGAGGGAAGGGGTTTGAGGATGTTTTTTGACGACGGAATCGGCTTTGTATCAAGGTGGGACGTCTGTGATGACTTTTATGGTTGATGATGGATTGCATTTTGTTGGCGTTGGGCAGGCATCGAAATGGCGTCTTCACAAAACTGCACGCTTAAGCGGAACATCGACAGGATGAATGAATCATTGATTTAAATACAACTCACACATCTCGATTCATTTGTTTTGCGTGTATCGCGCAGTCATGCTACACTCTTACGATGCTACACAGCCGGGCCTCTCCCGACGCACAGTCGGGAACCACCGAAAAGGCCCTCTCCTCCCATCCGTATCATCACACTGCCGCCCCTGACTCAACCCCAACTGCTCCGTACAAAGATACAAGCACCCGTCCAGAATCGCCAACGTACCCGCCACACTGGATCATTGCGTTCCTGGCCCGAAAAAGTCTTGGCTAGATACACAATTCCCCACCAGCACTGGCGCAAGCGAAGTACTGTTATTCCCCCCCATCGTAGTTTCAGGCGCCACACCCTTCGCTGTTCCATCGACTTGAACCTGTGAATTTTCGACGTGGAATACTGCATTTTGTTCAACAAGGACGCGTGCTTTGTCGTCGGCGGTGAGACCTGCTTGTTTAGAGGTGCATTGTCCGGGGTTTTTGCACTGCAGACGGTACTTCTGCGTCGCTTGGATTCTGGTTGAATTAGAGGTTCGCTGTAGTCGTGCGGGCAGGCGCCGGAGTTGCAGCGCGGTCCGGGAAGTCGGCAGGTTCCAGTTTCTGGGAAGAAGGGATTGATTGTTGAGCTGTCGCGATGGAGGTCCACGCTAGGAGGTGTAGTATCCTGACCATTGTGTGCGACGGCGTCGGTGCGGTGGCAGTCGGTTGTGCTGATGGTGAGAGCATGAACGCGAGACCTGTGGACTTGTGCGTGACAGCCCAGCCCAGACCAGGCTGTAAAGGTGCATCGTGTGCGGATTTGCGGGCAGTGGCGAGGGGGGGGGGTTGAAACATATTCGGCATTGCATTGCGGATCAGCAAGGCTCGACCTCTGCGATCATAAATACTTGTCTTCTTGGTTGGGAGAGGAATATAAGCTGGAAGAACGGAATCAGAACTTGCTGAACAGAATGAGAGTGTGTCGAGGGTTCCATCTCTGTTGGAAATATCGTTATGTCTCTGACCGCTATGCGTTCAGACATGGTCTCAGAGGATCTGCCAGCCAGTGCCCGCATGCTGAGCATGGCTGTAGTGATTCATCATCCGAAGAAATCAGGCCTTTGCTGGCCTTGACTTGCTCCGTGTGGCTTGCCTCCTGCTATGCAAAGCAACAAGCCCCTGTTACAATCACATCCAGCCAGGTATTAGAGATATGGCGCTCTAAGCTTCGACATCCACGAGCGACTCCAAGAGGCTGCGACACTCATAAAGCCAGCGAAAGAGACGACGACGTGGGTGGATCCGGGAGCACTGGCATGCTGTGTCCGCGGCACAACACTGTCAATTTTAGGCGTTCATTTTCCCCGGAAATGGCGCTTGTCCCTGCCAAGGAGGTATGTTATTTCAACCACCTCGCTTCAAGATGGCCTCCATATGCTCCTGGCTGTTCTTGTACGTCGTCTCGAGGTAATGTAGCTTCTTATCCAGATTCGCCAGCTCCTTGTTCACGTCTTTGGCCTCCTTGGCTTGACGCGCCTTGACATCTGGGATTGAGGTCTGGACAAACCTGATCGATATTAGCCTCTCATTGTCGATTGGACTCATAGATCCCCAAGCTGTTTGCACGCTCGTCTCGACTGCTGATATGGACCCATACGGTCACAAGCAAGATGCTATGTGGAACTCACATCTTGCCCACCCCATCGTAAACAGGCGTATCCTTAGGTAAGGTGTCCATCTCGGTCGACGAGAGCTGCAGCATGCGACTCTCGCGGTTGTTGGAAGCGATTTGCGCTCGTACAATGCCCAGCTGCTGCTCTGCGAAAGCAGCTTTGCCGGATATCTCTTGCAGCAGCTACCGAGATCAGCTCAATCTCCTGTAACGGCGCTTTTGTCATTGTTGTGTACCTGCTGCAGCTTCTCGTTTGGTATGGCCATATTAGGTGTCACTTCTACAATTCATGTAAAGAAGAGCCCTCGATAAACGCCATCCCGATCACATGCTAAAAATACCTATCTTCGGCTCTGCGGAAAGCATCGGCCAGTGACGTAGCACAGGTAGCACTGAGCTTTGCGCGTCCGCCAGGGTATCGAGCTTGATTTGTCTCGCTGTCAAAAACATATTCCCGCCGTCCCACCACCACCATCACCACCTCAAGGCACACGTTTGCTATGCAACAGCGCAGCAATCCAAAGAGCCACTGTGAAGGCTCAAACGCCGCCTCCCATCATCCTTCCATCAACCCCTCCGAACAAATCCCTCCAACATCCTGATCAATTCAGCAAGAATGCCCACCTACCTCCCCTCCATCCCCTACCCACCCGCCCGCGACGACGGCTACTGGGCCCCCATAACCTCCACCATCGACTGGTGCGAGGAAAACTACTACGCCACGCGCTACATGGCCGAATTTGCCAACGCCCTCACCAATCTCCTGTTCGTATGGCTCGCTTTCAAAGGCATGTACAACTGCTACCGCCACGGGCACGACCGGATATTCTTCCTCGCGTTCATCGGCTACCTCATCGTCGGCAGCGGCAGTTTGGCCTTCCACAGCTCCCTCAAATACCCGATGCAACTGATGGACGAGCTGAGCATGATTTACACCACATGTCTGATGTTCTGGGCGACGTTTGGGTATGAGCGGACTTTGGTGGTGAAGTGGGGACTCGGGGTGTTTACGGCGGGAATTGCGGTGGGAGTCACGGCGTACTATCATTATTTGCAGGATCCGACGTTTCATCAGATTGCGTATGCGGTTCTGACGGCGTTGGTGCTGTTCAGGAGTATGTATGTGATGGAGGTCAGGTTGAGGCCGTATTTCAGGAGGAGGAGCAGGTTAGTGCATGAGAAGTTTGAGAGGAGTGGCATTGTTTTGGAGGCGGACAGGAGGGAGGAGGCTAGGGAGGATGCTCGGGATACGCAGATCATTAAGCAGATGTGGTTTATGGTCGGGCTGGGCCTGACGATTTTCCTTGGTGGCTTTGCGATATGGAACCTGGACAACGAATACTGTCCCAAAATTCGTAGATGGCGGCGCGAGATCGGTCTGCCGTGGGGTGTTCTGCTAGAAGGGCATGGATGGTGGCATTTGATGACGGGCATGGGGGCGTACATGTACATCGTATGGGGCATCTGGCTGCGACATTGTTTGAACGGGCGGGCAGATGAGTATGAGCTGAACTGGCCAAGTGTCTGGCTGAGCGTGCCGGAGATTGTCAGAGCGAAGGGACGACCATTGTTGAATGGAGATTCAAAGAAGAAGCGCTGATTTGGAAGATGATAGAGATGCATGCTGCGGCTTTTGGATGATCCTCACATGATACCCACGTATGTTTGATGTAGAAAAAAGCAGCGATGTGATATAGATAGAGTCTGGGATATTATGACAATCGACTGGCGCCCACTTTCGGATCGCCCAGGTCCAGACATGTGTGCTTCCTATTGCTGTCATGAATCGAGCCCGTATCTCCGGATGTGCTCTGTCAGTTTCGTGGAAGTTCAGGTCACGGTGGGGGCCAGGAACGAGCTCAATCCATTTGCACGGCATGTCTCTGCGCCGCACCCGAGTCCTGCTCCAGAGAATTAAGGCTGTGTCTAGGATATACAATGCAAGATGACTCCTATCGTGTCCCTGCACGAACCACCTGCGTCGCACGTGAGAGCGAAGACATGTTTGTGCGCGCATTGCATTTGCACATGACAGGTCTGTGCCCTTCAGGTCGATCATCAAAAGCCTCGGCTATCGCAGTCGTACAGAGTCACCAGAAGCAATCCGATAACTCCGTACATACACCGAATGTTCTCCGTGAATACAAGGTTCAAGGGCGTCATTCACATGCAAGCAAGACGTTTCGTCATGCTTGTGCCCTGTAGGCCGTCGAAGCACAATGTCGCTCATGTAAGCGACATCGGCAGAGCGTCATGCGGATGCAACCTCAGTTTCACCGCTCGCCCGCAGCCAAACAGAAGCGAATGACGCGCCGTTCGTCTCCGCTATATCCGCACGAAGAAATGTGGGGTGAGGCCTTCTTTGCCCCCCCCCCATGCAGGACAAGCGACGGCGAGCTCTGGTGCAAGTCATCGACGACCGCTACAAGTCTGTCAGATGTCTGAGTGCTGTGGCTTCGACTTTGGCGTGCGAGCAGCATGAGCGAGGGCCCGCCGCTGGCGATGTCGGCTTTTGCCTCCGAGAAACCACCAGGAACGCAGACCCGGTGACAGAGCCGTTCACTAGCGCGCAGCTGAAAGTGAGGAGCCCCACAGTGCTCGGTATGAACGGCAGGAACAAATGGAGTATATCGGAGCGAGCTGGGGAAGTGCGGATCGGGGATTCGCACAACAAATTACATGTATGTGATATCATATCGTCAGGCCTGGGTACGTGCCCACTGTGTATGCCATGATGAAGTCTCCGTCTGGCTGGGATTATACATGTAGCGCTCAAGCAGCTTACCTTAGAGAAGAAGGTAAGCCGATCCGGCCAGTCGTAGCGGTTGCGGGCAACGGGCAGCAGGTTTTTAGATAATCTCTAATGCTTCGCCCGTGGAAGCCAGTGGGTCGCGAACCACGTATGAATACATACATACATGAAACTTTGATTTCCAAGCATGGGGAAGGGCACGCGTGCTTGGCTTACAACAAGCCTACATTCCAGAGAGCACAACAACCATGTGCATGTTATTCCCACGCGGGAATGGCGCATTTGCACAGCCGATGGATGGCGTCGTCTTGCTTGCATGTTGGCGGGACGTGCATGGATATACCTGCCCCTCCGGCTTGAACCCTCTTCCGCATCTCGAGGACTTTAGACTGCGTTTCTTCACGTAGGGTTTGCGTTTCTCTGGTCCATGTGGGCGAGCAACCTTTCGATCTGCCAGCTTTATCTTGAGCCTCTACGAGGTAGATCCTGGCGCGCCCACTTCTTCTTGTTGTCGCTCTTGAGGTCCTCTTGACGTCGCTGTCCCGCACCTCTGGATTGTCTTGGTTATTTGGTCTCCAATGGTTGCCTGTATACTGGAATTTTTGGGACATTTGGAGCTTTTGAGCAGACAAAATGGGTTCTATGCCACAGGAAACGACCATGTCGGAGTCTTCGGGATCGCCTGGAGATACAGTCACTGTTCAGGCGAAAGCGCCAAAGAGGTCGGCTGATGCGGCTGGTTTGAAGCCAGGTATTCGACCTGCGAAGAGTGTGAAGCGCAGAGCGTCGAAGGCGTGTCAGTGCTGCAGAGCGCGCAAAGTACGGTGCAACGTGGTGGAGCATGGAGCACCCTGCACCAACTGTCGTCTAGACGAGGTCGAATGCATCGTTTCCGAGAGCAAGCGCAAAAAGTCAGTATAGTCTCGTGCGGCCTCTTGCGCATCAAAGCTAAGCATTACACAGGAAATGGCCAACCAACGAGCATGGGACGTCGCCGCGGACGGGCAAGGGTGGCGCGTTAAACCAAACCGACACGCCGTTGCCAATGTCTGCGCGTCCTCCATACAAACCACTGAGACGAGCGAGCGAGCATACACCGCACACGATCTACGGCGATTTGCCCAAGGACGTCAGTGTTCCTGCTCCTGACGTACCGCCACGTGGGTCGTTGTACACGCCTAACATGCTCGTAAATATGCAGCAGCTCGGTCGAAAGACCGGCTCCTTCGCTGAGACCGCGCCGATGCTGCCAGGCATGATATCGCCCATTTCGCCATCGTACAGCCTGCCGCCGTTCGTTAAGCCATTGCCGTCGAGGTTGAGCATGGACGATATTATGTACTTGGAGAAGAAAGGCTCCCTGGCGATTCCATCGCCACCGTTGAGAGATGAGCTCCTTCGATCTTATGCCGAGTTCATACATCCTTATATGCCCTTGATGAATTTGCATCGAATCGTTGGCATCATTGATCGCGCGGATGGCGGTGAGGCGATCAGTCTCCTGCTGTTCCAAGCGATTATGTTTGCTGGCGTCGCCAGTGTTGATATGCGGTACCTGAAGTCTGCAGGATATGAAAGCAGAAGGGATGCCCGACGCGACTTCTTCGCGAAGACCAGGCTCCTGTATGACTTCGATGTGGAAGTCGATCGAATCTCGCTGATTCAGGCGTTGTTGCTGATGACATACTGGTATGAGACGCCGGACGACCAGAAAGACAGCCATCATTGGATGGGTATTGCGGTCTCGCTATCACATACCATCGGCCTGCATCGCAATCCAGAGAAGTCTGCATCGATGGACGTCGAACGGCAAAAGCTGTGGAAACGAATATGGTGGGCGACATACATGCGAGACAGACTGGTAGCTCTGGGCATGCGGAGACCAACTAGGATCAAAGACGCCGATTTCGATGTTCCAATGCTAACAATTAGTGATTTCGAGATCGAGTCACTGCCCGAAGGACCGTCATGCATCCCGTTCGATTGCACGTACCTTCGCGACAGCGAAAAGCAGCGGCAAATGGCAGTCATGTGCATTGAGAAGGCCAAGCTTTGCATCTGCATCAGCGACATACTTTCTGTGCAGTACTCTGTGTTACAGAACAATCACGGCGTTATGAGCGAGGAGGGCAGCACAAAGACGACTATGATGCTCGTGGCGAAGAGATTGGACCCGGCGGTCAACGAGGTGCAGCAATGCAATAAGGCATTGCAAGATTGGCACGACAGCCTGCTTGAAGAGGCAAAGTACGTCGAGCCCACTTGGAGCGATGTCGATGCAGGCAACGAAGACATCGCCCTGAACCGCTCACTGCTGCACATGGTATACTACGCGGCCCTGTCGGCTCTACACAGACCACAGGTCCTACCGTCAGCCGCAATGCTGCCACGCGCAGCCCTCGGCGAACACCTCGAGCAATCGCGAACAGCAGTCCGACTAGCCGCCACCAAGATCACCTCGATCGCCAACCGCCTCTACGGTCTCGACCTCGTACGCTACCTCCCCACCACCGGCATCACCGTCCTCCTCCCCGCCATCATCATTCACCTCCTCGACATCAAAGCCCCCGAAGAAGTCACCCGCCGCCTCAGCCTCCAAGGCTTCTGCCAATGCATGCAGATCATGGCCCGCCTCCGCGACATCTACGCCGCTGCGGACTACTCCACCGCATTCCTCGAAGCCGCGATCCGCAAAGCTGAGATATCGCTCCCGCAGAAGACGGATGAGATGAAAGAACTCCGCACCGTCATCACCACCGCCCACGGCCTCATGGAAGCTGGCCGCCGTCTCGCCTCCGGCCAGCAATCCCGCGCCCTCACACCCCCGCCCGACAGCTCCACGCACGTCGACACCTTTCACCACCAAGCAACCACGAACCCAGACAACCTCAGCGAGACTGAAATCGCGCGCCGTCTGAACTCATACCTGGCTTCTACACCGCCGGACTCGGACCACCAGACGGGTAGTAGCGCGGAGGGGGGGCTGGAGGAAGGGATGGAGTGTGCGGGGTTCGTGCAGCAGCAGCAGCAGCAGCAGGCGGGAGAGTTTTGTAACGAGCCGGATTTCGAGGCGATGATCAATTTGGACGAGACGGGGGAGATGTGGGTGTTGGAGGATGGGGCGTATGGGGCGATTGCGGGGGAGAGTGGAGGGTTTGCGTTGGATTTGGATTGGATGAAGGGGATGAAGGAGGGGGGCTTGGAGGGGAGAGGAGGGGTTGAGGTGCCGCATTGATTTTGATGGGACGGTATAAGTTATGAAAGGCTTTGGTGTGCACGACAGGATCATGCTGGATTTGGGGGGGGGGGGGGGGGGGTGGGAGG
>JADDMT010000184.1:0-46024 GCA_021401465.1 Teratosphaeria epicoccoides
CGTGTCGCAGAACCTCGGGGTAGTAGGAAAGTGCGCGGACGCTCTGCGCGCGCCGCTCGAAACGGCAGGAGCGCGCTCCTGGCGCGGGCCTCGTCACATTTCCATGCTAGTAGGCTAGCACGAGTGCAGTCGGCGCACATGCGTGACAGCCGCATTATCCGTTATTGCATCATTCGGTCCCCTTGTAAGTTAACTAGAGGCAGGTGCTCTGCGCATGTAGTTCGAGTCACTAGCTCAACGGTTGCGGTAGGCAACAGGGGGGCTGTCAGAGGGTATAAAAACCTCGTCGCTTCCTAAACTTTCCTGTTCTAAGACACTAACATTGACCTCCGCTCCTACTTCGCTTAGCTTGCGCCTTGCTATGTCTGCGGGTCTATACTAGAGCTCCTTCTTCTTCAATCAATCAATCAAGATCAATTAACCCGTCTTAGCTACAATGGCTCATGTGCTGCAGACTGAGTTTGACGCTACTCGCTCTGCCCGCGATCGTCGCTCGTGTCGACGATGCCTTGACAACCTTAGTAGCCAAGCTGCACACATCTCTCCTCCGCGTGTTAGTAAGGCGTCCCCTACCCGCGAGGTATGCGTGACTTGTACTAACCGAAGCGTAGCCGAGATCTACGTCGGCGGGTTTGATGAGGGCGGTGTCTACCGTAATTATGTCAACTACAATGGCAAGCATCAAAAATGCCAAGACCTCCCTGAAGAGGTGTACGGCGAGTACAACTAGCTCTGCCGTAACATCGATGACTTCTAGAGTGCGCGCGACGAGGGGATTGCCGAAGGCACTCTGACCATGAACAGGCTACAGGCCAAGTACCGCGAGGCACTCGCCTACCTGCTCGGCGCCCTCTCGTGCTTTACTGTGACTGCTAACCGTTCTCACGGCGGCGTTCGCTTCGACTCTCTGCCGACAGGCGAAAACGTTTGTCTAGGTCTGATCGCAGACTTAGTCTAGAAGATCTTAAAGGTGCTAACCGTTAGGGTCAAGACCTTCGCCATGGTACGCATACGGTGCGGGTGCCCTCTAAGTATGAATGCTGACTTTCTCCGCTAGGCTAACGTTAGCGTCGAGAAATATCCGACTAGCTGTTAGCGTCAGCAACTCGGGGCCCTTGCCTCTATTGACAATGACTTTAAGACGCGGATGATCCGCAAGAAGGTCATCAAGCAATTCACCGCTCCCGCCGCTAAGGCTACGCCCTAGCGCCGTACCGAGAGGCAGCCTGCCTCTAAGCCGGTCCCGAGGACTAAGCCGTAAGTTACTTACTCGAATCCTGTCGCGTGCGTACAGCTAACACATTGTAGCGCCGCTGCCTACGCCGCCTTAACGCCACTGTCTAAGAAGAAGAAGAGGGCCAGGGCCGAAATTGAGGTCAGCGACGAGGAAGCCGAGCCTTCCCCGCTTGCGACCCGCACTGCGTCCGTCAAGACGCTAAGGCACAAGCCTCTAGGCCAGATCTTTGAGGATGAGGAGGATGACGACGCTCAGGATACCTTCGGTCCTGACATGATCCCTTCGCGCCGTAGTGTCACCGCACCGGTTACGCCTGAGGGAGACACTAAGTCCGATGATGTAGTCGACACTCGTGTCAAGAAGCGCAAGATGATCTCGAGGGCCGAGCGCGACAGCCGCAAGCGCGCTCGAGTCTCTTCGCCTTCTGATGCTAAGGATGAGGTAGTCGTCGCGACTAGGCGCGGTGAGGGTGTCGCTAGTTCTCTGGCTACTATAGGCTCCGAAGACGAGCTCCCTCGCAACCTACTAAAGAAGAAGATGCCAGCCTCTCTTCGTGGCGTTACTACCCCCGTTACTCATGGTCGCTTCGGGGTGTTTAGTAGACCCCGTGCGGGTAGGCAGTCCCTAGCGGACCGCAACAAGAAAGACTCTCCTGCTTCGGGTTTAGTCAGGAAGCCCCTAACTAGTAGTCGCTAAGCATTAGCTACGAAGCTAATCCGAGCATGTCTCTTGTTCTTCTTGGGTTTATTCTAGGTGTGCCTTTAGGCATCAATGATGTATGAGTAGGGCGTTTGCTTCTTGTTGTCACTTCGCGCGTCATGCGCTACATACACATGTCAAGAATTCTGCTCTAGAACCCTCATCTTCCCACGAATCGACCTTCTTAAGCCCTGCTCACACTTCCTCTGCTCTTCGAATTCACGAATAGCTTCCGGAGCGTTCTTGTAGTCTTCGGCCGGAACCTATTGTGTGTACTTAGGTAGGTATCCTTTCTACTTCACTAGATAGTGCGTTGCGCCCTTGCGCCGCATACTGTCCTTAATACCCTCGACTTCCTACTCTTCGTTCTCTTCTGCTACTAGCATCGGGTCCGCGGGCTCTTCGCCCTCGCGCTATACCCATGGTTCGAGTAGAGATACGTAGAAGACGTCATGCACACGATACGACGATGGCAACGATAGCCGGTACGCCTGCGAGCCTATCGCGTCACGTATCCGGAAGGGTCCGACGAACCTTAGCGTCATCTTCTTGCTCGGAAGTTTCAGCTTGAGATTCTTCGTCGACAGTAACACCTTCGTACTAACTGCGTACTACATCGGTTTAGCACGGGCGTTATTATGTTTAATCTGGGATTCTGAGGCCTTTTTCTAGTGTTCTATTAGCACCGAATGTACCTCGCGCATACGCCGCGCTGATTCCGCGGCGGCCGGCACCCTCTCCTCAGAAGACTCGTCCCGAGGCGGTTCTAGGTGTATTTCCGGATCAAAGCCATAAAGAATCTGAAATGGCGACATGCGCATAGTAGCATGTACGCTGTTATTGACTGCAAATTCCGCCATAGGAATTGCGTCGGCCTAGGCATCCTGGTTCTTAGCGTAGTAGCACCGAAGGTACTACTTAAGAGTCTAGTTCATACGTTTAGTCTGACTATTAGTCTATGGATGGAATGCTGTACTTAGGCGGTGCTTAACACGCGCTTCAAACACAAATTCTTGCTAGTATTCACTAGTAAAGACAGAACCTCGATCCGATAGGATACTTCAGGGGACACTGAAGCGCCGTATGACTTCGTCGCGAAGTAGCCGCGCAAGCTCGCCGCTTGTGCACTTTTTCATACATAGGATGAAGATATTCATCTTCGAGTATCGGTCGACTACTACAAGGACAGTATCAACCACATCGCCTTTCTACTTTGCTAGCAGCAAATCGGTAATGAAATCCATGGTCAAGTCTTGCCATGGTCTCTCTGGCAGTAGGAGCGCCTAAGTATCGCCGTAGGGGCGATAGCGCTAAGATTTGCTAATCTGGCACGTCTGGCAGGATTTAACATAGTCAGAGACATCCTGTTCTAGCGTAGGCTACTAGTATTTGCGTCCGAGAAGTGCGTTCGTCTTCTCTACGCCAAAATGGCCCGCGAGTTTATCGTCATGATGAATACGGAGGAGCTGCGAATAGAGTACGCGGTCGGCGGGTACGTAGAGCCTATTGTCAAAGTACTACAAGTCGCCTGACTTGGTCTAGTACTTCAGACTACCTGCGGTGTCCTGGAGGGCTATACCCTCATTAATCAACTCCGGTTCTCGCTCTTGTAACTGCTGAATAAGTCTCGAGACTTCTTCAAAGGGTTCTTCAGACATCGCATGCTTACTACATGTGAGCCAGTTGACTACCGCACGGATCGAGCTAGACACGGTCGCCACAACTGCCAGATAGGAGGGTTCGTCACTAGCGGAGGCTGTGAGGCCCCATTGGACCCGCAGTCGGCCTACAAGAGGAGCTAACGACAGATCGCCGCCCTAAACTACAAGCTTCGTTTGCAGCGTAGGGAGAAGCTGTTAGTTACCCTCTTCCCCGGTGTCGTAGTCCGGTCGTCGCGAAGGACCGTCGGCCGGATTCGTCTTTCCGGAACGATGCTAGATAACGAAGTCAAAGCTAGCGAGGAAAGTCGCCTACCTTGCTTGCCGACCACTTAGCTGCTTCACGCCCATGAAGCCGCGAAGGTTGTTATAGTCGGTGAGCACCTTAATAGGGTGCGCTGCGCCTTCGAGGTAGTGTCGGTACTCCTTGAAGCTGTTAACAATAGCTAAAAGCTCTTGGTCGTGAGTCTCGTAGTTAAGCTTAGCGCCCTGCATCTTCCGCGACTAGAAGGCAATCGGGTACTATCGCGCACTGCCTTCGTGCGACTAGAGCTACAATATAATTGCGGCTATTGCGAATTTTGAAGCATCGGTCTCTATCCGGATCTTCGTAGCGGGGTCAAAGTGCCGAAGTATAGGCGCAGTTTGAAAAGCTGCTTTGAGTTCAGAGAAGGCCTTGCTCTAAGCCTCCTCCTAAGGCACTTTCCCTGGCTTTTTTCCTCGAACCGCGCCCTTTGCGAGGGCCATGAGGGGAGCCACGATCTTCGAGTAAGATCGTATGAATCTGCGGTAGAAGTTAGTAAATCCTAGGAACACCTGCACTTCTCGGAGGGTAGTCGGCTGCGGCTACTCCGCGATTGCGGACACCCTTTAGTCATCTATGATGACTCCTTCTGTGGAGACGATGTATCCGAGAAACTCAATCCTATCCGTCAGGAATGAGCACTTCTTTAGGTTCGCGTACAGAGCGAACTTGCGGAGCCGTTCGAGTACTATACTTAGATGCCGAATATGCTCCTCCTTCGAGTCGGAATAGACTAGTATATCGTCTAAATATACTACGCAGCAGGTGTCAACGAGGCCGGCTAGGGCCCGGTTGATATACGCTTAGAACGTCGCTAGTGCGTTAGTCAAGCCGAACAGCATCACTGTATACTCGAAGTGTCCGTACTGCGTTCGGAATGTAGTCTTCTACTTGTCGCCCTTTCGGATCGGTATCTAGTAGTAGGCGTCCTTCAAGTCGATAGACGAGAAGATGGCGGCGCGACTAAGGCGGTCAAGCGTCTCGCTAATAAGTAGTAGGGGGCAGCGGTTCTTCTAGGTCACCGCGTTAAGGCCCCTATAGTTAACGCATAGGCGGAGCGTGTTATCCTTCTTCAGGACGAACATAACTAACGCTCTAGCCTCGCTGTCGCTTCGTCGGATCCACGCGTTCCTTTGCGCCTTGTAGAGGTAGTCTCGAAGTGTTTCGAGCTGCGATTCCGACATAGGGTACAGAGGTCGATGCGGAGGATTGTAACCCTCCTTAAGGTTAATCGCATGTTCCGCGTCTAGGGCCTAGGCATAGGCCGCAGCCTCTGCGTCGAAAATATCGGCGTATTCCTCTAACTCAGGCGGAAGGGTAACGTCTTCCTTGACGTTCTGTATGCGGACCGCATACACGCATTAGACCTTCTTCATGTCCTTGTAGAAGCTATGTGCGTCACGCATCCGCACCGCAGGAACTTCGCCTATGGAGCTGTAGAACTAGTTGTCGGTAGCTCTATTAACAACGACTCCCTGCTTGTGGCGCTAAGGGCGGCCGAGCAGGAGCTCCTCATCAGGAACGTCTTCGGCGTAGAAGACTTCGTTAGTCTCGCGCACTTCTCCTAAGGAGTCCGCGAGTTAGAGGCGCACGTTGTACGCGCCTCAAGCCGCTGCGCCTTCGCCCCGAAAAGACTTCATGGTAGGCAGCAGGGCTCCTGGGATCGGCTTCAAACTAAGCCGTACGATTACCCTCTAGGGTATCACGTTAACCTCCGCAAGGTCATCTAACATACAGTCTACTAGCTCGAGCGAGCCATTAACTCGGACCGCGCCAGATAGGCGCCGCGCAGGCCACGAGTCTACACTATCGGTGACAGACAGCTTGGATACCCGTAGTAGCCATTCGGTTGTCTTAGGCTTGTCCTTCTTTCGCCTCCCCTCCGGGGAGGTTTCAGACACCTTGCTTACCTTCTTCCTATCACTTCGTTTAGGATAGCGAGCTGCCTAGTAGTCCCTCGCTCCACAGATGTAGCAGCTACTCGGAGGCTTCTCGCCACCGTCTTTTGGCTCGGAGGGCTTGCTCCTCCGGAATGAACTACCGCGTTAGACGTGACCCCTAGGGCGCTTGTAATAGCGGCCCTTCGGTAGGTCCTCGGGGCTTAGACGCTTATTGTCCTTACCGCCCGATTTTCCATTTCGCTTCAAGGTGATTTCCATACGTGTCGCAAGGGACACGAGGTCTTGCCGAGTTGTCGGAAGTTCATGAAAAGTCATGATTGTGTTCCGAAGATTGTCATCGAGTTTGACGAGCAAGTGCCGCATGCGTTACGTCTCGGTATAGGGTAGCATCTGTCCCTCGAGCGTGGCGAGATAGGTTGCGAAGCTAGAGGTTGTTTGTCCCTTCCCCTGCTTAGCCTTCTCGTACTCGATGGACACAGTAAGGGCGCGATTCCCTGGATCCTCGACCTAGTCGACACAGAACTAGCGAAAGTCCGCCCACGTATACGTTCTGTCGTAGACCCGCATAAGGTCATACCGCTCATGCTAATTGTTACGAGGTTCCTTATCCTCTTCGAGCTACATCACACTAAAGGCGACTCGTTCGCCCTCCGTGGAATATCCGCGTAGGTTGAGCACGAAAACTGCCTCACACGCCTGCAAGAAAGTTCGAGCCTCCTTCAAGGTGTCTCCCTTGAACGGCTTCGGGTTGCGTGCGTTACGACTACCTCCCGGTTAGCCTACTATGGCCCTGAATTCAGGCACCAAGTTCGCGGGCACACGCGGAGGGTCTGCGCCTCCTAGTAAGTTGTCTTCGCGGGTCCCTAGCGTGAAATCTCGCTGGATTTCTTCGTCCGCTAGTTTGTTAGTACCGCTCATGGCGACGTCTTCGTCGTCCTCGCCGTTGTCGCTGCTAGGAGCGGTGCGGCTCCGGCTCTAGTTCGCAAGGCGGTTCGCGACCTAATCGACAATCATGGCTACGAGGGCCGGGTCGATAGTCGGGGTTAGCTGCGGTCCCTGTGCGGGGGGTCTATTACCTAGTCCGCCGCGTAATTGTCCTCTAGCGGAACCGTCGCTCGATGCAGTGTCGCTCGCAGCGGTTACTTCTGCGGGCTAGTTACTCAGGCCAGCTTTGCCATCGCGGGCGCTCGGGATGGCGCTCGCTGCGCGTTAGTTGCGAGTTCGTAGTACTCTAGACATATTGTAGTATTCTCTGCTAGACTGCAAAGCAGGGGGGAGAAAGCAGAACTGATATAGATATATGTGCTATATGATATGAAAATATCTCGCAGTGTGACAGAGTAATCCGACCTTTTAGTAGGTACAAGACAGCGCTGCTTTCTGCTTATCGCAGAGGTAGCGCTAAGGGTGCTTATAACCCCTGACGCTCCTTAATTAGGGAAAGCATGTCCGAGCCTAACCCCGTAGGGGTACCGTAGGGTCAGCGACGTGGGGGCGTCCTACGTCGACAACTGATCCTACTCGGACGACATACGAGCTAACGTATGTACGAAGGACCCCCTTGCCATATGTGGCAGGGTCACTGCATGCCAAGGGCGGCCATTAGAACCCATGCGGTTCAAATGGTCCCCTAGTGTCAACCGTATCACGTTAGAACAGTACCTTCGATCCTATGTTAATAGGGACCAGAACAACTAGGTAGAGTTGTTGCTAATGGCATAGCTCGCGTATAATAGTACGCCGGCAGAGTCGACAGGACTCTCGCCATTTCAGATGGCGTATAGATCAGCTATAGAAGACATTCTAGACGTCTTAGCTAGTGATCCGAACCTAGCAGCACTCGGACGAGTAGAACATCTACGCCGACTGCAAACAGAAGCACGACTCGACCTGCAGTTCTATTAGCAGAACATGGCACGGTACGCAAATCGTAAGAGAATTAAGGGACTAATTCTAAAGGAGGGGGACAAGGTATATCTCCTCCGCTGTCACATCAAATCGGACAAACCAAGTAAAAAACTAGACGCTGTAAAACTAGGACCATTCAGGATCAAGGCCAAGACAGGACTAGTCAATTTTGAATTACAGCTACCCGAGCAGATGAGAGTACACCCTGTGTTCCATGTCTCTCTGCTAGAACAAGCAGCGCCGGACGCCGCACTGCAATCAGAACCCTTACTACTCGACCCTGAAGTAGAAGAACCGGAGTACTCTGTCGAAAGGATTATCGACACTCGCTAGCGGGACAGACAGCGACAGTACTTAGTAAAATGGGAAGGATATAGGAGTACCGAGAACACCTAGGAACCCCTAGAACACCTGCGAAACTGTTAGCAAAAGATACGAAGTTTCGAGAAAGGAACGAACCTAGGAAGAAGATCCTAAGCCACGACTAGACTCCTGCGGGACGCTGTCGACCGGCTCGGCTATCACGCCATCCAGGAAACCCTAATATGAGGAGTTAGCGAAACCCTCCATTGCGCTCCATGTCGTAGGACTAAGAGCGAGACCCGCGGAAGGATCTAGGTCAAGAAGAAACCCGGCCTGCGCAAGAGCTTGTTCCTCGGCCTCCTCCTCCCTGATCTCGCGCTCCTCGAGAGCGCGACCATCTTCGACCTCCTGGTCGACTACGTCTAACTGTTTTCGAAGACGCATCTCCTTCGCATGCGCCTCTAGCATCTTCTGCGAAGCTTCGGCTAGGACTACCTTCGCACGATCGAGATCGGCAATTAGTCTTTTCCGCCAATCGCCTAACTTCTTCTATTTGACCTCTGTCACCTTCGCGTCGCAACTCCAACAGTTACTGAAGTGACATTGCGAACATTTCCCCGAGGAAATGTGTACCCGACAGACGAGCTTTAGCTCTTGACACTAAGTACAGGACTTCATGCTGTCCTGGCCCTAACGATAGATTCGATTCGCGCGGCGTTTGCGTTTCTGCGTTGAAGGGGCGTTAGTGTCTAGAATGACACAAGGCAGTGATGTGGAAAGAGAAGACATCACAGTTTGAAAGAAGAAACAAGAGAAACCCCGCACTAATGAGGTAGCTTAGGGACGAGCTAGACTAAGAGGGGGATAGTGTCATGAGTGTCAGGAGTACTATCCGGAGTACTATAGGATACAGGATCATGTGGGTCCTAAGTGCTATGAGTCATAGTACCGTCATAGGAGTACTATGAGTCATAGGCATAGTCATGGAAGAAAGGATCTGTCACGTGAGGACAGATCCCCGGATCTGTAGGGTTAGTCTACAGATCTATAGGCTTGCAAGGAAGAAGGGATCTGTCACGTGATGACAGACCCTTAGATCTGTAGGGTTAGTCTACAGATCTACAGACACGGATCTGTCGGGTCTGTCGACAGATCTAACAGAGCTGCTCTGTCGCTCTCTAGTATATAGGGATGGCTTTAGGACAGGCAGTTAGGAGCTTCGTGCTTAATCTCAATTCAATCCTCTCTTGCTTAGAGGAGAGTCAGTTACAAGGTCAACTGCCATTGTCGATATTCTTCACAGCTCCCGAGTCTAACACCTAGTCACCTTCCTGCTATCGGTACCTACCCTTATGACAATATTCTTCACAGCTCTACGAGTCTAACACCTAGTCACCTTCCTGCTATTAGTACCTACCCTTATAACACGCGCGTACTCTAGAAGTCATCGATGTTATAGCAGAGCTAGTTATACTCGCTATATACCTCTTTAGGGAGGTCTTGGCATTTTTGATGCGTGCTATTATAGTTAACATAATTGTAGTAGACACTACCCTTATTAAATCCGCTGACGTAGATCTTAGCTATGCTTTAGTTAGTATAAGCCATGTATACCTCGCAGGTAGGGGACGCCTTACTAACACGTAGAGGAGAGATGTATGCAGCTTAGCTACTAAGGTTGTTAAGGCATTGTCGACATAAGCGATAGTCGCGGGTAGAGCAAGTAGCGTCGAACTTAGTCTGTAGCATATGAGCTATTATTGCTAGGATGAGTCAATTAATCTTGATTGATTAATTGAAGAAGAAGGAGCTCTAGTTTAGACCTACAGACATAGCGAGGTACAAGCTAAGCAAAATAGAAGCGGAGGTTAATGTTAGTGTTTTAGAATAGGAAGTTTAGGAAGGCGGCAAGGTTTTTATACCCTTTAACAGCCCCCCCTGTTACCTACTATAACCGTTAAGCTAGTAACTCGAACTACATACCTAGAGTACCTACCTTTAGTTAACTTATAACAGGACCGAATGATACAAGAACAGATAACGCGGCTGTTACGCATGTATGCTAACTACACTCGTGCTAGTCTACTAGCATGAAAATGTAGCGAGACCTACGCTAGGAGCGCGCTCCCCTGTTTTAAGCGGTACGCGTAGAGCGTCTGTGTACATTCCTACTACCCTAAGGTTCTGTAACATCTTCTTTATAGTCACGACTAAATAGGGACAGCTAAGCTACTTGGCAAGGCTAGCGTATATGCTCGCCCTACTATTTCAAAGATTAACTAAAGTACGTACTTGTAGTTTCCTAATATCTTGATCTGCATGTAAAGCGAAGGTGTTACGAAGCTGCCTAACATGTAACAGATTAAAACCTGCCTAAGTTAGTAGCCTCTGCCTCGTACTCGCTACGAAGGTGTTAAGGTATATGCATAACATATATTACATAGGCTGTCTACCTATTTACTCTTGCGTAGTGTAAGCATGCTATATCCTATACCCTATATGTTCCGCGTGTATTACTTAGTAAGGCTAGGGACATCCTCATAGGAGGAGGGGCAGTAATACGGTTAATACTAGGGGGCTATTAGAACCGCATAGGTTCCGATGCCTGCCCTTAGCATGTAGTAACTCTACTATATATAGCAAGGAGGTCCTTCGTACATACGTAAGCTTGTATGTTGTCTAAGTAGGATTAATGGTTAACGTAGGATGCCCCTATGTCACTAACCCTACGATACCTCTACAGGGATAGGCTCAGACATGCTTTCCCTAATTAAGGGGCGTCAGGGGTTATAAGTACCCTTAGCGCTACCTCTGCGATAAGCAGAAAGCAGCGCTATCTTGTACCTATTAAAAGGTTAGATTACTCTGTCATACTACGAGATATTTTCATATTATATAGCATATACATCTATATTACTCTCTACCTCTCCTCTCCTCTACTCTAGACACTTTACTTCGACAAGGTCTAATATCTCTACTAGTACTTAGCCTAGAGATAATAGTACCCTGTAGAAGGTTCTTGTAATAGACACTAGCATTATACCTTTACTACTATACATTACTTATAGCTACCTATTTACTAACACTACTACTACTATGTAGCTAAGTAGTAGAACCCTTTCAAGATTAGCAAGTAGTACATAGCTGCCTTCGTTTGCTAATAAGGCTACTTGTCTGTTATTACTAGGACATTAGGCTATAATATTAGCCTTGCTATAGTCTTAGCAGGGTTTCCTGCCTATGCTAGTAGTAGCAGATAAAGATGTAGGATTAGCTTGCCCTGCTATAGGATAATAGGCTACTAGTAGTAGTACTACTTTAGCTAGCAAAGTTAGTAGTACTACTATAGTTACTTTAATGTTAATAACTATAGAGCTTAAGATCTTGTATACTACGCATACGTAACTATAGGATAATCAAAATTGTTAGCATTGTGTTTAAGAGGTATATAGGCTGTAAACTGTTTCTACATAGTAAAAAGTAGCAGGTAAATTTAACGTCTGCCTAATAACCTAGGGTATAAGACTACATGTACTATGCATAATATTACTAAATGTAGGTAAGGTCTATCCCTACATAGCGAGATGCACCCTATAGCAAGACACTTCTTAACTTCTAAACTATCTCTTATAATCTAAACATTTGAAATATATTCTAGTCTTACTATGTAGACCTTATTCTACTTAGATGCTATATTGTAGATTAATTTGAATATAGTCTTAGCATACCTTAATTATACTATGTCCTTGTAGATTATGCTAGGGTTTACTATTCTACACTCTACTATTACGTAAGTAGATAACAGTCTGTTAAAGAGAAAGCCTAGTGTTAGTAGTATCTCATACTATTAGAAGAGAATGCTATTATTACGTATATATTATAACTGTCTAAGCTTAGCTACCTATATAAAGTAACGCTAGTCCCTATGTAAAGTAACATACTATGCTATAGGGAAGAACTATAGTCCTAGCTACTCTATGTAGTGTAGATAGGCATTATGTAGCTTAGGCGCTAGCTATGGCGTAAGGCTTCTATAGGCGTTCCTACGTTACAGAGTAATCTATAGAAGAAGCTTAGTAAAAGGCAGAGTTATATAAGAGGAAGCAGGTAATAGAGAAAGATAGGACAAATTGCATGCTAAATTACTACATAGTGTTTGCTTTGTTTACGTCACATCCCTAGTCTAGATCCTTAGTGTCTCTAAAGGTACTCTGCCAAACATCCTGTAAATCCATCTGCATTTCATTAGCAGTATGATATTCCCCTTTCCAACACTTTTGCACTATTTCTTCGCCAGGAATCTGCCTCATCTTTGGCATTCGTCCAAGCTCCGGCCACTCACTTGCCGAGGCACATTCGAGCTCGTACTGTTCCCAGTGAAGAAGTGAGCAAATAACCAATCCCAATCGGAGAAGGTCTAGTTTGATAGACCATTCGTCGAACTCGCTTCCGACAATATCTACTTCTTCTGGAAGCAGGATACTGTTTGCAAAGTCAATAATCTGAACGTGCATGTCCTGGTCGAGCAGAAGGTTCCGAAGGCTGATGTCAAAGATGAGCACCCGACGTTGGTGACAATGGCCGAGGATTTCAACCACTTGAGAGATCCACTGTAACCTGTGGAGCCATGAGGGGACCCTCTGCTGGCTTAGGCGATCGGCCAAGGATCCATTCGGATAATACGCCAGCTCAATGCCGACGGTCGAGGCTTGGAAGCACTTCGCAACTCCAGGAACATCTCGCAGCCGGAAATATACCTCTTTCTCGTTGTCAAGATCGTGCTTATGATATTCGTTGTCCGGATCCTGCTGTACGTCCCCGCTTGGGTGCCACCAGCCCCGCAATTTTGGTGCTTTCAGGACAGTTGTCTCCGAGACGCGGAAAACGAAGCCGTCTATGCCGTTCCCGACGAGCAGCGCAGAGTCCATCCTTTGACCATTTTCAAGCACGATACATGGCGTGACGTGCTTTGGACATTTGCTGGATGCCGCATCTTTGTTTTCGGTTTGTGGCATGCGTGGATCGTAAGTGCTTGATTTTTGGTATAGGGTTAGTGCTTAGTGTAAGGAACCAAGTTTTAGCGGAGGAACGTGTTTTGAAGTGCTAGTGCGAACTGATCCGGAGTAGCAAAAGTCATGAAGCCCAGATTTCCACTATTTTTGTCAAACCACGTACATCGCTAAACAATCGCGTCAATCCTTTTATTACCAGGTCGAAAGCGAAAGAGGTCTAAACCAGACGAAGACATATCTGAGCCACAGCCGATAACTGCAGGTGCCCAGACCGAGAGCGTGTCGATAACAACCACCAGCCAAATACAAATAGGTGAATCATCATATCTAGACGATTGGATGGTGCAAGGACCTTACAGAGCCCCGGTGGCGCGAATGTGGTAGCAGAAGGCTCGTGAAGGCCACAGCGAGCATCACGAAACCTCTGTAACTCAAAAAAGAATCTCAATTCCGGTCGGATCGCTGTCTTAGACCATTTTCCCGTCCCTCTCCCTCCGAGCCTCCCTCCCTCCCTGTTTCAGCCGCAGCTAACAATGTTCAGTCTCTCTGAGAGATACGGAACAGCATACCCGCGAACACATGTTTGTATGTGGCGTCGAGGCCGACTTGCCCACCAATATTGCGCTTTTAGCGGCCGGTCCTCATGGGCTGAGCTTCGGCCTGTTACTGTTCAGCTCCTATAGATGAGCATGCTACTTGATGTTCGTACTAACCTTCCTGCAAGCAGGCAGGACATTTGATTTGTCGATTGGTGCTTGAGGCTTTCGTAGATGATGTCTTGTCCTCACACGGTGTGCCGCGGAGAGCAGCAGCTTCACACCAGTGAATTATCGCGTCGGAAGGGACATCCGCGCGATGTCCACACTTGATGTATCTCACCGGGGCAGGATATTCGACCCAGCACATGGTGTAACCACAAGTGATACAGCTTAGAGGTATTAGGGAGGTGACAATAGCTATATATGAGCCAAGTCGAGGAATAGCACGACCCGTGTCATTTCACCAGCTACGTGTTGCAACAGATACCAAGCTGTACACTCGGTTTCGGCCTTGAATCAAGAGCAGCCGTGGTTCTGAACGTGCTTTCCGCTCGCTGTCTGACAGTATTCGCGACAGTGGCACCTGTCATCCTCGCGCACGCCAAATACCCAGAGTGCCTCAATATCACCGTCAGCCTGGAGATCTACCATAATGGAGATCTACCATAATGTTGGCTTTGCCCTCAGTGACCTCCATATGCTTCCCGTCGTCGTCGTCGCCCGTGAGCACCCGGATGCCGAAGATTGCCTCAACACCAAGTTGACTAAACAGGGCGAGGCCGCGCTCTATGAAATTGAGGTCGTCCGACCGCTGCTGTCCAAACTGAAATTCGTACGAAACTGCACCGTTGTTGTACAAGCGGTAGGAGCGCGGTTTAACAAAGCTACCGTACTTGGGTACGGTATCTTCAAAGCTCTCCCCGAAAGTCCAAGCAGTGGATTGAGGGCCATATTCAACGAGGCGTTGATCCTCACCAATTGGGAAGTGTTTGTGAAGTAAAGTAACGCCGTAACGCTCATGTTGTTCGTTTTCAATAAAGAACTGCCGGATCTGGCCCATCAGGGTTTTCTTTGTGGCCTCGTCCACACGACCGGATGCCGCTAGTAGGCCAGGGAGCGAGTCGAAGGCTGCTGGAGTATACATGGTGTCGTTCGGGACTAGAAGATACTCTGAGATGAATCAACCATTGCGTTAGTTAGTCAACATCATAAGTTAACTGAGGAAACGCGTACCAAATCCAACAGGAAGTCAAAAGATGTCGCTAGAGTTGGAGAGTTTGTGCTTTAATCGCGAATGATCTTGTGGGAATGTGGGAGAATGTGGGAACTGATGTCGGGGACCCATGCACTGCACGTCTTAGATTGCAGCGCGTGATGTCCAACCACTCGTGATAGCACTGATGACGGTGGGTTTGTCCCTACATTGCCTTGTTTGGCGTTGCCTGGTACATCTTCATCCCGGGAAACCCAATCGAGAGCCGAAAGGACAAAACGTCCTGAAGAAGCGCCGCTATGCTTCCGATTTTGCGTGACTTCCCCAAGAAGCGTACTTACGGTTGTACCTGCTGCTTTCGCACCCTTTCCGCTGATCCCGATTGTGGACGCAGAGAGCTGCCACCCTCCAAACACTACGGAAGCAAACTGGATAGGAACCTCAGGAGCGCCCGATACAAAGGCGAGCCCCAGACTACGAATTCATTGATCCTTTGATGGTCTGTATCAACTCCAATCAAAAGTACTGCGCCCCATTGACATGCTCTGACAGCAAATAGGTAGTTGTCTGTTACGCTCGTTCCTCCTTGCACTCCCGTAGCATACTCGAGATAGGGCCGTAAGGCGTCGACACCTCGCCAGAAATCGTAAAACCGTACTTTTTATAGGCTCCTACAGCGCCTGGTGAAGCCATAACGAAGCATGTACAGTCGTCCGCGTCCGCTTCTCGGCAAAACTGCTCCAGAAGCGCTGACCCAATGCCTCGCCTTTGATAGTTCGGACATACTGCAATGCTTGTAAGGCCTGGCACTGGTTAGTCATCAGTTAATGCGTCAATATGGAGCGCTCACCTACGCATGACGTTTTGGCGCCCCGCCAGAGCTTGTTGTCTTTCAGTACGCAGTCGAGCGCTAATATTGGACCACGCTTCTACTTGTAGGCTCCGAGGAAACTTCATGCGTTCTGGCGGTCTCTCTGGGGTGACACGTTTCTCCTGCGGGAGAGGTCGCATCCAAATTGCCACGGCAAGCGGTTGGCCATTTGAATCACAAGCTTTGCGGACGAATGTGCCAGGCGTTGATAATGCTTCCAACATGCCTTCAATCTCCCAGAGTATACATTCCTCCTCTTCTTCTCCATCACTGTAGCAGAACATGATTCGCTGCAGAGGGTCGAGGGTCATGGCTGGGTGTTGGCATTGTCGTACTAGGATTTCAGCCTCCTCAACTGCACATTCGCGGACATGCCATAACGCCATGAGCGGTAGCTTGATGGCGCATAGTATAGAACACGATCTTCCTATCCTGGGCGTGTAAGAAGAATCGAACCGGCTTTGCTCGTAGCTCATACAGAGTGGAATAACAATATATTTGTAGAGAGCCGCTTGCGCAGACGCGCTAGAACTAGCGCGCCGAACGGTTTCGTTCTAGCGCCACCGCCCGCAGCCGAGCCGCACAGTTGCTGGGCCGTGCTCGGTTTGAAGGACCGCGGTCCCTCTAGCTCCATCAGGAAGAACGCACCGTTCGCTTCAGAGGCGAGATTCAACTCGAATATGTCGAGTCTATCATGGATTGAGGTACAACAGCCTAGCATGCAACGGGAATATCAGAACCGACCCTCATTACAACCCGCTGTTGCCGGCGCACCTATGCTTCCTAACAATGATTGACAATCAGGAATTCCACAACGGTTCCAAAGATTGGCAAGTATCGATGCTGCGAAGAAGAGCAGTAATGAGCAAGCTGCCGTGAAGGCGAATGGCCACTCCGAAGTCATCGGAATAATCTAACTAGAACTCGACGAATATGATCTTGGCACGGAACGGCGAGGTGGGATGAAGCCAAGAGAGGCTCTTCTCCAAGTGCCTCGTTCTCCTGCGTTCTCCTGAATGAAGTGATGTGAGAGATCTCAGACCAGTGTCAGGAAGTAAGGGTGACAGGGAGATCATCAAATGGTGGCCGCGAGAGAAAAGGATATTCTATTTACCCTGTATGCGACGAGTCTTCGCCGCTGTTACAACAGCCAGTCGCAGCATGAGTGTCGTCCCATCGCCTGTCGCACGGATACCGCGAGGCGAAGCTAGTGATACCACACGGAAATACCAGTGCGAGAACATCTTGCCTTTCCCTGTACTGGACTGATGGTCTTGAGCGTTCCAATGTCCTACATGTAAAATGGAAGCAGAGAGTCACTGAGACACGTCAGCGACCAGGCAAATGCAATGGCCGAATGAAGTAGGTTCAAAGAACGGCAGCACAGACGCCATCCTTCACTGTTTGTGATTTTCGCATCTGCTTTGCCTTGAGCTAGTCCAAAAGAAGAGCAGGTGCACTGAACCTGCACTATTTACGTTTCGCTCTACCTCAGCTACGCCCAATTCAAGAATACTTTCTGATGGACACACGTATTGATGGCTTTGTTGGTTCCCTCGAAGAATATGTTGCATACCTTGAGCAAGAGCTTCTGTCGTCGAGACGGCAAAATCGCCCTGTTACTGGCCACGCAGTGCCCTCCACGCCTAGCTCCAGCGTACCTGAACACTCTGCTTGCGATCCTGGCGATGTGGAATCAACGCAGTCCAGCGCATCTGGCTCACGTAAACCTGAGAATACTGCTTGCGAACACAGAGAATTGATATTAACAAGGCCCTACGAAACAACAGGACCCTGCGAAACAACAAGACCCCCCAAGAAGCGGCTGAAAGGCCCGCGTGAGCTGGAATTTGTTATACTCGATCCCAACACTATCACGCGGAATCCGGTGAAAGGATATACATCGGCTCCGCGATGGAAGCACAACGCAGACACATTGATCGCAGAGACTCCGAAAGCCGCAGACTGGTATGAATCATTGAGAAAGCTAGGAATCTACGATATCATGCGCAACGGCCAGGCTGTAGCTTACCTCATAGCGGTTGACAATCAGTCTCCTACCCTACCTCGCAGTTCAGCTTCACTAGGATCCAGTATTTCCGATCGCCTCAAAGGTTATGCCCTAGCTGCTGCGCAAAGGGGATCAGCAGCTGCGACTGCGCTGAAGCTCGCTAACTTTCAGAAATTTCTTGTTCTATCAGCATGTTACGTGCTGCGACAATCAAATGAGGAGGACTGTACCTGGGATGTGATAAGCTTGTGTGTAGGACATAAAGTGACACAGAGCCGTGGCGAGGAACTTCTTAAGACTTGTCGTTTTGTGAATAGGCTGCTCCACACGCTATACGCCCAAGGGTGGGGTCTTCGAGGTTGCGAGATTTTCCTCCTTTGTAAGTCAGGTGTTCACTCGACATGAAAGCGAATTGACATCAGCTCTGCCACGCGAAGGAAAAAAGCCTTCGACTCTTTACAGATTCCATCTGCACACGAGAATTCACGAAGCTTTCGGAGACACCCCAGCAGTGGACGTCGCTCTTTGTACCCATTTTCGTGGATTATATGATCGGAGGGAGCATCACGTCTGCAAGTCTTCTACCGACTAGTAGAAGGTTTCTAATTTGCCTGCAGGATCGATCGGATCAGTGAACTGCTCGGATATACAGACTCCTACTTCACTCGAGACAATCCATGGCAATATCTGCGAGAGCATTCGCGAGACTAGTAGTCCGTTGAGCGAGCCAAGCTTACTTGATTTAAATGTCAATCCAAAAGAGAATCGCCAGTCCGCCTCCTGTAGGTGGAACTAGTATTTTATCCTTTCCATCGATGCAGACGTCTTGCCCAGCGCGTAGGTCCACGAAGAAGCCATTGCCAAGCCCAAGATCTCCAAGTGCTATGCAAACCATTGTTTGCGGTTCACCGTCTATGCTAGGATCCACCCGCCGTGGCCAAGACTCCGAGAGAGCTTTGAAACGATACACGCCGAACGCACGTACTAACGACCGGTTTGCTGGCTTCGCAGGCCGCTGCACATGTTCTGCAGCTCGTCTAACATTGCTCTCATCCTGTATCGTAGACGTCAGTTCTCTGTGGTGACCGACGCGTGCCTCGCACGTACTTCGACCCAAGTATCCACAATCTTGCCCACTTGCGGCGCCTCTTCGTGTCCCCTTTTCTTCAGCCTAACATACCACCACGATTTTGGATTTTCTTTGTAAAAGTCCCTCTCTTCTGCACCCTGGGCGAAATCTAATATTTCGGCGACGGCAGTCTCACCAATGCCAGACCCAATGGATCTGGTAAATCGGTTTGCTTGTACTGTAATGCCTGTCAAGTACGTGGTCATCGCAGTTGCAGCTTAGGTGAAAGTGCGTGGATGTGATCGTCGTAATCGCGAGTGGTTAGAAGGATGGCACGCGCGGGGTGACGCACAGACCTTATTTCCCGACCGCACACGAACTCCGAAACCTTTTCTCACCCGTCCGCCAAACATGTACGACTCGATGGCTATAGACCATTGCGAGCGGTACAATCAACTCCACTCGATCGGGCACCAGAAGAAAACCCTCGAGCGATGCGATTTCCTGGACATACTATGGTCTGTTGCACAAGTTCTGCACAGGCACGGCGCCCACGCAAAATTTGGCATCAGCCTCCTCCACAGGCATCAGGAATTGGCTCCGGGGTGCGCGATGGTTCATTCTCGCGATCTGCCAGGCGAAGATATATGTACCATGGAGCCACGCGGTAAACGCCAGATATTTCCTTACGCATACCACTTCGACTGCGGCGAATTCGTACCGTACGAGTACTCATCAACCCAAACTCCTACTCCCGAGAAGCCCCTCTTGGCCGAGCTTGCTACTCTACTCGAGAGTCGAGACATCTGCCAGCTGATCGGCATATTTCATGTCAAGTCGCCTGGCGCGCCGTGGAGGGAACAGATGCTATGTAGTGGAACAGAAGGGACTATCGCCAAACAATTGTCCACTGGGGAAGGTCTGTCGCCTGGCGATATCGTCACGGAATGGGTCGTACGGGAAGGCATCCTCGGTGTTGAGCTGCAGGCTCACAAAGGATGTACCGACACTGAGGCCGGTCATAAGAGAACACAAGACTAATGAGCTGTGTGATTCGTGAGGAAATAAAGACCACAGAAAATACATCTCTATAACTTCGCTGCGTACCACAATGCGCTTTATTCCATGCTGTCACCCGGCTATCCTTCTTTCGAAGCTGAGGCATATCTCGACTTGCAGAGCTTATCATCGCAGTGCACTGTTGCGTTCCTATGTGCGGAATAACCGACTCCATGATGTTGAACAAGGCTCACAGCATGTACAGGTCCTTGCTTACCGAAATGCAATGTATCAGACAGGCTCGGATGCATACTGCTGTGGCCGGACGCCACGTCACTCTCACATGCAACAACTACCTGCAAGACCTCGCTTGAACCCTGCTCTCACCAATTCCTTTGTGCCATTTCTCTAAGCCGGATATGCCCCTCCTGGTCCTTTGAACCGCACAGCTTTCTCCTGTTCCGCGGAGCTCGATCTGGGGAACTGTTTCCGGAGTGCGGTTGACACGGCGGTAAGTCAGGGTGCTGCGCCTCCTCGAGCGTGGTCCTGCAGATCGATATATGCATGGCAGCATGGTGCTGCACACGCCTCGGAGCACATGGACCTGGCTCGAGTGCATGACCCTGGTCAGGATCTGATCGCAGCACCTCATCATTAGCGACACCGACGCTACATACTGTCGATCAGAGCACCCGTTCTGGAGCACGCCAAACGCCCAGAACATGCTGAGCGAGCGTGACGACCAAGGGGGACGTGGGCACAAAGCTATCCCGCTCATCTCCCTTGCTTTGTATCAGAACCTCAACCAAGCGACTGCTTGCTCGGCTCATCAACCGTCTCTATCGTGCTTAACTCACTTATTCTGCCTCTCTCGCCTCTCTTGTCTGACTCGCCTGACTTGCTTGTCTCGCCTGTCTCGCCTGTCACGCTTGCCTTACAATTATCTTCAGCTCACTTCAGCCTGATTGCGGCGTTTCAAGCGCTTCTACTGTCGATCTGCCCCTGAAATACGCCCAAAGGAAGTAACGAGAGCGTTAGCACTCTCTGATGCAACATAGAGGAGCACAGTGTACCGAGGCGACCAGATTCCAGGCCCGGGCCTCTTGTCACTTGCCCAATTGTCATGCTGTCTCATCCTTGCTATTCATGGACTTTTAAACACTGAAGTCACCGAGCTTTCCACCCATGGATCGAGTCTCAGTCTGCCGAGGAAGCGAGTATCTCGGGACTCTTGTACAGCCCGGTTTGTCCGCACATGGATATGAATCCGTTAGCCCGTTCAATACTGTACGCCGCAGTACTGCATTTTATGCTCCAGACATGGTTGGTCTAAGGCGTGCGTCTGCCGCTGGTGCCGCCGCTTGTGGTCCACTCTTGGTAAGATTGCAGTACCCTACGGAGATGCCAATACTACCATCCAGATGAAGCAGGTCGGTGCGCTTGTGTTATGTGCACAGCCGAGATAGCACGTGTTAGTCGCTCCTTAAAGATAACTTCGATATCGTCCTGAATCCAGATACTGGAGCTCTTTATTCAATATCTATTTGGTCGCTTTATGCGAAGTTGAGGAGAAGATGGCAATCCATGGCCCATTTCACCTGAGTTTCTTGGGAATACCCGAGTACGTTTGGTGTACCAGGCTCGACCGTTTCCGCAGCTTCGCGAGGAAGTCCTCGGAATATCATCTGAGATGCATCGGACCGCGATTTTCTTTGGACTTGGTTATGCGAGCTTCGGTCTTTGGAGCGCAGAGTGCTTTGATAGCATATCCTCTTGGTATCGAACAAGATGATGGAAGCATGCCCGAAGAGTCTTGGGCAATCCCGACTCCGCCGCCCTTGTACCCCCATGAATGGGAAACTGAATTAGAGGAGAGATCCGAAGAGTGTGAAGTAGATGGGAACGGCACCATCATCTTCGCAGATGTCTATCAATACCTCCGCCAACATGGGCTCGACCGCTGGACCGTCCCAGATGACTGCGCCGATACTAAACTGGAGATTTGGAGTTGGGCGTAAGTTATCAGGGCCCGGGAGCTCTATGTATACGCTAACATGTCCGAGTGAAATGGTCAAGCAGCGACTGTTGACAGTCAATTTCGGAGCGAACGCTAGGCTTTTGTCTACGCCACCAGCATACAGAGCCTTCCTGTCGCATCGAGGCGTGTGGGTGATCAGGAATGTCCCTGTTGAAAGAAACATACTGGAAATGGCCCGGGAGTGGAACGATTATAAGTCCTGGCGACTCGCTCCGGTAACGGTGCGACGTGATTCTAACGATCTGCGCAAGAGTATCAGCATGTGCCGTACTGAGCTGTCAGTTTCAGAGCATTTGGAACGTTGGGAAAAATCGATGGTCATATGGTTGTCTCCTACTTCTCGTTTCTGAGGCTCTCCAATCGAAGGAGGGAAATGGCAAAGCGACAGGGTGCTGTGAGTCGGGGGGGTTGGTGACAAGTGTTCAAGAATTGATCAGTGACAGATGTTCAGTGAGTTACCCTTATGTAATAACATATCTATAATTTATTGATTACACACGGCCATTTTCGTCGAAGCTGAAACGGCTTGGATGACGTCCAACAGCTGCAGGACGTTTCAAAGGAAATCGTCACATGTAGAGCTGGCCAAATAATGTGCGGACTATCAACTTGCCTCCGCTCTCAAGGCGCTTGAATTGTTCATGCCGTGCAAACTACGTACGTCGGTGGTAGCGTGCAGTACCAAGCAAGTGATCGAAAGCAAATGGTCGCACGATTCATTAAGTGCGCCGGGGCCTGCCTTGCAGCACCTGAACGCATTCGCCCGGGAACCGACGACGATGCCCAGTGATGTTGATGATTAGGTAGCATTCCGCGGCACCGCTGCTTATTGAATCTCAAATCGCGACATGGCGTAACACATTGCACGCATCCATTCATAATGCCCAACCCGACGCCGTGTACCCTCTCCGAGCGCGAGCGCCTAGATCTGCTGTACCGCCAAGGGTGGCAGCTGGACATCGATGGCACAGGCATAACAAAGATCTTCTATTTCGTCAATCTGACGAGGTGTGCGGTACGATTGCCCTCTGTGCAAGGATTTTCCATCATGCTAACAAAGACAGAATTTCGTCGAATTAGTGACTTTGAACAGCTGGAGTCGCAATTACCATGCTTTGCTCGAATTTGTATGCTTAGCAAAGAATGATGCACCACGGTGATCATGACGACTAATGTGACAGTAAAGTCGTCTGCTAGTGTTACAGTCAACTGGACCGATTACCACAGTGGATCGCATCCATCTCTACAAGATGTCCTCGCTGCAGAAGAGACCGAACGAGTTGGTGAGAAGACCTTTACAGTCCCTGTTACTCAGCGTATAGCACCACAGGAAGTGCTAGCAATCAAGACAATACCTCCCGATCTGCATAGCGCAGGGTGGAGGCTTCATGGGGCATTTCTGTGCAAGATCTATCGATTCAGTACTTACACAAAATGCAAGGTAAGCACTGCCACTCAATTACAAGCAGCTAATGTTGATGTGCTCCAGGATTTTCTGCAGGAGATTCCAGTACAGTGCAAGAGGAGGAATATACAGTGGTTCAAGATTGCTGTGGTACGCTTAACGTCAATACACCGTGATTCCGCATCTATGCTGACTACCTCAATGAAGATTCCGTGCTTCGTCGAAGTCTGCTGGTCTGCCTGCTCCTCCGACTTCGTCCTAATGGCGAACTTCTGTGACGAACGCGTGACTGCTGTGGTCCGCGAGGGTTCCGAACCAGAAGATAGTAGCGAGGCGTATTCGAAGCTTCAGAGATTACGAAAAGAGCAGACAGAAAGCCATCTCTGAATCAGCATGCGACTCTAACGTAGAAATTTCGCTCACTAGGCTGATCACAATCCATTCTACTCTGTAGGCGTTTCCATATCGCCGAATTCGCTCGAACGTTCGACTGCACGCTGTCGATCTTCGAGGGCACCTTTGAACATGTGCGTCCCAACTCCGGCCATGAAGAATGAAGGTGCCTGCGTGCATTGCTGCCACTCTCGCCATTGCACGATCGCTAGCGATGCAGAGTTCTGCAGGCCGTTGGTGTCGATCAGGTTTGCGTAGGCAGTGCCCATTATCAACTTCATCAAACCCCGGTAAAAGTTATACTTGCTAAATGACTGGTAAAGTTCGATCAAAGCCAGGGCCTTCTTAGCGCATTGCAAGACCCCGTTCCAATCGTTGCGAGCGCGCATCACCGCAACATCATATATCAACAAGCGGACATGATGTAATTCTTTGGTCGGGTTTCGCGGTGGGTCTCGTATGAACAATTTATAGCTGGCGGCTAGAGTTACTGTCGCATCGTCCAACCGTCGTGTCAAGATCTGAGCAATAGCGACAGAAAGCAGGTGTGCTACTGAGACCACGGGTTTCGGGGCGACAGGCCTAGTCAAAAGCTCGTATGCCTTCTCGAACTCGCCGAGATCGATGCGTATGTCCGCAAGGCGACGTATAGCCCATGGTTTTGCTGCGTTTGCACCACATTCAAGGACTTTGCTCGCTTCACAGAAATGTCCCAAGGCCTGATAGCAACGGGCGCCCATTTTCCACTTCCACTCGTAGATGAGCTGGTCCAGTTCTGGTATCTGTTCCCAAGTTGTGTGCGTGTCGCTATCGAGCCCTAATTCTTCACACAAGGTCAAATCCAACGCTCTTTGAAACCGATTCAGGCTTCCGTCCGGATGCGACAAAGCATCTAAAGGCTTTTGTAGGACATTCTCGATTTGAGAAAGAATGAGCTGTTGATAATGACGGCGATCGCGGTTGTCAGACAGGTCGTCCTTAACTTTTGCAGTGGCTTTCCGGAGAATGCGCTCCGACTCTCTGACATCGCCCACCTGGCGACGGACGGCGCTACATGAGCTTGCAACAAGGCAATAGGCTCATGCTGAAAGGGTCCGTTTTGCTGATAGGTTGTCCGCAAATTCCAGCACGCTAGAAACATGTTCAGTGGGGCTTGCCTTTAGCACTGCGGCACACGTTGCTGCAATGTCATCTACTTCCACTTGATCAGGGAAAGTTGACTCTGTTGTTAGCAAAAAGGCGTACCAGTTACGCAGTGCTGGGCCAAGACGCTTCATTGTATAGTGGAACCTGCTTAGATTAGCAGAATTCAGTATGGAAGAGATATGACGTACCTGGGCTCTAATGTAGCGTCCCGTGGACAGATATGACAGAGGAAAATCAGTCCATCGAAATCAACAGCTTCATGTTGCGTGCAGTCGACAATCTGATATACCAGGACCCCATTTTCATATTGCCTCCGCAGTGACCCTCTTTGCACGCATAGGTCCAATAGATGGTCAAGCGTTTCGCGATGGCTCAATATCTCCACGACGTGGTCATTCAAAGCAGTACTGTGGAGCCTAACCTGCTCTCTACAGCCATTGCAGCTCCATCGTTGCTGAGGTTTGGAGGCGCTATACAGCAGCTCCGGCTCAAAGAGCCGCATCCTAAGGCTGCCTAAGAACAAAACAAGCTTATGTACACTTGTATTTGGGCTAGAATGGGATGTGTCTTGTTCGTGGAGGAATATGTTCCGACCAGAATCTGGTGAAACCAAGGTCGACAAATTAGGTTGGCGTGCTCGAGGCGTGTCAGTCGTCTGTCCCTCAGCGAGGCCGAGGTCGTGACGAATCTCGCTGTGGCTACTCTCATGGTCAAACACGTTCGACATGGAAGCGGTGCTTGCATTTACCTGGAGCTATCGATAGCGACCACGTCGACAGGGTCCAACTCGAAGCTGTCATCGAGTCCTTGCCAGGCGCGATCCTGGCAAGACATCAACTTGCTCGCAACTCCATCAGCCACTCGATCTTTAGTCGATTTTGACCACGTCCTCCATTTTTCTGCGTCCGGATCAAACAATTCCTTTTCGGCGGCTTCGAGAGGTCAGTCATGGCTAGACACAACATTGCATACTACATACCTGCGAGACATGCACAGAGTAGATACGCTTGCGTGCCACAGGTATTTAACACCTGTTTTATTAGTTTGATCATCCATTGACCAAGTCCACGTAAGCGATCTCTTCTAGCTTTCGTGGGCAAGTCTGCGTGCTTTGCCCGCCCGCTACGCTTCCGTCGCGACGAGTGTACAACTTCAACAAAACACCTAATCAACCTAGCTATGCGGGCTTGATATATCGCAGCTTTGCTGAAGTGTTCGTATAGTCCGTCAAGCTTGTCGAGACGTTCTAAGGCATCATGCCAAGCTTGTACAGAAACGAGTTTTCCTTGTGGCTTCAGTTCGTCAAGACTTCTTCTCCACGGGAGGAGTTTGTTGTCGCTAATAGATTTTGATCCTCGCTGAACGGCCAGTGTTAAATTCGAGATCTCTTTTTCGAGGTCGACACGGCTGGCTGGCAAATTGGCCAATGTTGTTTGGGAGATAAACGGCGCATCGTTGTCAGCTGGTTGGCGTGTACGCTCTCCAGCCACCAAAGGCCCGGACGTCACAGCGCAGGGCGGTGGAGGAGCATCTTCGTTATTGAACCCGTGGTCCAACCTTGAAGCGATTGTCTGCGTTCGGCGGGTGCTTTTAGAGGCTCCGCCAACAGGTCGGCACCCACGTTCGACGGGCGGCTTCCTGATCACCTCGGCAGCATGTCTGCGTTGCTTTGACTGTGCTGAGTCCGTAGCAAGCGAAGCTGCTGAAAGCAAGTGATCATGCCGGCTTTGGATTTGCCTAACGTCTTCCAACCATTTTTGACTCACAGCTCCAATTGATTCTTCCGACGACACCACTGGAAAGTTGAGGCGTACCTCGATATGCAATGTTACGCAGAGGGTGTCAGCGTAGCGCTCTGTCGGATCCCTATGTGCCTTGATCTCCGACTTCATGACATATGGTAAGGCTAGCAGCATGTAAGTGGCTAGATGGAGCAATGATGGAGCGGGTATTCTTCATAAGTTCGATGGAGGAGCTCGGTCCAGACAGCCAGGCTTCAGGGTCTCCTAGCAGCCAATGAACAGTAAGCTTGTGAGTGATAGCGAAGGACTCGCAAGCCTGCTGTTCATTGGCTGTCTATGAGCACGTCCTCCACCTGAAGCCGATACCTCATATCCCGACGCGCCAACCCTTGTGCAGATCTCATTGGTTGTGGCGTATTCCTTCCGAGACGTGAAGATCAGTGCTTGCACTCAGCGCAATCACTCGATCACGCTGAAGCAAAGTCGCCGGGCTGGGACAAATCCCGGACACCGCAAGCCATGCCTGATACTACTTTCATCATTGCGACTGTCCATAATCCGTCTCCTGCAGGATTGCATAGCGGCGAGGCCTGAGACTAGGCCGCGTAACCATTATATAAGGACGAACTTGTCGCAGCTGTCAGGTAGAGGCATCAACCATGTGTCAGATCTCACCTATATTGCAGGTCTTAGGGCATTGTAAGGAGCACGTCCTGAAAGTTGACTCGAAATGTGAGTGTGTGAATAGCTGAACTTCACAATATGTGATTAACAGCAATAAGGCAATCTTTATCAAATTGAAACGCAATTTTGTCCAGCAGTCTATACCGAATATTGCAGAAACCAACGCGAATTGATCAGAATCGGCCAGAAACCGAGAGCGCTTGGCATTGATAGCCCGTGTGGTCAGCGCCCCTCAAGTCGCATATAACGGCCACTTCCTAACGGGACCAGCTTTTTGCCAGCTACGAGCTCCTGGATCACTAGACTACGTGTCTCCGGAACTGATATACATCAAGGCAAAGGCCGGAATCAAGAGAGCGACAAACGCAGATTGCCGATTTGCCGGATTTTGGGAGCGTGCCATTCTAGGACAATTGTACTTCGAGATCCCCAAGTCGCGAGAAAAGCAGCAACGAAGGCCACCTATTACTGCTGATGAGGTCGCTGCCAGAGAGCAGCTTAGAGCGAGACTAAGAGATCTTTAGCACGTTGCTTCTTTGCATCGTCAGAGAATGTCCGGATCTCGAATCTTCACTAATCCCTTGTAATCTTCACGACGGAGGTGAATATTGGCCGGTGTCCGTGCGAATGTGGTGCTCCTCCAAAGAAGATTCTCATTAGATGCGTGGTTGGAAGCATCTGGGGTAGTGTAGTAAAGGCGGACTTATTCTTCTTGAGATCGCAAGTCAAAAGTGTTAAAGGTTCTTTCAATTCGAACACACGAGCACAAGTGATCATCGTGGCACAGCAAAGCACTTCAAGTGCGGCAAATGCAACAAGTGCGCCAAACCTTGCAGGGTTGTGCTACGTGGCAAGACTCAAGAATCTTCAGGCTCCTGGTCAGGAGTATGGATCCTTCCAATGCACTTATTAGGGCAAGCCTGCAAGCGCTCTGCGGCTCGAGGTCGGATACCGAGTAGGCCTCTGTTGTCTGTTCGGGGTCACACGATGTAATGTGGCAGAGGGACAGACGGCTTGTTCAAAGCAAGTTTTTGATCGACTACCGCAAGTGGATGGAGCAGATGATGGACTGTAGCAAACATGAGCGACCGCCTGCAGTCGCTGATCTGTTTGCCCCAGTTAGAACTCCATACGTCTGCTAATTGTTACCCATTTCACATTGTGACCTTTGTTTCACAGCCACTATGGGCTCCAGGGAGTCTGCTCCCGTGTGTTAGGGAGTTCGGAGTCTACGGGGGGGATGGAGGGAAACCGGGGAACACAAGAAGCCGAAAGCAAGGAAGCTGCTTGGCTCTGCTGTGCCCCCGTGATAGGGCGTGACCTGGCCTTACAGAATGGGAATCATCCTCGGCCCTTTCTCCATCGTCGCGACCACCGCCATCGTCTTCTGCGCGGGATTGTACATCTTTTTGATCACCATTTTCGTCATCGGCGTGGGGTTGTTCATCGTCGCAAGTCGATGGTTCGCTCGTTTGGTCGTCCAAAACATCGTCAGATCCCTCTTCGCAGCAGAGCCACACATTTTGGAGGCATTGCTTGGCGCTTGGACGTGCGCTCTGTTCGTACCTCAGCATCGAGCAGACCAATTCCCGGCATAAGCGCGGAAAATCAACCAAATGGTCATCTGGCTTAAAATTGTGAAGAGCAGACAAAAGCTGTACTGTGTTTTGAGGCGAACCTCCTTCCCCCTCTAGCCCAAAGTGGCCTGTCAAGAGACGAAAGGCGACTTTTCCAAGAGCATAGATATCGAGAACAAATTGCTGGTTCCAGGTATCATTGATGATGTCGAAACGCGAAGCTAGAATACGAATGCGACAAAAAGGACGGTTCATGGTGAATCGAGCTTGTAGGAAAACCTGGAAAAGAAAGAGAATCTAGCGGAGGCACGAACCATAGATTGCTCTACTATATACCTGCTAACATGTAGGGAGCAAGCGCCGTAAGGTCCTTCGACTGTTTCGAGTGGTCGTGAGAGCTCAAAGCCGTTTCAGACTCTGGAGCTGCAGGTTTGGCGTCGGCTTGAGCCGAAGTCAGCTGTCGATCCTCAAGGCTCTAGCTCACACAAAGCCTATCACGTTCCTTCCAAGGTCGACACATACATTACATTACTGACACGACAGGGTCGACTATGTCTTTCGCGGACGGCAGCTTTCACTCATATATTCCTCCTATGCCTAAACAAATTGCCTATGCCCTAACAGTAATCTAACATAGACAACAGAGTAACATCTACTAGGAACAAGCAGTTAAAACACCTTGTAGCGCTAAGTTCCTCTACATCTGCAAGAGCTATCCTATCTACAAGGAAGTACATGCTCTGATTTCTAACTTAGTATACTAGCATGTTAAGTAGGCACATTTTAATATAATAGTTAATCTTGCTTATAACATTAAGGAGAGTATTAGTAGTTACTAGCTTTATCTAGACAAACTATTATGTCCTCTACTAGAGTCGCTTAAAGCTACTTAGGAGGAGCATTACGACTATTAGTAACAAAAGGAGGCATTTCTACAGAAGACTACTATAGAACCTATAAGGAAACTATAATAAAAGCCTTGTAAATTAGGTATTTAGCTCTTTGTAAAGTATTCTGTGCTTTAACATACACTAATGCCTCTTACTAGGTCTCTAGAGCAGACAAGCTACAAGTTTGCCCTACTACATAGGACTTTGCTCTTAGAAGCTACCCTTAGCAGGCATGTGTAGTAAGTACTACTTAAACCTATTAAATTCTAGATAATAACAACTAAGAGGTATACTTAATGCTAATTAGGTTACTATGTATTAGCATACTCTTAAATGACAGCAAAATGGTCTAATTATAGAGGGAGGTTACTTGTTATAATAGTAGTATAAGAGAGGTATTTGTGCTATGTAGCTAGTTAGACGCCCTCCTAGTACTAGACAGTTTAACGTAAATACTAGTTTAACATAAAAACACGTCCTTTTTATGAACCTACCTCTATTAATTCTAATATAGTATGTAACTAGTAATTAATACATAGGTATGTAGTAGCGTATAGAGCCTCTATTCCTAGTAATAGGGTAAGGTCTAAAAACTAATTACTGCCCTTCTTTAATTCGCCTGCAAAGCACATGAGATATACCTACGTATGTCATGTATAGCTTAGCTTATTAGCATAACTAAATAAGCCTATAGCTTAGCTGTCTAGTATTATTTGCCCCCTTCTCCTATAAGGGTTGTCTTGACACTTAGAGAGCTTCCTTCCTACGCTAAGCAAGATTAGGTCCCCTATAGTTTGCTCTGTAAGCTAGTAGCCTCCTTCTAAACCCCCTTCCTTATAGAGGTAGGTTACGAATTATGCTAGAGTTATAACTTAGGTAACATGACTCTTTGTCGCTATGTGATATAGATGTATGTGCTATATGATATGAAAATATCTCGTAGTATGACAGAGTAATCCGACCTTTTAGTAGGTACAAGACAGCGCTGCTTTCTGCTTATCGCAGAGGTGGCGCTAAGGGTGCTTATAACCCCCGACGCTCCTTAATTAGGGAAAGCATGTCCGAGCCTAACCCTGTAGGGGTACCGTAGGGTCAGCGACGTAGGGGCGTCCTACGTCGACAACTGATCCTACTCGGACGACATACAAGCTAACGTATGTACAAAGGACCCCCTTGCTATATGTAGCAGGGTCACTGCATGCTAAGGGCGGCTATTAGAACCCATGCGGTTCAAATGGTCCCCTAGTATTAACCGTATCACTGCCCCCCCTCCTATGAGGATGTCCCTAGCCTTACTAAGTGACGCACGTGGAACATATAGGGTATAGGATGTAGCATGCTTACACCGCGCAAGGGTAAATAGGTAGATAGCCTGCGTAACATGTGTCATGCGTACACCTTAACACCTTCGCAGCGAGTGCGGGGCGGAGGCTACTAACTCGGGCGGGTTTTAATCTGTCACATGTTAGGCGGCTTCGTAACACCTTCGCTTCACATGTAGATCGAGATATCAGGAAACCACGAGTACGTACTTCGGTTAATCCTTGAAATTATAGGGCGAGCATGCGCGCCAGCCTCGCCAAGTAGCTTGGCTGTCCCTATTTAGTCGTGACCGTGAAGAACGTGTCGCAGAACCTCGGGGTAGTAGGAAAGTACGCGGACGCTCTGCGCGCGCTGCTCGAAACGGCAGGAGCGCGCTCCTAGCGCGGGCCTCGTCACATTTCCATGCTAGTAGGCTAGCACGAGTGCGGTCGGCGCACATGCGTGACAGCCGCGTTATCCGTTATTACATCATTCGGTCCCCTTGTAAGTCAACTAGAGGCAGGTACTCTGCGCATGTAGTTCGAGTTACTAGCTCAACGGTTGCGGTAGGCAACAGGGGGGCTGTCAGAGGGTATAAAAACCTCGTCGCTTCCTAAACTTTCCTGTTCCAAGACACTAACATCGACCTCCGCTCCTACTTCGCTTAGCTTGCGCCTCGCCGTGTCTGCGGGTCTGTACTAGAGCTCCTTCTTCTTTAATCAATTAATCAAGATCAATTAACCTGTCTTAGCTACAATGGCTCATGTGCTACAGACTAAGTTCGACGCTACTCGCTCTGCCCGCAATCGTCGCTCGTGTTAACAATGCCTCGACAACCTTAGTAGCCAAGCTGCACACATCTCTCCTCCGCGTGTTAGTAAGGCGTCCCCTACCCGCGAGGTATGCGTGACTTGTACTAACCGAAGCGTAGCTAAGATCTGCGTCAGCAGGTTTGATAAGAGCAGTGTCTACCGCAATTATGTCAACTGTAATGGCAAGCATCAAAAATGCCAAGACCTCCCTGAAGAGGTGTACGGCGAGTACAACTAGCTCTGCCGTAACATGGATGACTTCTAGAGTGCGCGCGACAAGGGGATTGCCGAAGGCACTCTGACTATGAACAGGCTACAGGCTAAGTACCGCGAGGCACTCGCCTACCTGCTCGGCGCCCTCTCGTGCTTCACCGCGACTGCTAACCGTTCTTACAGCAGCGTTCGCTTCGACTCTCTGCTAACAGGCGAAAACGTTTGTCTAGGTCTAATCGTAGACTTAGTCTAGAAGATCTTGAAGGTGCTAACCATTAGGGTCGAGACCTTCGCCATAGTACGCATATAGTGCGGGTACCCTCCGAGTATGAAATGCTGACTTTTCCGCTAGGCTAACGTTAGCGTCGAGAAGTATCCGACTAGCTGTTAGCGTTAGCAACTCGGGGCCCTTGCCTCTATTGACGATAACTTCGAAACGCGGATGATCCGCAAGAAGGTCATCAAGCAATTCGCCGCTCCCGCCGCTAAGGCCACGCCCTAGCGCCGTACCGAGAGGCAGCCTGCCTCTAAGCCGGTCCCGAGGACTAAGCCGTAAGTTACTTACTCGAATCCTGTCGCGTGCGTACAGCTAACACATTGTAGCGCCGCCGCCTACGCCGCCTCGACGCTACTGTCTAAGAAGAAGAAGAGGGCCAGGGCCGAAATTGAGGTCAGCGACGAGGAAGCCGAGCCTTCCCCGCTTGCGACCCGCACTACGTCCGTCAAGACGCTAAGGCACAAGCCTCTAGGCCAGATCTTTGAGGATGAGGAGGATGACGACGCTCAGGACACCTTCGGTCCTAACGTGATCCCTTCGCGCTGTAGTGTCACCGCACTAGTTGCGCCTGAGGGAGACACCGAGTCCGATGATGTAGTCGACACTCGTGTCAAGAAGCGCAAGATGATCTCGAGGGCCGAGCGCGACAGCCGCAAGCGCGCTCGAGTCTCTTCGCCTTCTGATGCTAAGGATAAGGTAGTCGTCGCGACTAGGCGCAGTAAGGGTGTCGCTAGTTCTCCGGCTACTATAGGCTCCGAAGACGAGCTCCCTCGCAACCTACTAAAGAAGAAGATGCCGGCCTCTCTTCATGGCGTTGCTACCCCCGTTACTCATGGTCGCTTCAGGGTGTTTAGTAGACCCCGTGCAGGTAGGCAGTCCCTAGCGGACCGTAACAAGAAAGACTCTCCTACTTCGGGTTCAGTCAGGAAGCCCCTGACTAGTAGTCGCTAAGCATTAGCTACGAAGCTAATCCGAGCATGTCTCTTGTTCTTCTTGGGTTTATTCTAGGTGTGCCTTTAGGCATCAATGATGTATAAGTAGGGCGTTTGCTTCTCGTTGTCACTTTGCGCGTTATGCGCTACATACACATGTCAAGAATTCTGCTCTAGAACCCTCATCTTCCTACGAATCGACCTTCTTAAGCCCTGCTCACGCTTCCTCCGCTCTTCGAATTCACGAATAGCTTCTAGAGCGTTCTTGTAGTCTTCGGCCGGAACCTATTGTGTGTACTTAGGTAGGTATCCTTTCTACTTCACTAGATAGTGCGTTGCGCCCTTGCGCCGCATACTGTCCTTAATACCCTCGACTTCCTACTCTTCGTTCTCTTCTGCTACTAGCATCGGGTCCGCGGGCTTTTCGCCCTCGCGCTATACCCATGGTTCGAGTAGAGATACGTGGAAGACGTCGTGCACACGATACGACGATAGTAACGATAGCCAGTACGCCTGCGAGCCTATCGCGTCGCGTATCCGGAAGGGTCCGACGAACCTTGGCGTCATCTTCTTGCTCGGAAGTTTCAGCTTGAGATTCTTTGTCGATAGTAACACCTTCGTACTAACTGCGTACTACATCGGTTTAGCACAGGCGTTATTATGTTTAATCTAGGATTCTGAGGCCTTTTTCTAGTGTTCTATTAGCACCGAATGTACCTCGCGCATACGCCGCGCTGATTCCGCGGCAGCCGGCACCCTCTCCTCAGAAGACTCGTCCTGAGGCGGTTCTGGGTGTATTTCCGGATCAAAGCCATAGAGAATCTAAAATGGCGACATGCGCATAGTAGCATGCACGCTGTTATTGACTGCAAATTCCGCTATAGGAATTGCGTCGGCCTAGGCATCCTGGTTCTTAGCGTAGTAGTACTAAAGGTACTACTCAAGAGTCTAGTTTATACGTTTAGTCTAACCATTAGTCTGTGGATAGAATGCTGTACTTAGGCAGTGCTTAACACGCGCCTCAAACACAAATTCTTGCTAGTATTTACTAGTAAAGACAGAACCTCGATCTAATAGGATACTTCGGGGGACACTAAAGCGCTGTATGACTTCGTCGCGAAGTAGCCGCGCAAGCTCGCCGCTTGTGCACTTTTTCGTACATAGGATGAAGATATTCATCTTCGAGTATCGGTCGACTACTACAAGGACAGCATTAACCACATCGCCTTTCTACTTTGCCAGCGGCAAATCGGTAATAAAATCCATGGTCAAGTCTTGCCATGGTCTCTCTAGCAGTAGGAGCGCCTAAGCATCGCCGTAGGGGCGATGGCGCCGAGATTTGCTAATCTGGCACGTCTGGCAGGATTTGACATAGTCAGAGACATCCTGTTCTAGCGTAGGCTACTAGTATTTGCGTCCGAGAAGTGCGTTCGTCTTCTCTACGCCAAAATGGCCCGCGAGTTCATCGTCATGATGAATACAGAGGAGCTGCGAACAGAGTGCGTAGTTAGCGGGTACGTAGAGCCTATTGTCAAAGTACCACAAATCGCCCGACTTAGTCTAGTACTTCGGACTGCCTGCAGTGTCCTAGAGGGCTACACCCTCATTAATCAACTCCGGTTCTCGCTCTTGCAACCGCTGAATAAGTCTCGAGACTTCTTCAAAGGGTTCTTCAGACATCGCATGCTTACCGCATGTGAGCTAGTTGACTACCGCACGGATCGAGCTAGACATAGTCGCCACAACTGCCAGATAGGAGGGTTCGTCACTAGCGGAGGCCATGAGGCCCCATTAGACCCGCAGTCGGCCTATAAGAGGAGCTAACGACAGATCGCCGCCCTAAACTGCAAGCTTCGTTTGCAGCGTAGGGAGAAGCTGTCGGTTACCCTCTTCCCTGGTGTCGTAGTCCGGTCGTCGCGAAGGACCGTCAGCTAGATTCGTCTTTCCGGAACGATGCTAGATAACGAAGTCAAAGCTAGCGAGGAAAGTCGCCTACCTTGCTTGCCGACCACTTAGCTGCTTCACGCCCATGAAGCCGCGAAGGTTGTTATGGTCGGTAAGCACCTTAATAGGGTGCGCTACGCCTTCGAGGTAGTGTCGGTACTCCTTGAAGCTGTCAACAATAGCCAAAAGCTCTTGGTCGTAAGTCTCGTAGTTAAGCTTAGCGCCCTGCATCTTCCGCGACTAGAAGGCAATCAGGTACTATCGCGTACTACCTTCGTGCGACTAGAGCTGCGATATAATTGCGGCTATTGCGAATTTTGAAGCATCGGTCTCTATCCGGATCTTCGTAGTAGGGTCAAAGTGCCGAAGTATAGGCGCAGTTTAAAAAGCTACTTTGAGTTCAGAGAAGGCCTTGCTCTAAGCCTCCTCCTAAGGCACTTTCCCTGGCTTTTTTCCTCGAATCGCGCCCTTTGCGAGGGCCGTGAGGGGAGCCACGATCTTCGAGTAAGATCGTATGAATCTGCGGTAGAAGTTAGTGAATCCTAGGAACACCTGCACTTCTTGGAGGGTAGTTAGCCGCGGCTACTCCGCGATTGCGGACACCCTTCGGTCATCTATGATGACTCCTTCCGTAGAGACGATGTATCTAAGAAACTTAATCCTATCTGTCAGGAATGAGCACTTCTTTAGGTTCGCGTAGAGGGCGAACTTGCGGAGCCGTTTAAGCACTATACTTAGATGCCGCATATGCTCCTCCTTCGAGTCGGAATAGACTAGTATATCGTCTAAATACACTACGTAGCAGGTGTTAACGAGGCCGGCTAGGGCCCGGTTAATATACGCTTAGAACGTCGCTAGTGCGTTAGTCAAGCTAAACGGCATCACTATATACTCGAAGTGTCTGTACCGCGTTCGGAATGTAGTCTTCTACTCGTCGCCCTTTCGGATCGGTATCTAGTAGTAGGCGTCCTTCAAGTCGATAGACAAGAAGATGGCGGCGCGACTAAGGCGGTCAAGCGTCTCGCTAATAAGTAGTAGGGGGCAGCGGTTCTTCTAGGTCACCGCGTTAAGGCCCCTATAGTTAACGCATAGGCGGAGCGTGTTGTCCTTCTTTAGGACGAACATAACTAACGCTCTAGCCTCGCTGTCGCTTCGTCGGATCCACGCGTTCCTTTGCGCCTTGTAGAGGTAGTCTCGAAGTGTTTCGAGCTACGATTCCGACATAGGGTACAGAGGTCGATGCGGAGGATTGTAACCCTCCTTAAGGTTAATCGCATGTTCCGCGTCTAGGGCCCGGGCATAGGCCGTAGCCTCTGCGTCGAAAATATCGGCGTATTCCTCTAACTCAGGCGGAAGGGTAACGTCTTCCTTGACGTTCCGTATGCGGACCGCATACACGCATTAGACCTTCTTCATGTCCTTGTAGAAGCTGTGTGCGTCACGCATCCGCACTGTAGGAACTTCGCCTATGGAGCCGTAGAACTAGTTATTAGTAGCTCTATCAACAACGACTCCCTGCTTGTGGCGCTAAGGGCGGCCGAGCAGGAGCTCCTTATCAGGAACGTCTTCAGCGTAGAAGACTTCGTTAGTCTCGCGCACTTCTCCCGAGGAGTCCGCGAGTTAGAGGCGCACGTTATACGCGCCTCGAGCCGCTGCGCCTTTACCCCGAAAAGACTTCATGGTAGGCAGCAGGGCTCCTAGGATCGGCTTCAAACCGAGCCGTACGATTACCCTCTAGGGTATCACGTTAACCTCCGCAAGGTCATCTAACATACAGTCTACTAGCTCGAGCGAGCCATTAACTCGGACCGCGCCGGATAGGCGCCGCGCAGGCCACGAGTCTACACCATCGGTGACAGACAGCTTAGATACCCGCGGTAGCCATTCGGTTGTCTCGGGCTTGTCCTTCTTTCGCCTCCCCTCCGGGGAGGTTTCGGACACCTTGCTTACCTTCTTCCCATCACTTCGTTTAGGACAGCGAGCCGCCTAGTAGTCCCTCGCTCCACAGATGTAGCAGCTACTCGGAGGCTTCTCGCCACTGTCTTTTGGCTCGGAGGGCTTGCTCCTCCGGAATGAACTACCGCGTTAGACGTGACCCCTAGGGCGCTTGTGATAGCGGCCCTTCGGTAGGTCCTCGGGGCTTAGACGCTTATTGTCCTTACCGCCCGATTTTCCATTTCGCTTCAAGGTGATTTCCATATGTGTCGCAAGGGACACGAGGTCTTGCCGAGTTGTCGGAAGTTCATGAAAAGTCATGATTATGTTCTGAAGATTGTCATTAAGTTTGACGAGCAAGTGCCGCACGCGTTGCGTCTCGGTATAGGGTAGCATCTGTCCCTCGAGCGTGGCGAGATAGGTTGCGAAGCTAGAGGTTGTTTGTCCCTTCCTCTGCTTAGCCTTCTCGTACTCGACGGACACGGTAAGGGCGCGATTCCCCGGATCCTCGACCTAGTCGACACAGAACTAGCGAAAGTCCGCCTATGTATACGTTCTGTCGTGGACCCGCATAAGGTCATACCGCTCATGCTAATTGTTGCGAGGTTCCTTATCCTCTTCGAGCTACATCACACTAAAGGCGACTCGTTCGCCCTCTATGGAATATCCGCGTAGGTTAAGCACGAAAACTGCCTTACACGCCTGCAAGAAAGTTCGAGCCTCCTTCAAGGTGTCTCCCTTGAACGGCTTCGGGTTGCGTGCGTTACGACTACCTCCTAGTTAGCCTACTATGGCCCCGAATTCAGGCACTAAGTTCGCGGGCACACGCGGAGGGTCTGCGCCTCCCGGTAAGTTGTCTTCGCGGGTCCCTGGCGTGAAATCTCGCTAGATTTCTTCGTCCGCCAGTTCGTTAGTACCGCTCATGGCGACGTCTTCGTCGTCCTCGCCGTTGTCGCTGCCAGGAGCGGTGCGGCTCCGGCTCTAGTTCGCAAGGCGGTTCGCGACCTAATCGACAATCATGGCTACGAGGGCCAGGTCGATAGTCGGGGTTAGCTGCGGTCCCTGTGCGGGGGGTCTATTGCCTAGTCCGCCGCGTAATTGTCCTCTAGCGGAACCGTCGCTCGATGTAGTGTCGCTCGCAGCGGTTACTTCTACGGGCTAGTTACTCGGGCTAGCTTCGCCATCGCGGGCGCTCGGGATAGCGCTCGCTACGCGTTAGTTGCGAGTTCGTAGTGCTCCAGACATATCGTAGTATTCTCTGCTAGACTGCAAAGCAGGGGGGAGAAAGCAGAACTGATATAGATGTATGTGCTATATGATATGAAAATATCTCGCAGTGTGACAGAGTAATCCGACCTTTTAGTAGGTACAAGACAGCGCTGCTTTCTGCTTATCGCAGAGGTGGCGCTAAGGGTGCTTATAACCCCCGACGCTCCTTAATTAGGGAAAGCATGTCCGAGCCTAACCCCGTAGGGGTACCGTAGGGTCAGCGACATGGGGGCGTCCTACGTCGACAACTGATCCCACTCAGACGACATACGAGCCAACGTATGTACGAAGGACCCCCTTGCCATATGTAGCAGGGTCACTGCATGCCAAGGGCGGCCATTAGAACCCATGCGGTTCAAATGGTCCCCTAGTATCAACCGTATCACTATGTAAAGCATGCTACGAACATGCTTGTTAGTTCTAATTAGTTCTAGCGCTAGTTGCTCGTAGTAATAGGGAGTTTATAGCTACAGGAAGCTTCTATAGTATAAATAGCGCGTAGGTATAAAATCCGCTATTCGCATGTAGTAATCCTGACTTTCTTTATCATATTAACCTTTTAACATGCCTCCTAAAGGTTCTAAGATCGCCGCTAGCGCTACGCTAGCTACTCCCGCGAGGTTAACAGGCGCCTAGCCTGCTTAGTTTACGCCCTCCTCCTGCTACAGTTATAGTAAGGAGCTACTTGTTAACAACTATAAGCACTACGCGTAGTATATTAGCCTTTCTAGTATGTGTTACTTGCTTTAAACATACGTACGTCTCGAAAATCAAGGCCCTGAGTAGACTAAGTAACTTGTGTTACTTAGCTTACTTACCTACTCGTCTGACTTGGCCTGCTTGTATGTACCCCTAAGAAACTCGGCCTCTCCTAAGCTACTCGTGTCACGGACGCGAGTAGCTTAGAGTATAAGAGTGCTATTAGTAAGTAACTTACTACTAGTAGTATACTAGCAGCAAGTAGCTCGGGCATGCGAGCCAAGCTACTTAAATCAAAATAATTTGCATGTAATAGACGTTAAAGTCATGATTTTAGTTGATACTACAAATCTTGTTATTATCGCACTATGCTCTTTTACTATTAACACTAAATCCGACGTATAATATAGGTCAAGCAGATTTGCTAATACTAAACACATATATAGCTTAAACGCAGCTTTCATAACGCCTCTTGAATTCAAGCAAGCTGCTATATCTGACTTGCGCCTTATGCCTGAAGACCTTAATTACTATAGCTAGTAACAAATGCATAGCTACTACACACTATCTACACATCCTGTATTAGCTCTTACATATGACTCTTTTACTCGCCCTTATCCTCTATTCTGTTCTACTAGCTTACCTTTACTACTAACGACTCTCCTAAAGCGCTACTATTTCGCCTCTCCTGTAGCTTCTTAAAGGTCGCATCATTAAAGACCTTGTCGCTATAGCCCTTAATCTGCTCTAACAAGGTCGAGTCTGTAAATGCCGTGTGCTACTACAACTAACTATCCCTTAACTTAGTGTCGCTAAGCGTATCCTCTACCTTCTCTACAACGTTCGACTAGTTGCTTATAAGGTTACACTAATCGAGCAGAGTACATGCTATGCTACATTACGACTGTTAGCTAATATATACCTTATAGCTACTAAACTACTACTAGTACCTCCTATTAATATCGAAGTGCTAGTAGTATGTTAGTAGCATAACACTAGTATACTACTAGTATACTACTAGTATACTTACCTAGCATTTTTTGCCTCTGCCTCTAGCAAAGCTTGGCTCCTACTATCGCCTTAGTCTTTGTTCTTCGCGGTTAAGCTTTATGTCCTATAGCTATTATCATTAACTACGCCGCTACGTAGAGTCAATAATTATACTTACTATGTGCCTGCTCTAGTAAGTCTTTGCGTTTTGCCTCTCGCTAGAGCCACGCTAGTATTTATCTGTTATTAGCATAGTTTAGTTAATATATGAGTCCCCTCGCCTATACCGCTTGTCTACACTAGTTACGATTAACTGCCTACTCCGTAGCTTAGGCCTCTCGCTACTTCCGCCTCGTTAGTAATAGCTGGCCCTCATAACGCGCTAAGGACACTAACCTTTCATCTTGCGTGTGTCTAGGTCGGGGCTTATCGACTATAGTAGCTTTCGTACTAGACAAGTACATGTTAGCAATCATGGCTGTAATGTCAGACAAGAAACTAACCTTGTTGTCATGACACTGTCATGTAGTGTGTCCCGCGTTAATGGCTCCTCTAGTCCCTACATTGGCTAGTCGTCACTGTCATAATTGCTTGCCTTACTGCCATAGTTACTAACATTTGCCCTTTCGCTGTTATAGCCCTCGCTCCCTCTGTTAGTATCCGCTTAAACATCCGCTACATGCTTGCGAACGCCTACTATTAATGACATTAAGGCCTAGCTTGATCCTCGTGTCAGGCTAATACTACACTAACCTAACAATTGCATATGACCTAGTAGAAGTCAGCACAGGCCCTCTTAACAATGTCTCCTACGTACTATTCTCGCGTAGTGCCTTTTGCCTCTACAAGTCCTCGTATTCCCTCTCTAAGCCTGTTATGCCGCGATCCTTCTTGATAGCTAGGGCCGCCTACACTAGTAGTGCTATCTTGCCTTCGTCCTCCCCCCCTAATATACGTGCCGTGATAGTCGCCATGATAACCTCTTGTCTGTCGGCATTAAGCTCTTCCTAATACTTTTTCTTCCTCTTAAAGATATCATCGATATCGACACTGCTAACTAGAACCTATCTCGTCTTGCTAGCCTTCGTCTTAAACTCCGAAGGGCTATTTCTGATCTAGGCTAGTAGGTATGTAATAGTAGCATACACGCTATTTAACATAAAAGCGTTTACCTTGCGTGACTCTAAAGGATTCTATGCTAGTTTCTAATTAGACTAGAAGAACACCTTCTTTATACAAAAGATTACAAGCGGGCTTAGAAACCTCTAGTCCTATGACATGTTAGCGCTTTCGACGACATCTAAGCCTTCTCTCCTTACCTCTTCTTCGTTCTTACATTCGAATCTGCTTTCTATTAACATGTCCGCGGCCTAGTCCTTTAAACCCTGCTTATTGTCTACCTTGCTAGACCATGCGAGTATAGCTTCTCTGACCCTATTCGTGTAGTTGTTATGACACTAACATAACCTCTGCCTTATCTACGCCCCTAACATTAGCACCTCCTCATAGGACCTACGTAGGTACTTATAGTATCTAAATCTACGTCGTCTAGCCTCGAGCTAACTCGACCTTTTATCCCTAGCATATCACGCGCTACGAGCTACTAGTCTATTACAATACACTTACAACTCGGCTAGTAAGTAGGAGCTATAGGGTATAGCACAGAAATGCCCTTCTACCCTTATGAAGCGTCTATCTACAAGAGTTCTTAGACTTTGACGAGTAAAGGCTCGATTAACTTGTCTTTATGCACAGGAGGGCTACTACGTATATCTTCGCTACTAGAGTAGTCGTATCCTTAGTCGGAGTTTGTAGTCTAGCTACTGTTATGGCCTTGACAGCTACTCGACTAGCTCCTAGACTGACTTTAACTACTACTATTGCCCTGGCGGCTACGAGACTTGCTGTTGCAGTAGTTTTGACTGCTGCTGTCGCTCCCATGATTAGTAGGTCAGCTGTTGTAATAGCCTTGACAGATGCTTAGCTGCTATGTCTTTACCCTGTTACTCTTAGGTTTGCTACTATCTCGTTGCGTGTCGCAGGACAATGACTAAGGCCTCTTGTACGGCTAATTCCGCCTTAGCGGTAAGGATGACTGCTTATGCGTCTAGTCTCTTCGTGACTAGTACATTGTCGTCTGTATGCATGTTAGCATAGCCGCTATATGCGGGTAGCTTCTTACATTAGTCGCCTTCGTATAGGCTTTAGGCACTATAAAATCCTTATGCTCCTAGTTCGCTATCTCCTTATTGCTGTTGTCTATACTATCGCTATCGTTGCTTAGCAGGTCTCCTAAATTATTCGCTAGATTGTAATTCGAACCGCTACTAGATAACGCGGAACGTGACCTCTATTGTCTGTCTTTCTTCGAAGGCATGATTAAAGACAGATGCGACTTAAAGGATTAGCAGAAAACAGAGTGTAGTATATCCTTCTTAGTCTTGTAGGTCTAGTAGCATGTCAGTAAAGGATAATATATAGCATGTAAATATGCACATACTACGAGTTACTGTCTAATGTAGCTACGTAGAGTCTATTAATGTAGAAGAAAGAGAGGACGCAATGTTTACAGTATCTTGTAACACGCGAGCGTCATCTAAATTCGGCTACCCCTGAAACTGTAGCGGCGGTACTTTTAGCTTGCTAGCGGTATGCTATTAAAATACCGCTAGTAGAACTAGCCTCGGTTAGCATTAATTCTTCATTTATAGCTAGTATAGGTACTACAAAACATCCGCGCTATATAGCACGTCCGCCTGTATGACATAGCTAGACTACTACTACTACGAAGCGCCTGCTAAAAGCACTAGTCATGTGTAAAACACATCGATAGGTACACTAGCATTCTACGCGATCTATACACTAAAAAGCCAAGTTGACGGTCCTTAGTCGATACACTAGACACGAGTAGTAGTGTACCTATTAAGAGCCTACCCTATTCTCTAGTCTCTATCCGATGATCCTATACCCCATACAACTGTTAGTAGTCTCTAAGAGTAATGTAGACAATCCCTTAGGCTAGCTGACACCTATCCCTAGCCATAGCATCTTAGACATTAACTAGCGTAAGATCCGCGCACGAGACTATCTTCTTAATCGATAGGACTAATATAACGACCGTCTACGTTAATATTAACGTAGGCACGCTAACCTCATCTCTACTAACAGCGAGTTAAGCCCTATATACACACTCTAACCCGCGGCAGTTAAAGCGCCCGCATGTGCTTGCGCGCCTGTAGATGCCTACATGTAGTCCCTGTTAAGATAGAGCCTAAAAGCGTAGTCGAAGTAGGCACGCCTATAGTCTCTGTCGCAGAGTTCCGACATCTTGCTTTAAGAGTGCTCACACTAGAAGGTCTAGTAACAAGCCTACGCGCTTACAATTCGGCACCTAGTAGAGGGTAACTATAAGATATAAGCCTAAGTAGTGTTGCATTAGAGGTAGTTACTCTGTAGTAGATCCTACGTATATAGTAGTAAGAGTAGTTCTACATGCGAGAGAATATCCTGTACGTATTATTCTAAAGGCCTTCGAGCCGCGTTTAAACTATAACAGCCATACTACTTTCATGTTAACCCTAGGTAATTGTCGACTTCTAGACTGTCCGCTGCCGATAGTTTGACGATATCTTGTATAGTAGATGCCGAAAACTAACCTCCCCTACTCATGTCTGTAACGCCTCTGCTATCGCTAGGAATTCGAGTTATAATTCCCTGCTACTACTAAAGAAGGCGCTCGTTTCCTAGAACATGCGCTCCTTCGCTGCTATTAACCGCGCAACTTGGCCAAGTAGGCCAAGCTGCTCTATCTGTTCTTCTAACGTAGCGTATAGGCGTAGGTAATTGTCATGTTAAAGCATAAGGCCTGCTTCGATCGTACCTATACTCTGCTACTACGGCGCCTTAGGTTTGTGAATTGTGCCACGCTAGGTCTTAGATGTCATAAGGGTAGGTGCCGATAGCAGGAAGGGGATCAGGTATTAGACTCGCAGAGCTGTGAAGAATATCGACAATAGCAGTTAACCTTGTAACTGACTCTCCTCTAAGCAAGAGAGGATTAAATTAAGATTAAGCACGAAGCTCCTAACTGCCTGTCCTAAAGCCATCCCTATATACTAGAGAGACAGAGCAGCTCTGTTAGATCTGTTAACAGACCTGACAGATCTATGTCTACAGATCTGTAGACTAACCCTACAGATCTAAGGGTCTATTATCCTGTGACAGATCCCTTCTTCCTTGTAGGCCTATAGATCTGTAGACTAACCCTACAGATCTAGGGATCTATCCTCACGTGACAGATCCTTTCTCCCATGACTATGCCTATGACTTATAGTACTCCTATGACTATACTATGACTCATAGCACTTAGGACCCTTATGATCCTGTATCCTATAGTACTCTAGACAGTACTCCTGACACTTATGACATTAGAGGTTCTTGTCAAGGAAACACGCACACTTATCGTTCGGGCTATGCCTATATTATGTCTGTTTAAATTACAGATGTCAGGATTACTTGAAACACGCGTTGTTTATACTCGTTAGTCCCTTAGCTAACTTCAGATAAAAGATGTAGCAGACCCTTCCGCGCTTTTCGCACCTTATTGCCATAGCCGTAGCCGTCGTATATGCGACGCTGCTTTGTCTATCTTCTAGTCCGCTACGACACTATCTACAGTAGGCATAATCTAGACGCTAGGGTCCTAATGATTGTAGCACTTAAGACACGCATATAGGAACAGGATACTCGAGCCTATGCGCGCAAGGCAAGAGGATTAGTAGAAGCTATATCCTTGCCTAAACTACAAGCTACTCTTGTTGCCATTATAGGGTTCTCCTTATAGATGACGACTTAGTAGTGTCAAAGAACATGTTCGTGCTATAGCTAACTAGGCATATGTTAGTAATAACTAGTGCTATGGCTAATCAAGCATTTTAAAGGATCCTATTAATCGACCTAAGACGCAGGCCCGAAGCACATTAAGTTTCGCTTCCTCCGCTAGCTAAGAATACATCGTATGTCAGGCCTCAAGAAGGGTTATCGCAGACGGCTCTATTCTGGCATCCCTGTCTCGTCAATGCACTGCTCTTAAGAGTCAGGAGAGTAGTAGTAGATATGTACAAATATGAGCTATTCGTAATTATTACTCGACAAGCTAGCGCCTACGTAAGAGCATTAGTATTCAAGTTTCGCAACTCGCCGAGGCTGTATTCAGTGTCTAAGAGATATTCAGGGCTAAGGTTCCAGGCTAAGTATCGCGACAACAAGGCCGCGAATCCTGTATCCGCTATAGATGAGGACCGAGTTACTACAGTGTACCTCTAGGAGTATTCCTACCTAGTCAATTTTAAACGCCTTGTGATATGTAGGCGATTATACACGAATAGGGACTTAGTGACAGAAGAGCTCCCCGAAGAAGACCTTTTCGTCTAAGCACAGGGCGATCGCTACCTAGCTTTAGTTAGGTACTACAGATAGGTATCTTAGGAGCCATGGCTGTCTTCACTTCGCCTGTTCTGTTTTCACTGCTATTATCATCAATTAATGATAGTGTTACATATGTAATAACTAGTAGCAAACGTCAGATGATATAGTCCTCATAATGCTGTCACCTGTATTACTACTATAAAAAAATCGCCTTCGCCATCTGTCATGAGTGTCAGGAGTACTGTCCGGAGTACTGTAGGATACAGGATCATGTAGGTCCTGAGTGCTATGAGTCATAGTACCGTCATGAGAGTACTATGAGTCATAGGCATAGTCATAGAAGAAAGGATCTGTCACGTGAGGACAGATCCCCGGATCTATAGGGTTAGTCTACAGATCCATAGGCTTGCAAGGAAGAAGGGATCTGTCACGTGATAACAGACCCTTGGATCTGTAGGGTTAGTTCACAGATCTACAGACACGGATCTGTCGGGTCTGTCGACAGATCTAACAGAGCTGCTCTGTCGCTCTCTAGTATATAGGGATAGCTTTAGGACAGGCAGTTAGGAGCTTCGTGCTCAATCTCAATTCAATCCTCTCTTGCTTAGAGGAGAGTCAGTTACAA
>JADDMT010000185.1:0-45664 GCA_021401465.1 Teratosphaeria epicoccoides
GAAGGGATGCCGCTAATACTAGATGCCCTAGGTCTAGTGTACCTCGCCCTAGCGGTAGAGGCGTAGGTTACGAATAGCATGACATTAGCATAACGTCTATCTATTACTATATATTACGACTATGTAGTAGATCCTCTAGCCCTGCCTCGATTCCGATGAATCCGACAAAGACTAGGAGGACGAGTTACTATTAAAGAAGGCTAAGGGTAACTCTAGTCAGCTGTTTAGCACATTTTGATACAATCTGACAGGGTGCTAAGCGGCTAACTAGAGTTGAACTTAGCCTTCTTGGATAGTAGCTTGTCCTCCTAGTCTTCGTCAGATTCATCGGAATCAAGGCGGGGCCAGAGGATCTGCTACATGAATCTGACGAAGACTAGGAGGACTATCGAAGAAGGCTAAGGGTAACTCTAGTCAGCTATTTAGCACATTTTGCCACGATCTGACAGGGTGCTAAGCGGCTGACTAGAGTTACACTTAGCCTTCTTAGATAGTAACTTGTCCTCCTAGTCTTCATGAGATTCATCGATGCCATGCGCTCTATTAGTTAAGGCTAGAGCTAGCGACAGACCGTATAAACCATCTACCCTAGCCGCGTTCGAAAGTACTAGCAGTATACCTATAGTACCTTACTCTACCCACTATCACTAGATCCGCGAGATAGGGTAATAGCACACTCGACCTAGCCGTGACTAAAGGTGCTAGCGGGATACCTATAGCATCTCCTTCTATCTGCCGCTAGTATTTCCGCGAGATAGGGTAACAGCACACTTGACCTAGCCGCGATCAAAAGTGCTAGTAGTATACCTGTAGCACTTTAAGGCGTCTCTTATGATTTACTACTAGTAGTTTTATAATAACGTCCGCAGGTCTAGGGCTAGCATTTAACCTGCTAGTAGTATGCTTCTAGTACCCTCGACTACTTCTTGTGTACATCTAGCATCCTAGCCCTCGCTCTTATTCTTCTAGTTAGTCGAACTAGTAGCGCTAGTTACAGAAGTATTGCTTACGCTAGGGCTTGCGGCGTGCTACCTTCATTAAGCTTACTAGTATAGCATTTGTTATGCATGTTATAATCGTTTACGTTTATTTCTCCTTAATTAGTCCTAAGTAGAGCTACTAGCGACACTACGCTTAAGCGATAGCGGCCCTTCCTTGCTAGTAGCCGCAATATCGCGCTCCTTAGCTGTATTCAGGCGATATAGCTTATGTTTAGTTGCTACCTTAGACTCTTGTTCCTCCTAGTCCGCATTGTATATAAAGTTATAGGTCTTAAAGTCGTTCGGCAGTGTTGTTAATGTACATGTCACATTAGCTAGAGGTGTTATATTCGTCTGTTAGCATAATGTAGATGCTATAGTAGACGCTAGTAAGCCCGTAGATGCGGCGACCTTACAGAGTACCTTCCTGTAGGCTAGAACGCATTACTATGATCACTATCATGCTATAAACATCGTCTGCTCTTCTAGCTAGATCCTTCGGCTAGAATAGGTCTACGAACACACCTATGTAGGTTAGACATTTATTATGTGCTAGTATTATGTAGTTATAGCTGTCTACTATGACACGCGATTTCTTGTCTTAGAAGGTCACGACATATAACAGGCAAGCAGGCAGCTAGCCCTTAAAGGTAACTACTAGGTCGATTTGTCTATTAACGCTAGTAGTCTCGTCTGTAACTAGCGGTACTTCGTACTCCTAGACCTAGAGCTAGTCGTTATAGTAATTGTCCTAGATTCCTTGCTAGTTTAGTGTATATCTAATAACGTCCGGCTCGGTTGTAGATAGATCGTCGAGATCCTTATGATGCATCTTCTAGTACTATACACTAGTATAGAAAGATACCTCTAAATTGTTAACCTAATCCGGTCTTCCCTCGATCCTGTTAGGATCAAGACGCATTGTATTTAACGTCGATGTTATATTAGACGACACCTAGTACTCTCTGACAAACACTATAGTAGTATAACAGAAGTAAGGCCCTACCTCTAGCCCTATATGTGCTACTACATTACTAACTGTCCTCTATATGTCTCTACCTAGTAACAATTAGCTAGATCTTAGCCTTTGCTAGCTAAGGAAGGCTTTGACATCCTTCTGCTCTGTTAGTTAAGGCACTTCGCGCTCCTAAGCCTCTTGACGTTTAGCCTTAGTCTACTACTAGAACGTTAGTCTAGTATCAAAGAATGTAAGTATAGTAATCTTTCGCTAGAAGTGCTCCATAATTTAGTCCTCCTATCCGTTCTTCTTGTTAGTTAATTTAAATAGCTTCTTAATGTATTAAACATGCTTGTGTTCGAAGTAGCTAGTGTCGAGGTCTAGCACGTTGCCGAAGAGCCGTATTATGTCTACGTAGTATATAAGGGCATAAAACTTAGGAAAATTAAAGTGCCCTTATAGTTTACACACATTGTCTACTATCTTAGGCTCCTCCGCTCGCTCTGTCTACACTTTCTTCTTTCTTAGCTCTCCTTTACTTATGCAGTACTCCCTAAACTCTTCTTTATATGATACGGTTGATACTAGGGGGCCATTAGAACCGCATGGGTTCTAATGCCCGCCCTTGGCATGTAGTGACCCTGCTACATATAGCAAGGGGGTCCTTCGTACATACGTTAGCTCGTATGTCGTCTAAGTAGGATTAGTTGTCGACATAGGACGCCCCTACGTCGCTGACCCTACGGTACCCCTGCGGGGTTAGGCTCGGACATGCTTTCCCTAATTAAGGAGTGTCAGGGGTTATAAGTACCCTTAGCGCTACCTCTGTAATAAGCAGAAAGCAGCGCTATCTTGTACCTACTAAAAGGTCGGATTACTCTGTCACACTACGAGATATTTTCATATCATATAGCATATACATCTATATTAGTTCTGCTTTCTCCCCCCTGCTTTGCAGTCTAGCAGAGAATACTACAATATGTCTAGAGTACTACGAACTCGCAACTAACGCGTAGCGAGCGCTATCCCGAGGATAGCGAAGCTAGCCTAAGTAACTAGCCCGTAGAAGTACCCCCTACAAGTGACACTACATCGAGCGACGGTTCCGCTAGAGGCTAATTACGCGGCGGACAAGGCGATAGACCCCCTGCATAGGGACTGCAGCTAACCCCGACTATCGACCTAGCCCTCGTAGCCATGATTGTCAATTAGGTCGCGAACTGCCTTGCGAACTAAAGCTAGAGCCGCACCGCTCCTAGTAGCGACAACGGCGAGGACGACGAAGACGTCGCTATAAGTAGTACTAATGAACTAGCGGACGAAGAAATCTAGCGAGATTTCACGCTAGGGACCCGCGAAGACAACTTACTAGGAGGCGCAGACTCTCCGCGTGTGCCTGCGAACCTAGTGCCTAAATTCGGGGCCATAGTAGGCTAACTAGGAGGCAGTCGTAATGCACGTAACCTGAAGCTGTTTAAGGGAGACACCTTGAAGGAGGCTCGAACTTTCTTGCAGGCGTGTAAGGCAGTTTTCATGCTTAACCTACGCGGATATTCTATAGAGGGCAAACGAGTCGCCTTTAGTGTGATGTAGCTTGAAGAGGATAAGGAACCTCGCAACAATTAGCATGAGTAGTATGACCTTATGCGGGTCTATGACAGAACATATACATAGGCGGACTTTCGCTAGTTCTGTGTCGACAAGGTTAAGGATCCGGGGAATTGCGCCCTTACCGTGTCTGTCGAGTACGAGAGGGCTAAGCAGAGGAAGAGACAAACAACCTCTAGCTTCGCTACCTATCTCGCTACGCTCGAGGGACAGATGCTACTCTATACTAAGACGTAACGCGTGCGGCACTTGCTCGTTAAACTTGATGACGATCTTCAGAACACAATCATGACTTTTCATGAACTTCCGACAACTCGGCAAGACCTCGTGTCCCTTGCGACACGTATAGGAATCACCTTGAAGCGAAATAGAAAATCGGGCAGTAAGGACAATAAGCGTCTAAGTCCTGAGGACCTACTAAATGGCCGCTAGTACAAGCGCCCTAGGGGCTACGTCTAACGCGGTAGTTCATTCTAGAGGAGTAAGCCCTCTGAGCTAAAAGACGGTAGCGAGAAGCCTCTAAGTAGCTGCCACATCTGTGGAGCGAGGGACTACTAGGCAGCTTGCTATCCTAAACGAAGTGATAGGAAGAAGGTAAGCAAGGTGTCTGAAACCTCCCTAGAGGGGAGGCGAAAGAAGGACAAGCCCGAGACAACCGAATAGCTACCGCGGGTATCTAAGCTGTCTGTTACTAATAGTGTAGACTCGTGGCCTGCCTAGCGCCTATCCGGTGTAGTCTAAGTTAATGGCTCGCTTAAGCTAGTAGACTGTATGTTAGATGACCTTGCGGAGGTTAACGTGATACCCTAGAGAGTAATCATACGGCTTGGTTTGAAGCCGATCCTAGGAGCCCTGCTGCCTACCATGAATTCCTTTTAGGGCGAAGGCGTAGCGGCTCGAGGCGCGTATAACGTGCGCCTCTAACTCGCGGACTCTTTAGGAGAAGTACGCGAGACTAACGAAGTCTTCTACGCCGAAGACGTTCCTAATAAGGAGCTCCTACTCGGCCGCCCTTAGCGCTACAAGCAGGGAGTCGTTGTTAATAGAGCTACCGATAACTAGTTCTACGGCTCTATAGGCGAAGTTCCTGCAGTACAGATACGTGACGCACACAGCTTCTACAAGGACATGAAGAAGGTCTAATGCGTATATGCGGTCTGCATACAGAACGTCAAGGAGGACGTTACCCTTCTGCCTGAGTTAGAAGAATACGCCGATATTTTCGACGTAGAGGCTACGGCCTATGCCTGGGCCCTAGACGCGGAACATGCGATTAACCTTAAGGAGGGTTACAATCCTCCGTATTAACCTCTGTACCCTATGTCGGAATCGCAGCTCGAAACACTTCGAGACTACCTCTACAAGGCGCAAAGGAACGCGTGGATCCGACGAAGCGACAGCGAGGCTAGAGCGCTAGTTATGTTCGTCCTGAAGAAGGATAACATGCTCTGCCTATACGTTAACTATAGGGGCCTTAACGTAGTAACCTAGAAGAACCGCTGCCCCCTACTACTTATTAGCAAGACGCTTGACCGCCTTAGTCGCGCCGCCATCTTCTCGTCTATCGACTTAAAGGACGCCTACTATTAGATACTAATCCGAAAGGGCGACAAGTAGAAGACTATATTCTAAACGTAGTACAGACACTTCGAGTATATAGTGATGCCATTTAGCTTAACTAACGTACTAGTAACGTTCTAAGCGTATATTAACTAGGCCCTAGCCGGCCTCGTTAACACCTGCTGCGTAGTATATTTAGACGATATACTAGTCTACTCTAACTCGAAGGAGGAGCAAATTCGGCATCTAAGGATAGTACTCGAATAGCTCCGCAAGTTCGCTCTATACGCGAACCTAAAGAAGTGCTCATTCCTGACAGATAGGATTAAGTTTCTCGGATACATCGTCTCTACAGAAGGAGTCATCATAGATGACTAAAGGGTGTCCGTAATCGCGGAGTAGCTATAGCTAACTACCCTCCGAGAAGTGCAGGTGTTCCTAGGATTTACTAACTTCTATCGCAGATTCATACAATCTTACTCGAAGATCGTGGCTCCCCTCACGGCCCTCGCAAAGGGCGCGGTTCGAGGAAAAAAGCCAGGGAAAGTGCCTTAGGAGGAGGCTTAGGGTAAGGCCTTCTCTAAACTTAAAGCAGCTTTTTAAACTACGCCTATACTTTAGCACTTTGACCCCGCTACAAAGATCCGGATAGAGACTAATGCTTCAAAATTCGCAATAGCCGCAATTATATCGCAGCTCTAGTCGCACTAAAGTAGTACGCGATAGTACCTGATTGCCTTCTAGTCGCGGAAGATGCAGGGCGCTAAGCTCAACTATAAGACTTATAATCAAGAGCTTTTAGCTATTATTAACAGCTTCAAGGAGTACTAACACTACCTCGAAGGCGCAGCGTACCCTATTAAGGTACTTACTAACTATAACAACCTTCGCGGCTTCATGGGCATGAAGCAGCTAAGTAGTCGGCAAGCAAGGTAGGCGACTTTCCTCGCTAGCTTTGACTTCGTTATCTAGCATCGTTCCGGAAAGACGAATCTAGCCGATAGTCCTTCGTGACGACTAGACTACAACACTAGGGAGGAGGGTAACTAACAGCTTCTCCCTACACTACAAACGAAGCTTGTAGTTTAGGGCGGCGATCTGTCGTTAGCTCCTCTTGTAGGTCGACTGCGGGTCTAATAGGGCCTCACGGCCTCCGCTAGTAACGAACCCTCCTATCTAGCAGTTATGGCGACTATGTCTAGCTCGATCTGTGTAGTAGTTAACTAGCTTACATGTAGTAAGCATGCGATGTCTAAAGAACCCTTTAAAGAAGTCTCGAGACTTATTTAGCAGTTACAAGAGCGAGAACCGGAGTTAATTAATAAGGGTGTAGCCCTCTAGGACACCGCAGGTAGCCCGAAGTACTAGACCAAGTCAGGCGACTTGTAGTACTTTGATAATAGGCTCTACGTACCCGCTAACTACGTACTCTGTTCGTAGCTCCTCCTTATTCATCATGACAATAAACTCGCGGGCCATTTTAGCGCAGAGAAGACGAACGTACTTCTCGGACGCAAATACTAGTAGCCTACGCTAGAACAGGATGTCTCTGACTATGTCAAATCCTGCTAGACATGCCAGATCAGCAAATCTCGGCGCTATTGCCCCTATGGCGATACTTAGGCGCTCCTACTACTAGAGAGACTATAGTAAGACTTAACCATAGATTTTATTACCGATCTGCTGCTAGCAAAGTAGAAAGGCGATGTAGTTGATACTGTCCTTATAGTAGTTAACTAATACTCGAAGATGAATATCTTTATCCTATGTACGAAAAAGTGCACAAGCAGCGAGCTTGCGCAACTACTTTGCGACGAAGTTATATAGCACTTTAGTGTCCCCCGAAGTATCCTATTAGATCGAGGTTCTGTCTTTACTAGTAAATACTAGCAAGAATTTGTGTTTGAGGCGCGTGTTAAGCACCGCCTAAGTACAGCATTCTATCTACAGACTAATAGTCAGACTAAACGTATAAACTAGACTCTTAAGTAGTACCTTTAGTGCTACTATGCTAAGAACTAGGATGCCTAGGCTGACGCAATTCCTATGGCGGAATTTGCAGTTAATAACAGCGTGCATGCTACTATGCGCATGTCGCCATTTCAGATTCTTTATGGCTTTAATCTAGAAATACACCTAGAACCGCCTCTAGACGAGTCTTCTAAGGAGAGGGTACTAGCTGCTACGGAATTAGCGCGGCGTATGCGCGAGGTACATTCGGTGCTAATAGAACACTAGAAAAAGGCCTCAGAATCCTAGATTAAACATAATAACGCCTGTGCTAAACCGATGCAGTATGTAGTTACAAGAAGATGACGCCAAGGTTCGTCGGACCCTTCCGGATACGCGACGCGATAGGCTCGCAGGCGTACTAGCTATTGTTGCCATTGTCGTATCGTGTACACGACGTCTTCTACGTATCTCTACTTAAACTATAGGTACAGCGTAAGGGCAAAGAGCCCGCGGACCCGATGCTAGTAGCAGAAGAGAACGAAGAGTAGGAAGTCGAGGGTATTAAGGACAGTATGCGGCGTAAGGGCGCAACGTACTATCTAGTGAAGTAGAAAGGATACCTACCTAAGTACACATAATAGGTTCCGGCCGAAGACTACAAGAACGCCCTAGAAGCTATCCGTGAATTCGAAGAGCGGAGGAGGCGTAAGCAGGGCTTAAGAAGGTTAATTTGTAGGAAGATAAGGGTTCTAGAGCAGAATTCTTAACACGTGTATGTAGTACATAACGCGCGAAGTAACAACAAGAAGCAAACGCCCTACTTATACATCATTAATGCCTGAAGGCATACCTAGAATAAACCCAAGAAGAACAAGAGACATGCTCGGATTAGCTTCGTAGCTAATGCTTAGCGACTACTAGTTAGGGGCTTCCTGACCGAACCCGAAGCAGGAGAGTCTTTCTTGTTGCGGTCCGCTAGGGACTACCTACCCGCACGGGGTCTACTAAACACCCTGAAGCGACTATGAGTAACGGGGGTAGTAACGCCATGAAGAGAGGCTAGCATCTTCTTCTTTAGTAGGTTACGAGGGAGCTCGTCTTCAGAGCCTATAGTAGCTAGAGAACTAGCGACATCCTTACCGCGCCTAGTCGTGACGACTACCTCATCCTTAGCATCAGAAGGCGAAGAGACTCGAGCGCGCCTGCGGCTGTCGCGCTTAGCCCTCGAGATCATCTTACGCTTCTTGACACGAGTATTAACTACATCATCGGACTTAGTGTCTCCCTTAGGCGTAACTAGTGTAGTGACACTATAGCGCGAAGGGATCACGTTAGGACCGAAGGTATCCTAGACGTCGTCATCCTCCTCATCCTCAAAGGTCTAGCCTAGAGGCTTATGCCTTAGCGTCTTAACAGACGTAGTGCGGGTCGCAAGTAGGGAAGGTTCGGCTTCCTCGTCGCTGACCTCAATTTCGGCCCTAGCCCTCTTCTTCTTCTTAGACAGTAGCGTCGAGGCGGCGTAGGCAGCGGCGCTACAATGTGTTAGCTATACGCACGCGACAGGATTCGAGTAAGTAACTTACGGCTTAGTCCTTAGGACCGGCTTAGAAGCAGGCTGTCTCTCGGTACGGCGCTAGGGCGTAGCCTTAGCGGCAGGAGCGGTGAATTGCTTGATAACCTTCTTGCGGATTATCCGCGTCTTAAAGTCATCGTTAATAGAGGCAAGGGCCCCGAGTTGCTAACGCTAACAGCTAGTCGGATATTTCTCGACGCTAACGTTAGCCTAGCGGAGAAAGTTAGCATTCATACTTAGAGGGTACCTGCACTATATGCGTACTATGGCGAAGGTCTCGACCCTAACGGTTAGTACCTTCAAGATCTTCTAGACTAAGTCTGCGATTAGACCTAGACAAACGTTTTCGCCTATTAGCAGAGAGTCGAAGCAAACACTGCTATGAGAGCGGTTAGCAGTCGCGGTAAAGCACGAGAGGGCGCCGAGCAGGTAGGCGAGTGCCTCGCGGTACTTAGCCTGTAGCCTGTTTATAGTCGGAGTGCCTTTAGCAATCCCCTTGTCGCGCGTACTCTAGAAGTCATCGATGTTACGGCAGAGCTAGTTGTACTTGCTATACACCTCTTTAGGGAGGTCTTAGCATTTTTGATGCTTGCTATTACAGTTAACATAATTGCAGTAGACACTACCCTCATCAAATCCGCCGATGTAGATCTCGGCTACGCTTTAGTTAGTACAAGTCACGTATACCTCGCGGGTAGGGGACGCCTTCCTAACACGCGGAGGAGAGATGTATGTAGCTTAGCTACTAAGGTTGTTAAGGCATTGTCGACACGAGCGACAATCGCGGGCAGAGCGAGTAGCGTCGAACTTAGTCTGTAGCACATGAGCTATTATAGCTAAGACGGGTTAATTAATCTTGATTAATTGATTGAAGAAGAAGAAGCTCTAGTACAGACCTGTAGACACAGCGAGGCGCAAGCTAAGCAAAGTAGGAGCGGAGGTCGATGTTAGTATCTTAGAACAGGAAAGTTTAGGAAGCGACGAGGTTTTTATACCCTCTAATAGCCCCCCTGTTACCTACCGTAACCGTTAAGCTAGTAACTCGAACTACATGCGCAGAGTACCTGCCTTTAGTTGACTTACAAGGGGACCGAATAATGTAATAACAGATAACGCGGCCGTTACGTATGTGCGCTAACCGCACTTGTACTAGCCTACTAGCATGGAAATGTGGCGAGGCCTGCGCTAGGAGCGCGCTCCTACTGTTTTAAGTGGCGCGCGTAGAGCGTCCGCATACTTTCCTACTACCCTAAGGTTCTGCGACACGTTCTTCACGGTCACGACTAAATAGGGACAGCTAAGCTACTTGGCAAGGCCGGCGCGCATGCTCGCCCTATAATTTCAAGGATTGACTAAAGTACGTACTCGCGGTTTCCTGATATCTTGATCTGCATGTAAAGCGAAGGTGTTACGAGGCCGCCTAACATGTGACGGATTAAAACCCGCCTGAGTTAGTAGCCTCTACCCTGTACTTGCTACGAAGGTGTTAAGGTATACGCATGACACATGTTGTGTAGGCTATCTACCTATTTACCCTTGCGTAGTGTGAGCGTGCTACATCCCGTACCCTATACGTTCCGCGTGTATTACTTAGTAAGGCTAGGGACATCCTCATAGGAGGAGGGGCAGTAATACGGTTAATACTAGGGTGCTATTAGAACCACATAGGTTCTGATGCCTACCCTTAGCATGTAGTGACCCTGCCACATATAGCAAGGGGGTCCTTCGTACATACGTTAGCTTTTATGTCGTCTAAGTAGGATTAGTTGTTGACGTAGGACGCCCCCACGTTGCTAACCCTATAGTACCCCTGCGGGGTTAGGCTCGGACATGCTTTCCCTAATTAAGGAGTGTCAGGGGTTATAAGCACCCTTAGCGCTACCTCTGCGATAAGCAGAAAGCAGCGCTGTCTTGTACCTACTAAAAGGTCGGATTACTCTGTCACACTACGAGATATTTTTATATCATATAGCATATACATCTTTATCATTATACTAGTTATATCGGAACAGGGTAAGGACTATAAACCGGAGCGTTTCGCTATCATGTGAAGCATATTACGCTAACTAAGAGAAGTCTACTATCGCCTGTAAGAACTAGATAGCGCTATGTACCTTAGCCTCTTCTAATAGTAGCACAAAGACTAGGAGCAACTATTGTAGCATACTCTTCTGTTCCTAGCCTGTCTATTAGCTTACTACAGACATCTAGCTAAACACCCGCAGGTTCCTAAATGTAGGTACTACTATAAAACGACAGTCAATAATAACATCTAGTTAATAATCTACAATAGTCTTACCTTTATTACTCTTTCTTGCTACTTTATGCTAGCCCTCAGCTTATAGGAGTACTACTCTAGCTCGCTTCAAAGACAGAGGTAGTTAACTCTTAAGCAAATCTCGCGTCTAATCTATGACGTACATTAATACGCCCTTCAAGAGTTAGTAGAGCACGTCTACTATTAGCGTCTTATAGATATTTAGGCTAGGGTACCTAAATGTAAAGTTTAGTAGGTCGTGCACGTAGCTACCCTAGTCCTTCTTCGCTGCTTGCTAGAGCATGATTTGTATTTACGTGTCCTTATATGTCCGCTATAGCGTAACCGCTTCGAGGTCTTTGCATTTTTCTAGATAGATTATACATATTATGTAGTAGTAGTTATTCTTTACGCCTGTGATTATCACCTGTTCTTAGTAGTTACTTACGTATACCGCGATATTTAGGAAACATCGCTATGTCTTGCTATCTACACATAAGACGTCGAGGCCCTCGCCTGTAGTAAGCTTAGTAATAAGGTCAAACATTGTCTTCATGTAGCGATAGTATAGCTTGTCCCTAATGCTTCCTTTTCCGCCTTTAACTACTAGTAGCATCGCTAGGAGCACGCTGCCTAGTCGATAGTTAGAGTTACGAACCGATCTAGGCAGGTTGCTAATTATTAAGTACACTAGCTATGTAATCAGGTTACCTTAATAATTAGTAACCTGTGTCTTGTTACTAGCAAGAATTAGTAGCACGATTGTCACTCTGTCTATTCTAAGCTCTTTCTGTTTGTCTTACTACTAGTCTACAGAGGCTATGTCCTAATAGATCCGCCTAGGCGGGTCATCTAGAGTCTCGAGGTAATAAGGCGCGTACACAAGATCATTCCTGAAACCCTTGTGCCCTATGAGAAAGTACATAACGTCTTTGACTTTCTAGTGCCTTAGAGGCACTATCTTAACACTAGAGGTCGACTGTAGATATTCTAATTCAATGTTCGTAATGCTCTACTTTACAATGAATAGTAGTTAGTAGGTACTTACTTCTTAGATCTTGTCCTTAAGCTCTACGCCTAATCGAAAGCTAAGTAGTTCGTAGATCTTCTGTAGCCGGGGATTCTTAAATAACCGATCGATAGCGTTACTCGAAATGCCTTTATGTAAGAGCTAGTATGCGAATACTACATCTGCATTACTTTAGAAGAAGGTATAGCCCTATTCGTTAAGTTCCTTATCTGTCTGTTCGTTAGACCTAATCAAGGTTATTACTAACTTAGTAGGATTACGGCTTAACGTACACTTTAATTAGCCTGCCTGCTATGAGACTACCTACGCCGAAAGGTGTCCGCTTGTACAGTTGCTCGCATCTAGCAGATAACAGCCTACTAGCGCGCATATAGATTAAAGCTAAGCTATGCTTGCTCGTGACGCTATGTAGCCTACCTACTTAGCTGCTATTCGTGTCTCCATATCGTCTATCTAGAGATGTAGCGTCTCTTGTAAATGCTGCTAGGTCGTTATAGAGACTAAGCGCGTCGATGTTACTACTGTTATCGTCGATTACCCTAGCTGTCGCTACTATCTCCTTCTCTTACATGTGAGCCTCATTAAACACAGGCTCGACGACTATGACTAGTTCCTCGTTTGCAACATACTACCTATCTACTCCTATAGCGTCGTCGACTAATGTCCTCTCCTCGTAGGCGAGGACATCGTCTGCTAATTAAGTTTCGACTCTGTCGTTTAAGTCTAAGGAGATGTTCGAATCTGACGCGTATTTCTCGTCAGGTCTAAGATCTATAGTGCTCTAATTAATGAAGTGCTAAAACTTCGCCACTATATAGGTAGGAACATGCTAGGCATGACTACTATGACCTTTTAATGCCTTGCTGTAGCCTATGTAGTATAGTATACGCTATGAAGCTATTGTCGACATAGTATGTTATAAAGGCTATAGCGCTTATAGACACGTTAATCATAATAAACACCTAACCCCTATAAAGGTACGCGTGCTACGCAGGTAGCTAATTACTACTCGGATAGTTTATTATGTTAGCTGGCTATGCGTAGTTAGGGTTAGTATTTAGGTTAATAGAAGAATAGAGTGTTATTAGAGTATAGTAGTAAAGGAGGGCCTAGAGTAGACGAAAATGGATATGCTAGTAGTATACTAGCAGCAGTTATTTTTGGCTAACTTATTCTGTCGATTGCAGGCAGTACAAGCGCTATTTTAGCTAGGAATCCCAAATTTCGAGTAGTTTCATATATAAATCTAAAGTGTATAGTATTTATATGTATAGAGTCATACCCTCTATTACTAGCGGCTTAGATGTATGGCGTATACATAGTAGGAGTGCTACTAGTATACTACTAGCAGTCGTTATCTGTCGATTATAAGGGTTTAAAACATGTAGTAGCGATCTATAGGTCGGACCTTAACGTAGTAGCAGTAGACGTACCGCTAGTATACTACTAGCATTTAGTAGTCGTCAAGTACATGCGAACAGACGAGATGATTAGTGTTATGTATATACTCTATCAGATAAGGTGCTTGTGTAGTTGCTATCTAAAACGATACTGCTTACGCATGACTACTAGCATTACTCTATCACAAGATTGTAGTTAAACCCTAATTAATCTGTTATCTTACGCTAGCCTGCGTAGCCCGCACGATCCTATGCCTCTCTACTCGCCCTAATCCTTGCGCATGATATTAATGAAGTCGTTACTACTCTGCTAATAGTTTATAGTCTATTCTCTAAATTAGTTCTATAGCGTAACCTAGTAAAATCTCATTGCCTCTATGAATCGCGCTAACTACATTAATCTAGTGCGATTAACCCTGCTATAGGCTTGCCTAGTTAACTACTGTTTGAAGTTGTCATCTAGTATCATGATAGCGTTAGCAAGTCTAAGAGTTACGCTACTCTTAATTTTGTTCATAGTCGATATAAGCAACTAAGGGTCATCTTAGTAGCCTTTAACAATAGGATTAGTAGTCACGAAGTCCTCTAAAATCATGGCCTTATCTTTTGACCCGCAATCTAGCCCGATAAACCTAGCTATCTTGTTAAATCTGCCTAGGATGTGACTATTCTCTACTACCTACTAGAGATACTAGTCAAAGTCAGTACATGTCAGGCAAGGAAACAGTTACCTTGTACGTATAGGCTTAAGTATCCTGTTCCTATATGCGTGTCTTAAGTACTACAATCATTAGGACCCTAGCGTCTAGATTATGCCTGCTATAGATAGTGTTATAGCGGACTAGAAGATAGACAATGTAGCGTCGCATATACGACGGCTATAGCTATAGCGATAAGGTACGAAAAGCACGGAAGGGTCTGCCGCATCTTTTATCTGAAGTTAGCTAAGAGACTAACGAGTATAAACAACGCATGTTTCGAGTAATCCTGACATCTGTAATTTAAACAGACACGATATAGGCATAGCCTAAACGATAAGTGTACGTGTTTCCTTGACAAGAACCTCTAAGACCTAGCGTAGCACAATTTACAAACCTAAGGCGCTATAGTAGCAGAGTATAGGTATAATCGAAGCAGGCCTTATACTTTAACATGATAATTACCTACGCCTGTACGCTACGTTAGAAGAACGGATAGAGTAGCTTAGCCTACTTAGCCGAGTTACGCGGTTAATAGTAGCGAAGGAGCGCATGTTCTAGGAAACAAGCGCCTTCTTTAGTAGTAGTAGGGAATTATAACTTAAATTCCTAGCGATAGTAGAGGCGTTACAGACATAAGTAGGTAAGGTTAGTTTTTAGTATCTACTATACAAGATATCGTCAAACTATTAGCAGCAGACAGTCTAGAAGTTAATAATTACCTAGGGTTAACACGAAAGTAGTAAGGCTATTATAGTTTAAACGCGGCTCAAAGGCCTTTAGAATAATACGTACAGGATATTCTCTTACATGTAGAACGAATCTTACTACTCTATATATAGGATCTACTACAGAGTAACTACCTCTAATGTGACACTACTTAGGCTTATATCTTATAGTTACCCTCTGCTAGGTGCCGAATTATGAGCGCGTAGGCTCGTTACTAGACCTTCTAGCGTAAGCACTCTTAAAGCAAGATGTCGGAACTCTGCGACAGAGACTATAGGCATGCCTACTTTAACTACACTTTTAGACTCTATCTTAACAGGGGACTACGTGTAGGCATCTACAGGCGCGCGAGTACATGCGGGCGCTTTAACTACTACAGGTCAGAGTATGTATATAGGGCTCGACTTGCCGTTAGTAGAGATAAGGTCGGCATGCCTACAGCGATATTAACGTAGACGGTCGTTATACTAGTCCTATCGATCAAGAAGATAGTCTCGTGCGCAAATCTCACACTAGTTAATGTCTAAGATGCTGCGGCTAGGGATAGGTGTCGGCTAGCCTAAGGGATTATCTACATTACTCTTAGAGACTACTAACAGTATGTATAGGGTATAGGATTGTCAGGTAGAGACTAGAGAATAGGGTAGGCTCTTAATAGGTACACTACTACTTGTGTCTAGTGTATTGACTAAGGACTGTCAACTCGGCTTTTAGTGTATAGATCGCGTAGAATGCTAGTATACCTATCGATGTGTTTTACACGCGACTAGTGCTTTTAGCAGGCACTTCGTAGTAGTAGTAGTCTAGCTATGTCATACAGGCAGACGTGCTATATAGCGTGAATTTTTTGTAGTACCTATACTAGCTATTAATGAAGAATCAATGCTAACCGAGGCTAGTTCTACTAGCGGTATTTTAATACTATACTGCTAGCAAGCTAAAAGTACTACTAGCTAATAGGGAAGCGTAGTTTTAGGGGTAGCCGAATTTAGATGACACTCACGTGTCGCAAGTGTCATAAGGGTAGGTGCCGATAGCAGGAAGGTAACTAGGTGTTAGACTCGCAGAGCTGTGAAGAATATCGACAATAGCGGTTAACCTTGTAACTGACTATCCCCTAGGGAAAGGGAATTAAGAACTAAGCATGAAGCTCCTAACTGCCTGTCCTAAAGCTAGCCCTATATACTAGAGAGACAGAGCAGCTCTGTTAGATCTGTTAACAGACCCGACAGATCTGTGTCTATAGATCTGTAGACTAACCCTATAGATCTAAGGGTCTGTCATCCTGTGACAGATCCCTTCTTCCTTATAGGCCTATAGATCTGTAGACTAACCCTATAGATCTAGGGATCTGTCCTCACGTGACAGATCCTTTCTCCTATGACTATGCCTATGACTCATAGTACTCCTATGACAGTACTATGACTCATAGCACTTAGGACCCTCATGATCCTATATCCTATAGTACTCCGGACAGTACTCCTGACACCTATGACACTATCCCCCTCTTAGCCTAGCTCGTCCCTAAGCTACCTTATTAGTGCGGGGTTTCTCTTGTTCTTTCTTTTACGCTGTAATGTCTTCTCTTTCTACATTACTGCCTTGTGTCATTCTAGACACTGACGCCCCTTTAACGCAGAAACGCAAACGCCGCGCGAATCGAATCTATTGTTAGGGCCAGGACAGCATGAAGTCCTGCACTTAGTGTTAAGAGCTAAAGCTCGTTTGTTAGGTACACATTTCTTCAGGGAAATGTTCGCAATGTCACTTTAGTAACTGTCGGAGTTATGACGCGAAGGTGACAGAGGTCGAATAGAAGAAGTTAGGCGATTAGCGGAAAAGACTAATTGCTAATCTCGATCGTGCGAAGGCGGTCCTAGCCGAGGCTTCGCAGAAGATGCTAGAGGCGCATGCAAAGGAGATGCGTCTTCGAAAACAGTTAGACGTAGTCGACTAGGAGGTCGAAGATAGTCGCGCTCTTAAGGAGCGCGAGATCAGGGAGGAGGAGGCCGAGGAACAAGCTCTCTCGCAGGCTAGGTTTCTCCTTGACCTAGATCCTTCTGCGGGTCTCGCTCTTAGTCCTACGACATAGAGCGCAATAGAGGGTTTCGCTAACGCCTTATATTAGGGTTTCCTGGATGGCGTGATAGCCGAGCTAGTCGACAGCGTCCCGCAGGAGTCTAGTCGTGGCTTAGGATCTTCTTCCTAGGTTCGTTCCTTTCTCGAAACTTCGTATCTTTTGCTAACAGTTTCGCAGGTGTTCTAGGGGTTCCTAGGTGTTCTCGGTACTCCTATATCCTTCCTATTTTATTAAGTACTCTCGCTGTCTGTCCTGCTAGCGAGTGTCGATAATCCTCTCGACAGTGTACTCTGGTTCTTCTACTTCAGGGTCAAGTAGTAAGGGTTCCGATTGCAGTGCGGCGTCTAGCGCTGCTTGTTCTAGCAGAGAGACATAGAACACAGGGTGTATTCTTATAGTTCGGATTACTAGCTAAGACGTCTAGAATGTCTTCTATAGCTAATCTATATGCCATCTGAAATGGCGAGAGTCCTGTCGACTCTACTAGCGTACTATTATACGCGAGCTATGCTATTAGCAACAACTCTACCTAGTTGTTCTAGTCCCTATTAACATAGGATCGAAGGTACTGTTCTAACGTCTGATTTAGGCGTTCTGTCTGTCTATCTGTCTAAGGGTAGAAGGAAGTACTTAGTCGATGTTTGACCTAGAATTGTCTCATTAGGGCTCTCTAGAAGTTAGAGGTAAACACGGATCCTCGATCCGTTACTAGGTCCTGTAGCATGCCGTGTAGTGCTACTACCCATTTGATGAAGACATGCGCGATATCTTTAGTCTTGAAGTCTTTGCAGTAAGGGATAAACTTCCTAAACTTAGTGAATTAGTCGACTACTACTATGATCCTGTCGAAGAACTCATTAGTAGCGGGTTCTCTCGACTAAGGTAGTTTAACGATAAAATCCATAGCGAGCGATTCCTATGGCCGTTAAGGTACCTTTAGTAGTTATAGTAGCCTATACGGTTTATGACGGTCGTGCTTACTTCGTTAGCAAGTTACACATTAACAGACGTAGTCCTCGATTACCTTGTCTATCCTAGGGAAGTAATATTCTTGTCGGAGAATTTGCTTCATTTTAGACACTCCTAGGTGTCCTGCCTGAGGTACGTCGTGTTAGAGGCGTAGTAGTTCCGATTGTAAAGACGTTAGCACGTATACTAATCCTTGAAACAGAAGGATTCCGTCTTCGTCTTCCTAATCCTCCTGTCCATCAATGTCGTCGCGGACAGCGAGCGCATTTAGGTCATAGATTAGGGCGTTCTTCAGGTCGTCCTGAAACCTACTAGTCTATGTGATAGTCGTAGCCGCGAGTCGGTTAACTCCTAGCGTGCCATCGCTATTTTCCTGGAGAACAGCATGTTTCTCCCGCTTCACGCCCTTCATGTAGTCTGTCTAGCGGCTAAGTGCATCGGCGCGTGCGTTATTAGTCCCCTTGCGATAGACGATCTTGCAGTTAAAACTAGAGAGCTCCTCACTCTACCGAACCTGTCGTCAGTTTAACTCTTTCGTTGTTATGAAGTATCGCAAGTTCTTATAGTCTGTGTAGACCGTGACCTAGTGCTTAGAACCTTCTAAGTAGACTCGCTAGGCCTTGTAGGCGTCTACTATAGCTAGAAGTTCTTTGTCGTAGACATCGTAACGGAGTTTAGGTCTAGACAATTTCCTCGAGTAGTAGGCGACTAGCTGTAGTCGTCTACTCGGTCCTAGTTGACTTAAGCATGCCCCGAGTGCTACGTCGGAGGCATCTGTTTCGACTATGATAGGTTTATCCAGGTCGAACACAAGTAAGATTAGCTGATCTGTAAATTGTCGCTTAAGTTCCTTGAAGGCATTCCATTAGGCGTCGTCCTATACGAATAGTGTATCCTTCGTCGTAAGAGTCGTAAGTAGTGCCGTGATCTTCGAATAGTTTGCTACAAATCTCCTGTAGAAGTTAGCGAATCTAAGGAAGGACTATACTTCCTTAACATTAGTCGGCGTAGGCTACTCTTTTACGACCTAGACTTTCTTAGTGTCTATCTTGATTCTATTCTATGCTACTACGTAGCTAAGGAATTATACTTCCTGCTTATGAAACTCGCTCTTCTGCGGCTTGACCTTTAGCTAGTAACCCTAGAGTTTCTAAAGTACCTTGCGTACATGAGTCCTATGCTCTTCGATCGTCCGGGAATAGACGAGGATGTCGTCTAGATATACAACCATAAAGACGTCGAGGTACTCTCGTAGCACGTTGTTAATAAATGCCTGCTATGTAGCTAGGGCGTTTGTCAACCTAAATGGCATGACTATGTACTCGTAGTGTCCGAACCTAGTTCGGAACGCGGTCTTCTATTCTTCGCCTTCCTTAATTCGAATTCGATTATACGCTCTAGGTATGTCGAACTTCGAGAACTACATTGCTCCTTGTAGGCGGTCCTGCAATTCCGAGAGCAAAGGAAGCGGATAACTATTCTTTATCGTGATGTCGTTTAATCCACGATAATCTACGCAGAGTCGCTAGTCATCTTCCCCCTTAGGCACAAACAGGATCGGATATCCGGCCGGGGACTGCGACTCGCGAATGAAGCCTTTCCGGAGGTTGTCTTCTAGGTATTTCCGGAGAATCTCTAGTTTCGCCGCTAATAACAGGCGAACTGATTGCTTCGTTAGTGTCTTGCTAGGGAGTAAGGGTATCCCGTAGTCCTACTCCTAGTGTTCTAGCAGAGCTTCTTAGTCGGGTTCTTCCTCGAAAAGAGTAGCGAACTCTTTATACTCATCGGGAACTATGAATTCGACCTTGACTTCCGATTGCGTTGCTTTGACCTATAGGACGTGCACTTCCTGTTCTAGATCCTTGATAGCAGCTACTATCTCGCTTGAAGTCATAGCACATATTTTGATCTTGCCTAGTATGTCGTGCACTACAGGTAGAGGTATCAATCTTGAGAGTTCTAGGAACTAGATCCTCTCATTCTTCTAGTCGATATAGGGGTTAGCGTTTCTTAGCCATAGCAACCCTAGTACTACATCTAAGCCTAGTAACTCCGTGATGTCGAACTAGAGCATCTCTCGGTGGCATCCTATCCGTAGAGGCATCATCTCGGTCTCTTCGTCAACTACTCCTTAGTTGTACGTAACCGGCTTTCTATTAATCGCTTGTAGCGAGAAAGCATTCGTCTTCGCCTGTAGCTTTATCCTAGCTGTCCTGGCGAACTTAGGCGTCATGAAGATTCTAGTACATCCTGAATCTATTAAGGCCCTAGCTAGCGTCTCGTCGATGTGTACCTATACTCTAAGGTTGTTTGCGTATCTGGCGCCAATCGCGGCACATCGTTACAGCCCTGTCTAGTCTGTCCGTAGGTCTAATTCCGGCGGACCTTGTCGTTTTCCGAATAACTGTCTTCACGGACTAGTTTAGGGATCGTGTAGTCTCGGCTTCTTCTCTAAGCGTTACCGTTTTCTGGCCTAAGAGATCGTTCTCGTTCTTGGCCTCGCTGTTCCTACGCGTTCCTTGCGTACTCTATCTTTAAATGATAGACTTAGAGTCGTAGCGCTCGTAGAATCTGAATTTGCATACGGTCGGCTAGTTCGTCATACTAAAGCTAGTCGACATGTTGTACTCCATTAATCTATGGGCAAGCCTGAGCCTATTAGTTCTATATGATTCGGATAATGTCGAGTCCGATGTTATGCGGCGGCATAGCCTATCGCTCTATGCTCTTGTCTTCCTCAGAATCAGGAATGACGGCTTCGACAAGCTCGTAGTTGTCGTCCGAACCCTCTTCTTCTTCTTCTAGTTCCTGTTGCCTCAGGACTGTCGCACTAGAAGGTGTACCCCTTAGCGCACAGATCGACTGCGCCTTGTTTCGGCTAGGGTACTATCCGGAACCATCTTTATCACTCATGTGAATTCGACAATCGTCGTCGTAGCACGTAGTCTAAGTAAGTGCGGCATAGTCCGGTTCTCGAGTAGTAGCGGCCTTTTGCTTAGGTGCTGTCGTTGTTACGCGAGCCTGCTCTATCCTAGGCAGCTCTTGTCGTTGCTTCTTAGCAAAACATTTGCGGGCAAAGTGTCCTTTCTTTCCACAGTGGTAGCACTCGAGATTACTCTTGTCGAATGGCTTCTTTAGACTATTCTAGGGAGGAGAGCCCTTCCGCGGCTTTCCTTAGGGTCTATTCCTAGGACGCCCCTTAGTCGCATCTAACTCCATAGGTTAGAGACCGTAGTAATCGCTTCGCCATTTCGGTGCTAATCGTTAGACCTTATGGTTAGCCTGCGCCAGCTTGCGATTTCCATGTTGTCGTTCTTGCTGTCGTTCCTAGATGTGATTATCGATTCTAATCGCGAGATCGCTCATTTCCTTAAATGTCGTTAGCTAATCTCCTCAGGCAATTTCGTCTTTAACTGTCTCCTGTAGTCCCTAGTAGAACTGAGCAGCTAAAGCGTTATCATTCTAGTCGACTCGAGCAGAGAGGGTCTAAAAGTCCGCGCGGTACTTAGTAGCGGAACCCTTCTGCTAGATTCCTAGGAGAGCTCTCTCGGCCTCTTGTTGCTTATTACCGAGCCTAAACGCTTCGCGTAATGCCTTAAACAAAGACTTGTCTAAGTTGAGAATCTCCCTAGTCGTCGTCTTCCTAGCTTTAGCGCTGCTGACGTAATCTAGATAATCTGTCAGATGAGGCTAGATAAACTCGAACGCTAGTCCCTTTAGGTAAGAGACAATGTACATCATTCGCTTATGATATGTCGTAAACCGTTCTGTATCCACGTTAAATGCTAACTAGCATTATAGGATAAACATCTCGACCTAAGATCGTTGTCCTGTAAACTCTGTAGGGCTTCCTATCTTGAAGCCGTTGTTGCCGTGTCTATTCCCGGTAGTTGAACCTGCGACGGATGCTAGAGCTATCTCGCTAAGGGGAATGGATTCGAGCTACTACGTGATTTGAGGTATAGCGGCAACTTGTTCTCATGGTGTTAGTTGACTGTTACTAGAACTTAAACTGACAGTTAAAGAACTACTTGACATAGGCGTATGTCAAGCGCTCGACGAGTCTCCTGATGCTTCCTTAGAAGTAGTGCTCAAAATGTCATAAGGGTAGGTGCCGATAGCAGGAAGGTGACTAGGTGTTAGACTCGCAGAGCTGTGAAGAATATCGACAATAGCGGTTAACCTTGTAACTAACTATCCCCTAGGGAAATGGAATTAAGAACTAAGTACGAAGCTCCTAACTGCCTGTCCTAAAGCTAGCCCTATATACTAGAGAGACAGAGTAGCTCTATTAGATCTGTCGACAGACCCGACAGATCCGTGTCTGTAGATCTGTAGACTAACCCTACAGATCTAAGGGTCTGTCATCCTGTAATAGATCTCTTCTTCCTTGCAGGCCTATAGATCTATAGACTGACCCTACAGATCTAGGGATCTGTCCTCACGTGATAGATCCTTTCTCCTATGACTATGCCTATGACTTATAGTACTCCCATGATAGTACTATGACTCATAGCACTTAGGACCCTCACGATCCTGTATCCTATAGTACTCCGGACAGTACTCCTGACACCCATGACAGCAAGATACTATAAACATCGCGTCCTCTCTTTCTTCTGCATTAATAGACGCTACGTAGCTACATTAGTTAGTAACTCGTAGTATGTGCATATTTACATGCTATAGATATCATCCTTTACTAATCTGCTACTAGACCTACATGACCGAGAAGGATATACTGCGCTCTGTTCTCTGCCGATCCTTTAAGTCGCGTCCTTCTTTAATTATGCCTTTGAAGAAAGACAGACAACAGAGGTTATGTTCCGCGTCATCTAGCAGCAGTTCGAATTACGATCTAGCGAATGATTTAGAAGACCTGCTAAGCAATAATGGCGATAGTTTAGATGACAGTAACGAGGAGATAGCTAACTAGGAGCATGAGGATTTTATAGTGCCTAAAGCCTACATGAAGGCGACTAATATAAGAAGCTACCCGCATATAGCGGCTATGCTAACATGTATACAGATAACAACATACTAGTCACGAAGAGACTAGACGCATAAGCGGTTATCCTTACCGCTAAGGCAGAATCAGCCGTATAAGAGGCCTCGGTTATTGTCTCGTGACCCGTGATAAGACAGTAGCAAACCTAAGAGTAACAGGGTAAAGACATAGCAGCTAAGCATCTGTTAAGGCTATTATAATAGCTAACCTACTAATCACAGGAGCGACAGTAGCAGTCAAAACTATCGTAACAGCGAGTCTCGTAGCCGCTAGGGCGATAGTAGTAGTTAAAGTTAGTCTAGGAGCTAGTCGAGTAGCCGTCGAGGCCATGAAAGTAGCTAGACTACAAACTCTAACTAAGGACATAACTACTCTAGTAGCGAAGATATATGTAGTAGCCCTCCTATACATAAAGACAAGTTAATCGAGCCTTTGCTTGTTAAAGTCCGAGAACTCTTATAGATAGACGCTTTACAAGGGCAGAAGGGCATTTCTGTGCTATACCCTATAGCTCTGTAAAGGGCGAGGCCCTAAGTCTTAGCACAGGCTAGGGCCTATACGACGCGACCCCTGACAAGGCTAGCTATAAAAGACCGGACAGCTAGCAGATAGTCCCTCTCTCTATCGTACTTGTTGAATACTACATGAACCCCTATGTATATGTCGTTTACCTATGACATTAAGTACGATCGATTTCACCATAGAAAGGCTGTCTCCTAGCTAATTAACCCTAGTGTCCGAAGGATCTACGAACGAGGAAGCGTTAGCAGAAATGCGCTATGTCGTCGAGGGAATACATACCTAGTAACAGCAAATTATGGCTAAGCTGACAGCTACGCAGGCTGCGCTAAATGAATCGGGGTCCTAACAGCGAAAAAACCTAGGCGCCCTGTCAGAGGAGCTGCTAAAGGCTCTCGCGGACGCGCTAGCCATAGTAACGCGTGCGAACTCTAGCATAGAACTAACGGGACCCTAAGAGTAGAGGCTACTAACGTAGGACAGAAGAGCCGAGTCATTTAGGGATTACCTGCTCTATATTAGGAGTTCGCTTAGGGCGCGCTCTATGATAAAACCCCTAATAGGCGTAGATTATTACTAGAACATAATCTACGACACCCTCCCCGCTCGCTAGCGCGCCCGGATGCGCCATTTCTAGGAGAAAGGAGGCCCGGATAGGGCGAAGGACCCTGAAGCTTTCCTTACGTAACTTAAGGCCATGTTTGCGGACAGTTTTAAGATAGCGAAAGCTATAGAACAGCTCATGAACCTCCGACACGTAGCAGGCTAGCCATGGCACGAGCACTAGCTAGAATTTGACAAACTCCTGCTGTTAGCAGGAGGGGACTAGTAGACAGATGACGCGAAGATTAGATACCTCAAGAATTTGTTCTCGAATCCCGCTAGGATGTACATGGCGAACGTGAGAGATAAGGGGGACTACTACGCGTTTGTAGAGGAGGTCGAAAGGGTCATGACAAACTCCGAGGCAACCGACTAGTTCAAGGCGGCCTATAGGAGGTAGTTAAGGGAAAAGAACAAGGACTCTGAAGGTATTCCTACGGCTACTATGCAGATGCCTAACCCTAGGGTCGGATCCTAAATAGACGCGGATAGGGATATAGTTATAGCACTAACTCGTACTACAGGAGACCGATATGACGGCAAAGGACCCTGACAAAACAACAGGGGAAAACAACGCGCTAAATAGGTAGACGCTATAGAGAGAGAGAAACGCTAGGAGAATAACCTATGCTACTATTATGGAGCGTCTAGACACTAAGTCAAGGGGTGTCCCTACGCCTTAGCTATACCCCTAGCCCGGATTAACACAACTAGAGTGTCGCTATTACTAGAGGACAATAGAATAGCAGAGGAACCTAGGAAGAAAAACTCGGGAAAAGATTAACTCCCGCTTAGAGTCAGGAAGTAGGAGTAACAGAGACATTAGCAGAAGGATAGGAGAGAGTTAAGGGATCTATAGATAGGAACCTGATTTATACTAATGTAGTCCTAGCAAATAATACTAGGACATTAGCTCTTATCGATGAGGGGTACTAATACTACGCTGCAATTAACGGAGACCTAGTAAAAGGTCTTGGCTTAAGCTTAATAAGTAAAGAGTCGCGCATAGCGAGGGGCGTAACAGCGTCGATACGAGACTCCGCGGTAGAAGGAGTAGTCGCCTTCCGGATAGAAATCGAGGGGTTCTAGCAACTAGTATACGCATACGTAGTAAAGGATCTAGCCTTCCCCCTAATACTAGGGAACCCCTAGAAGGCTCATAATAAAGTGCGGACCGCGCTAGAAAGGCGTCAGTATTAGCATAGGAGAGCGGGACAGTAGATAGACGAAGGACAGAACCACTAAGAATACGAGGACTACAGGAACTTTACCTAGGTATACGCGACCGTAATAGTAGATGTTGCGGAGGCCTTAAAGGCAAAGGAATATCTGACGCTAGACAAGTTAAGAGAGGCGCTACCTCCAGAGCTTTAGCACATAGCTCCGCTATTCTGCCGCTAAGAAGCGGAAAAATTAGCGCTATACCGCCCTAGCATTAACTACTGCATTAAACTCCGCGAAGGACTAGACAGATCCTAACTGGCTCTGCTGTAGGGACCCCTATATAGCATGTCGAAGGAGGAACTACTTGTTTTAAGGAAGTCCTTAGACAAACTGTTAGGGAAGGGATTCATTCGGCCTACTAACTTAGAGGCTACGGCTCCTATGCTTTTTGTCCGGAAGCTAGGAGGAGGGCTCTAGTTCTGCTACGATTACCGCGCCCTTAACGCAATTACAAAGCAAGATAGGTACCCCCTCCTGTTAATACTAGAGACCTTAAGGAACCTCACGGGCGCCTAGTAGCTTACTAAGGTAGACGTAGTGTCAGCCTTCTACTAAATCCATATAGCGAAAGGCCATAAGTATAAGACAGCCTTTCGCATAAGGTTCGGTTCATTTGAATAGCTAGTATGTCTATTCGGTTTATCTAGGGCTCTAGCAACGTTCTAACGATATATTAACATACTACTACGCGAGGAATTAGACGACTACGCCTCCGCGTACATGGACGACGTTATCATATATAGCGGCAGTTCGCGAGAAGACTATTTCGCTAAAGTAACGCGAGTACTCTAGAAGCTCTAGGATAGGGGCCTCTACCTTGACCCTAGGAAGAGCGAGTTTACTAAAAAGGATATCAAGTACCTAGGGTTCATGATCTATGCTAACAGAAAAGGCGTAGGGACTAAGCTAGAAAAGGTAGAGGCCATGCGTAACTAGGAGCGGCTAAAAACACAAAAGGAAGTCTGTAGATTCCTCGGCTTCGCTAACTACTACAGGATGTTTATCCTGAACTACTTAAAGACAGCCAGGCCCTTGACGGCGCTTACAGGGAAGGGCAGACCGTTCTCCTAGGGGGAACTTAAGGAGTCCGCGTTTAGAACGCTAAAAGCGAAGTTCTGTTTAGCGCTAGTCCTTTCTTAATAGAACCCGGAGCTGCCGACCTTTTTAGAGACTAACTGTAGCGGGTTTGCGTTAGAGGCGGCTCTCCTACAAGAAAGCAACAGAGTCCGGAGACTAGTAGGCTTCTTCTCGCAGAAACTTAATAAGGCGGAGATTAATTACAACATCTACGACAAGGAGATGCTAGCCATGATATCTAGCCTTAAGTTCTAGGGCGCCGAGCTAAAGTCGTGTAGGCCCTTTACTATTCTCATGGACTACAAAAACCTGGAGTACTTCATGGTCAAGCGACAGCTGTCCGAGTAGCAGATACGGTAGTATAAGACCCTCGCGCAATTCTAGTTCTCCTTAGTATATCGCCTAGGCGCTAAAGGAGTAGTCCCGGACGTATTGTCAAGACGAGAACAGGACACGCTAGGGGCAGAAGATAAGGAATCACGGTTTAAGAGGGTTTTAGACCTAGAAGTCGTAGAGAGTTAGCCGGACCCTGTAGACGAGAGCAGAGACGTCGTACTGATTACCTCGACTAGCCTACTACCTACTACTATAGTAGAGAACGAATAGCAACTCGCTAACTCCGTAACCTCTAACTAGGAGCCTATTAGGCCGTTCTAGGACGGCACCCTTAATGACTTATAGGCAGCCATAGTAGAGAAAGACAAGCTGTACTCGACAGTGTTAAAAGCAGTAAAGGGCGGGTCCTAGGCGCTACTAGCTAGAGCGAGGCTAAAACTATAAGCGGGGGACTACAAGATCGACAAGAGGGGCTTCCTGCGATACCGCGACAAACTATGGGTCCTAGGAGCAAACGACAGTAAGCCTAGGGGCGAGACCTCGGACTCTAGGGACGAAAGCGACGACATGCTTAGGACGAAGCTCATTTAGTCTGTACACGACGCTACAGTGTATAGGCACCTAGGACGGGACGCCACGACGATGATCCTAGGGCGCGACTTCTACTAGCCATTACTGTCTAAACATGTCTGGCGGTTCCTAAGGAACTGTAACTACTACAGTCGTAACAAGGTATAGAGAGAGTATAAGCATAGACTACTAAAGCTATTACTAGTTCCTGACAGATTCTTCTAGGAGATCTTAATAGACTTCATGACGGACCTGCCCGATTCCGAGGGATGTCGATACCTATAGGTTATCAAGGATCGCCTATACAAGTACGTAATTTTGTAGGTAATGCCTAGCATAAAAGCAGAGGAATATGCGGAGAAGTTCATAGATTACTAGGCCTAGTACCATAGAATGCTAACAGCTATTACGAGCGACTAGGGCACTAACTAGACTAGCACCTTCTAGACGACCTTCTGTAAAGGAATAGGCGTGTCCTAGTAGTTAAGCTCCGTGTACTACCTACAAACAGACAGAGGCCCTAAACGCCTAAACTAAGAGGTATAAGCGTACCTCTAGAACTATATTAACTATGAGTAATCTGACTAGAAGCGATAGCTCCCTGTGGCTTAACTGGCACTAAACAGGAGGTATCATTCGGGAATTAGCATAAGCCCCTTCTTCGCTACCTATAGCTATAAATTACAGGGCCCCATACCTTTAACCGAGGACCCTATAGGGCCTAGCCTATTAAAAGCAGCCAAGAGGGCAAGGGCGTTTGTAGGAAAGATTCAGGACATAACAGGAATCTGCCAAGTAACAATGGCAGCTTCCGCGTAAGAATAGGAGGAGTCTGCTAATAAACGCTAAAACCCCGCCCTAATTTATAAAGTTAGTAACAAGGTCTAGCTAGATCTGCGGAACTATACTACAGAGAGACCTAAGAAAAGCTTAGACGCTAAGCATGCGAAGTACATAGTAGCCGAAGTATTATCACTAGTCTCTATCCGCTTGACTAGGCTCCTAAACAATATACACCTAGTGTTCTATACCGACCTGCTAAGACTAGCAGACAGAGACCCTATACCTAGGCAGGAGAACGACGACAAACAGCCAGACCCCCTTTTGTTTAAGTCGCATAAGGAGTAGTTAGTAGAGGAGGTACTCTGCGCGAGGGACAAGAGAAGGGGAAGAGGACGCGAGGTCCTAGTGAAATGGTTAGGGTACTACAAACCTACATAGGAGCCCCTAGAAAACCTAATAGACACTAAAGTAATAGACCGCTTCGAGTAGACTTAGGGAAGCGCGGAGAACAACGACGGCCCTAGAGAGAGGTAGGGCAAGAAGAAAAAGGAAACGAGATACAGGACTTAGTAAAGGGAGTCTGGCATTTGTAACAAGGAGTACAGGCGTTTAAGAAGGACAAAAGTTAGAGGGGGAAAATTAACATTAGGTAACTATATATACAACAAAAGAAAAAACCCCCCTAGCCGCGGGCCCCTGCGCCGAGGATAGAGGACCCTAGCGACAATCATGCAGGATTGTCACTAGGGGCCCTGCTAGCGGGGCTAGCCCTCCCGCTGTCTAAGGGGCCCTCGCTAGACCCCCCGGACCTGCCGACTAGGCTGCTGTCAGAGTCCCTGGCCTCTCGGTTAGGGCCCTGCGTAGTAGCGCCAGACTAACGCTAACGAGGGCTCTTGCCCTTACTAGCAACGTTCGCCTGCCGCCTACCCAAGGTAAGCGCTAGTAGAACGCCCCTAGACCTTCCGAACCGTTAGCGCGTAGAAACACACAGAGTACGGGATAAACTTACAGGAGGCCCTACTAGGTAACAGCGGCACCTACGGTCCCTATAACCTCCTAGGCTACGACGCTACTCGAGGTTAGCAGTGTAATCATGGAGGACACTAATAGAAAATACCTAGACAGTAGACCTGCTAACTGCAAAGGCCCTAAGGCCCTCTAGGCCTTAAGGACCTTCGACAGGTCGTTATGCGCAGCGGCGCTGTCACGATGTTAGCCATGTAAAACCCCCTAGGGAGCAGGTCATACCTGTCGGCGTCCTAGGAACAGGTCTAGCAGGCGTAGGAGACATAGGCGAGGGCGGGGCTAGCTAGGTTAGCGGAGCATTTTGCGTAGACACTAAGTAATACGTATAGGGCTTTACAGTTTAGGCGCTTACTAGCGTAGCGCTAGCAGGCGCGGGCTTAGGTAGACTAGACAGATTTATTAGCTGAAGCTAGGCACAACGACAAGGACTCTAGAACATACTAATTATAGGACGTAATCTACACCCTAGAGGGCGTAGTCGACATAGTAGATTGCGGGGGCTATCTAGTTCTAGTTAGTATCGCCCGGAATCCCGGAGAAAAAGCCAGAAGGTAGGAGAAAGAGGGGGGGGCTTACGGTTCAAGGTAAGCATGTAAGAGAAAGGAAGCAAGAGTAATAGCAAAGGGCGCTTTTTATATAGTAAGGGACGTACTAGCATAGGCCTAGGAGTGCCCCTATAATAGCTTAGATAGTAATGAATAGAAGTGAAGTAAAGAGAGGTAGGAAAGTAAAGTAGATTTGAATAAGCGAAGTAGAGTCTAGGAACCTAGCAAGACTAGGTAGAGGCTAGGCTATAGGCATAGGAGAACAGGGAGCGTAAGAAGTGAAGTGAAGTAGACTTAGACAAGTAGAGTAGACTTAGACAAGGGAAGTGAAGTTAGGAAGCCGTGTAAGCCTAGCTATGATCCGGACTTTATGTGCTAGAAGGAAACTAACAGATTCCTTGCTATGAACAAGAAGGGGGGGGGGGGTAATAATATAGATGTATATGCTATATGATATGAAAATATCTCGCAGTGTGACAGAGTAATCCGACCTTTTAGTAGGTACAAGACAGCGCTGCTTTCTGCTTATCGCAGAGGTAGCGCTAAGGGTGCTTATAACCCCTGACGCTCCTTAATTAGGGAAAGCATGTCCGAGCCTAACCCTGCAGGGGTACCGTAGGGTCAGCGACGTAGGGGCGTCCTACGTCGACAACTGATCCTACTTAGACGACATACAAGCTAACGTATGTACGAAGGACCCCCTTGCCATATGTAGCAGGGTCACTACATGCTAAGGGCGGCTATTAGAACCTATGCGGTTCTAATGGCCCCCTAGTATTAACCGTATCACTGCCCCTCCTCCTATGAGGATGTCCCTAGCCTTACTAAGTAACGCACGCGGAACATATAGGGTACGGGATATAGCACGCTCACACTACGCAAGGGTAAATAGGTAGATAGCCTACGTAACATGTGTTATGCGTACACCTTAACACCTTCGTAGCGAGTACGGGGCAGAGGCTACTAACTTAGGCGGGTTTTAATCCGTCACATGTTAGGCGGCTTCGTAACACCTTCGCTTTACATATAGATTAAGATATCAGGAAACCACGAGTACGTACTTCGGTTAATCCTTGAAATTATAGGGCGAGCATGCGCGCCGGCCTTGCCAAGTAGCTTGGCTATCCCTATTTAGTCGTGACTATGAAGAACATGTCGCAGAACCTTGGGGTAGTAGGAAAGTACGCGGACGCTCTACGCGCGCCACTCGAAATGGCAGGAGCGCGCTCCTAGCGCGGGCCTCGCCACATTTCCATGCTAGTAGGCTAGCACGAGTGCGGTCGGCGCACATGCGTGACAGCCGCGTTATCTGTTATTACATCATTCGGTCCCCTTGTAAGTTAACTAAAGGCAGGTGCTCTGCGCATGTAGTTCAAGTCACTAGCTTAACGGTTGCGGTAGGCAACAGGGGGGCTGTTAGAGGGTATAAAAACCTCGTCGCTTCCTAAACTTTCCTGTTCTAAGACACTAACATTAACCTCCGCTCCTACTTCGCTTAGCTTGCGCCTCGCTATGTCTGCGGGTCTATACTAGAGCTCCTTCTTCTTCAATTAATCAATCAAGATCAATTAACCTGTCTTAGCTATAATGGCTTATATGCTGCAGACTAAGTTCGACGCTACTCGCTCTGCCTGTAATCGTCGCTCGTGTCGACGATGCCTTGACAACCTTAGTAGCCAAGCTGCACACATCTCTTGTCATGAGTGTCAGGAGTACTGTCCGGAGTACTGTAGGATACAGGATTATGTGGGTCCTAAGTGCTATGAGTCATAGTACTGTCATGGGAGTACTATGAGTCATAGGCATAGTCATAGAAGAAAGGATCTGTCACGTGAGGACAGATCCCCGGATCTGTAGGGTTAGTCTACAGATCCATGGGCTTACAAGGAAGAAGGGATCTGTCACGTGATGACAGACCCTTGGATCTGTGGGGTTAGTCCATAGATCTATAGACACGGATCTGTCAGGTCTGTCGACAGATCTAACAGAGCTGCTCTGTCGCTCTCTAGTATATAGGGATAGCTTTAGGACAGGCAGTTAGGAGCTTCGTGCTCAATCTTAATTCAATCCTCTCTTGCTTAGAGGAGAGTCAGTTACAAGGTCAACTGCTATTGTCGATATTCTTCACAGCTCCCGAGTCTAACACCTAGTCACCTTCCTGCCATCGGCACCTACCCTTATGACATTTTGAGCACCACTTCTAGGGAAGCATCAGGAGACTCGGCGAGCGCTTGACATACGCCTATGTCAAGTAGTTCTTCAACTGTTAGTTCAAGCTCTAGCGACAGTCAACCGACACCACGAGAACAAGTTGCCGCTATACCTCAAATCACGTAGTAGCTCGAATCCATTCACCTTAGCGAGATGGCTCTAGCATCCGTCGCAGGTTCAACTACCGGGAATAGACACGGCAACAACGGCTTCAAGATAGGAAGCCCTACAGAGTTCACAGGACAACGATCTCAAGTCGAGATGTTTATCCTACAATGCTAGTTAGCATTTAACGTAGATATGGAACGGTTTACGACACATCATAAGCGAATGATGTACATTGTCTCTTACCTGAAGGGACCGGCGTTCGAGTTTATCTAGCCTCATCTAACGGATTATCTGGATCACGTCAGCAGCGCCGAAGCCAGGAAGACGACGACTAGGGAGATTCTTAACTTAGACAAGTCTTTGTTTAAGGCATTACGCGAAGCGTTCGGGCTCGGTAATGAGCAACAAGAGGCCGAAAGAGCTCTCCTAGGAATCTAGCAGAAGGGTTCCGCCACGAAGTACCGCGCGGACTTTCAGACCCTCTCTGCTCGAGTCGACTAGAATGATAACGCTTTAGCCGCTCAGTTCTACTAGGGACTAAAGGAGACAGTTAAAGATGAAATTGCCCGAGGAGATCGGCTAACGACATTCAAGGAAATGAGCGATCTCGCGATTAGAATCGATAATCGCATCTAGGAACGACAGCAAGAACGACAACATGGAAATCGCAAGCTGGCGCAGGCTAACCATAAGGTCTAACGATCGGCACCGAAATGGCGAAGCGATTACTACGGTCTCTAACCTATAGAGTTAGATGCGACTAAGGGGCGTCCGAGGAATAGACCCCGAGGAAAGCTGCGGAAGGGCTCTCCTCCCTAGAATGGTCTGAAGAAGCCATTCGACAAGAGTAATCTCGAGTGCCACAACTGCGGAAAGAAAGGACACTTTTCCCGCGAATGTTTTGCTAAGAAACAACGACAAGAGCTGCCTAGGATAGAGCGGGCTCACGCGACAACGACGGCACCTAAGCAAAAGGTCGCCGCTACTCGAGAACCGGACCATGCCGCACTTACTTAGACTGCGTGCTACGACGACGATTGTCGAATTCACATGAGTGATAAAGATGGTTCCGGATAGTACCCTAGCCGAAACAAGGCGCAGTCGATCTGTGCGCTAAGGGGTACACCTTCTAGTGCGACAGTCCTGAGGCAACAGGAACTAGAAGAAGAAGAAGAGGGTTCGGACGACAACTACGAGCTTGTCGAAGCCGTCATTCCTGATTCCGAGGAAGACGAGAGCATAGAGCGATAGGCCATGCCGCCACATGACATCGGACTCGACATTATCCGGATCATACAGAACTAGTAGGCTTAGGCTTGCCCATGGATTAATGGAGTACAACACGTCGACTAGCTTTAGTATGACGAACTAGCCGACCGTATGCGACGACACCTGAGGAGACTACTAGTCGTAGCTTAACCTCACGCGCATCAGAAAGTTGTCTAAGAAATTGTACCGTTCAGGGTAGAGTTCACGCCCTAGGGAGGCTACCTAACCCACGAAGGTATTCAGATTCCACGAGCGCTACGACTCCGAGTCTATCATTTAAAGATAGAGTACGCAAGGAACGCGCAGGAACAGCGAGGCCAAGAACGCGAACGATCTCTTAGGCTAGAAAACGGTAACGCTTACAGAAGAAGCCGAGACCGCACGATCCCTGAACTAGTCCGTGAAGACAGTTATTCGGGAAACGACGAGGTCCGCTGAAATTAGACCTACGGACAGACTAGACAGGGCTGCAACGATGTGCCGCGATCGGCGCCAGATACGCGAACAACCTTAGAGTATAGTTGCACATTGACGAGACGCCAGCTAGGGCCTTAATAGATTCAGGATGTACTGGAATCTTCATGACGCCTAAGTTCGCCAGGACAGCTAGGATAAAGCTACAGGCGAAAACGAATGCTTTCTCGCTACAAGCGATCGATGGAAAGCCGGTCACGTACAACCAAGGAATAGTTGACGAGGAGACCGAGATAATGCCTCTGCGGATGGGACGCCACCGAGAGATGCTCTAGTTTGACATCATGGAGTCGCTAGGCTCGGATGTAGTACTAGGGTTGCCATGGCTAAGGAACGCCAACCCCTATATCGACTAGAAGAATGAGAGGATCTAGTTCCCAGAACTCTCAAGATCGATACCTCTACCTGTAGTGCACGACGTACTAGGCAAGATCGAAATATGTGCTATGACTTTAAGCGAGATGGTAGCCGCCATTAAGGATCTAGAACAGGAAGTGCATGTCCTATAGGTTAAAGCAACGCAATCGGAAGTCAGGGTCGAATTTACAGTTCCCGATAAGTATAAAGAGTTCGCTACTCTTTTCGAGGAAGAACCCGACCAAGAAGCTCTGCCAGAACACTAGGAGTAGGACCATGGGATACCCTTACTCCCTAGCAAGACACTAACGAAGCAATCAGTTCGCCCGTTATTAGCAGCGAAACTAGAGATTCTCCGGAAATACCTAGAAGACAACCTCCAGAAAGGCTTCATTCGCGAGTCGCAGTCCCCGGCCGGATATCCGATCCTGTTTGTGCCTAAGGGGGAAGATGACTAGCGACTCTGCGTGGATTATCGTGGATTAAACGACATCACAATAAAGAATAGTTATCCGCTTCCTTTGCTCTCGGAATTGCAGGACCGCCTGTAAGGAGCAATGTAGTTCTCGAAGTTTGACATACCCGGAGCATATAATCGAATTCGAATTAAGGAAGGCGAAGAATGGAAGACCGCGTTCCGAACTAGGTTCGGGTACTACGAGTACATAGTCATGCCATTTGGGTTGACAAACGCCCTGGCTACATAGCAGGCATTTATCAACAATGTGCTACGAGAGTACCTCGACGTCTTTGTGGTTGTATACCTAGACGACATCCTCGTCTATTCCCGGACGATCGAAGAACATAGGACTTACGTACGCAAGGTACTTCAGAAACTCCAGGACTACCGACTAAAGGTTAAGCCGCAGAAGAGCGAGTTTCATAAGCAGGAAGTACAATTCCTTAGCTACGTAGTAGCATGGAATGGAATCAAGATGGACACTAAGAAAGTCTAGGTCGTAAAAGAGTAGCCTACGCCAACTAATGTTAAGGAAGTATAGTCCTTCCTTGGATTCGCTAACTTCTACAGGAGATTTGTGGCAAACTATTCGAAGATCACGGCACTACTTACGACTCTTACGACGAAGGATACACCATTCGTATGGGACGACGCCTAACGGAATGCCTTCAAGGAACTCAAGCGACGATTTACAGATCAGCCGATCTTACTTGTGTTCGACCCGGATAAGCCTATCATAGTCGAAACAGATGCCTCCGACGTAGCACTCGGGGCATGCTTGAGTCAACTAGGACCGAGTAGACGACTACAGCTAGTCGCCTACTACTCGAGGAAATTGTCTGGACCGGAACTCCGATATGACGTCTACGACAAAGAACTTCTAGCTATAGTAGACGCCTACAAGGCCTAGCGGGTCTACTTAGAAGGTTCTAAGCACTAGGTCACGGTCTACACAGACTATGAGAACTTGCGATACTTCATAACGACGAAAGAGTTAAACTGACGACAGGTTTAGTAGAGCGAGGAGCTCTCTAGTTTTAACTGCAAGATCGTCTATCGTAAGGGGACCGACAACGCACGCGCCAATGCACTTAGCCGCCAGACGGACTATATGAAGGGCGTGAAGCGGGAGAAACATGCTGTTCTCCAGGAAAATAGCGATGGCACGCTAGGAGTCAACCGACTCGCGGCCACGACTGTTACATAGACTAGTGGGTTTCAGGACGACCTGAAGAACGCCCTAATCTATGACCTAACCGCACTCGCTGTCCGCGACGACATTGATGGACAGGAGGATTAGGAAGACGAAGACAGAATCCTTCTGTTTTAAGGATTAGTATACGTGCTAACGTCTTTACGATCGGAACTACTACGCCTCCGACACGACGTACCTTAGGCAGGACACCCGGGAGTGTCTAAAATGAAGCAAATTCTCCGACAAGAATATTACTTCCCTGGGATGAGCAAGGCAATCGAGGACTACGTCCGTTGATGTGTGACTTGCTGACGAAGTAAGCACGACCGTCACAGACCGTATAGGCTACTACGACTACTAAAGGTACCTTAACGGCCATGGGAATCGCTCGCTATGGATTTTATCGTTAAACTACCTTAGTCGAGAGAACCCGCGACTAATGAGTTCTTCGACGGGATCATGGTAGTAGTCGACCGATTTACCAAGTTCGGGAAATTTATCCCTTACCACGAAGACTTCAAGACTAAAGATATCGCGCATGTCTTCATCAAATGGGTAGTGGCATTACACGGCATGCTATAGGACCTAGTAACGGATCGAGGATCCGTGTTTACCTCTAACTTCTGGAGAGCCCTAATGAGACAATTCTAGGTCAAACATCGATTAAGTACTTCCTTCTACCCTTAGACGGATAGACAGACAGAACGCCTAAATCAGACGTTAGAACAGTACCTTCGATCCTATGTTAATAGGGACCAGAACAACTAGGTAGAGTTGTTGCTAATGGCATAGCTCGCGTATAATAGTACGCCGGCAGAGTCGACAGGACTCTCGCCATTTCAGATGGCGTATAGATCAGCTATAGAAGACATTCCAGACGTCTTAGCTAGTAATCCGAACCTAGCAGCACTCGGACGAGTAGAACATCTACGCCGACTGCAAACAGAAGCACGACTCGACCTGCAGTTCTATTAGCAGAACATGGCACGGTACGCGAATCGTAAAAGAATTGAGGGACTAATTCTAAAGGAGGGGGACAAGGTGTATCTCCTCCGCCGTTACATCAAATCGGACAAACCGAGTAAAAAACTAGACGCTGTAAAACTAGGACTATTCAGGATCAAGGCCAAGACAGGACCAGTCAATTTTGAATTACAGCTACCCGAGCAGATGAGAATACACCCTGTGTTCTATGTCTCTCTGCTAGAACAAGTAGCGCCAGACGCCGCACTGTAATCAGAACCCTTACTACTCGACCCTGAAGTAGAAGAACTAGAGTACTCTGTCGAAAGGATTATCGACACTCGCTAGCGGGACAGACAGCGACAGTACTTAGTAAAATAGGAAGGATATGGGAGTACCGAGAACACCTGGGAACCCCTAGAACACCTGCGAAACTGTCAGCAAAAGATACGAAGTTTCGAGAAAGGAACGAACCTAGGAAGAAGATCCTAAGCCACGACTAGACTCCTGCGGGACGCCGTCGACCGGCTCGGCTATCACGCCATCCAGGAAACCCTAATATGAGGAGTTAGCGAAACCCTCTATTGCGCTCCATGTCGTAGGACTAAGAGCGAGACCCGCGGAAGGATCTAGGTCAAGAAGAAACCCGGCCTGCGCAAGAGCTTGTTCCTCGGCCTCCTCCTCCCTGATCTCGCGCTCCTCGAGAGCGCGACCATCTTCGACCTCCTAGTCGACTACGTCTAACTGTTTTCGAAGACGCATCTCCTTCGCATGCGCCTCTAGCATCTTCTGCGAAGCTTCGGCTAGGACTACCTTCGCACGATCGAGATCGGCAATTAGTCTTTTCCGCTAATCGCCTAACTTCTTCTATTCGACCTCTGTCACCTTCGCGTCGCAACTCCGACAGTTGCTAAAGTGACATTGCGAACATTTCCCCGAGGAAATGTGTACCCGACAGACGAGCTTTAGCTCTTGACACTAAGTACAGGACTTCATGCTGTCCTGGCCCTAACGATGGATTCGATTCGCGCGGCGTTTGCGTTTCTGCGTTAAAGGGGCGTCAGTGTCTAGAATGACACAAGGCAGTGATGTAGAAAGAGAAGACATCACAGTTTGAAAGAAGAAACAAGAGAAACCCCGCACTAATGAGGTAGCTTAGGGACGAGCTAGACTAAGAGGGGGATAGTGTCATGAGTGTCAGGAGTACTGTCCAGAGTACTATAGGATATAGGATCATGTAGGTCCTGAGTGCTATGAGTCATAGTACTATCATAGGAGTACTATGAGTCATAGGCATAGTCATAGAAGAAAGGATCTGTCACGTGAGGACAGATCCCCGGATCTATAGGGTTAGTCTATAGATCCATAGGCTTACAAGGAAGAAGGGATCTGTCACGTGATGACAGACCCTTAGATCTGTGGGGTTAGTCCACAGATCTACAGACACGGATCTATCAGGTCTGTCGACAGATCTAACAGAGCTGCTCTGTCGCTCTCTAGTATATAGGGATGGCTTTAGGACAGGCAGTTAGGAGCTTCGTGCTTAATCTCAATTTAATCCTCTCTTGCTTAGAGGAGAGTTAGTTACAAGGTTAACTGCCATTGTCGATATTCTTCATAGCTCCCGAGTCTAACACCTGGTCACCTTCCTGCTATCGGCACCTACCCTTATGACATCTCTCCTCCGCGTGTTAGTAAGGCGTCTCCTACCCGCGAGGTATGCGTGACTAGTACTAACCGAAGCGTAGCCGAGATCTGCGTTAGCAGGTTTAATGAGGGCAGTGTCTACCGCAATTATGTCAACTGTAATAGCAAGCATCAAAAATGCTAAGACCTCCCTAAAGAGGTATATGGCGAGTACAACTAGCTCTGCTGTAACATCGATGACTTCTAGAGTACGTGCGACAAGGGGATTACTAAAGGTACTCCGACTATGAACAGGCTACAGGCTAAGTACTACGAGGCACTCGCCTACCTACTTGGCGCCCTCTCGTGCTTTACTGCGACTACTAACCGTTCTCACGGCGGTGTTCGCTTCGACTCTCTGCTAACAGGCGAAAACGTTTGTCTAGGTCTAATCGCAGACTTAGTCTAGAAGATCTTGAAGGTGCTAACTGTTAGGGTCGAGACCTTCGCTATAGTACGCTTATAGTGCAGGTACCCTCTAAGTATGAATGCTAACTTTCTCCGCTAGGCTAACGTTAGCGTCGAGAAATATCCGACTAGCCGTTAGCGTTAGTAACTCGGGGCCCTTGCCTCTATTGACGATGACTTTAAGACGCGGATAATCCGCAAGAAGGTTATCAAGCAATTTACTACTCCTGCTACTAAGGCTACGCCCTAGCGCCGTACTAAGAGACAGCCTGCCTCTAAGCCGGTCCTAAGGACTAAGCCGTAAGTTACTTACTCGAATCCTGTCGCGTGCGTATAGCTAACACATTGTAGCGCCGCCGCCTACGCCGCCTCGACGCTACTGTCTAAGAAGAAGAAGAGGGCCAGGGCTAAAATTGAGGTTAGTGACGAGGAAGCCGAGCCTTCCCCGCTTGCGACCCGCACTACGTCTGTCAAGACGCTAAGGCACAAGCCTCTAGGCCAGATCTTTGAGGATGAGGAGGATGACGACGTCTAGGATACCTTCGGTCCTAACGTAATCCCTTCGCGCTGTAGTGTCACCGCACTAGTTGCGCCTAAGGGAGACACCGAGTCTAATGATGTAGTCAACACTCATGTCAAGAAGCGCAAGATGATCTCGAGGGCCGAGCGCGACAGCTACAAGCGCGCTCGAGTCTCTTCGCCTTCTAATGCTAAGGATGAGGTAGTCGTCGCGACTAGGCGCGGTAAGGGTGTCGCTAGTTCTCTAGCTACTATAGGCTCTAAAGACGAGCTCCCTCGCAACCTACTAAAGAAGAAGATGCCGGCCTCTCTTTGTGGCGTTGCTACCCCCGTTACTCATGGTCGCTTCAGGGTGTTTAGTAGACCCCGTGCAGGTAGGTAGTCCCTAGCGGACCGTAACAAGAAAGACTCTCCTGCTTCGGGTTTAGTCAGGAAGCCCCTAACTAGTAGTCGCTAAGCATTAGCTACGAAGCTAATCCGAGCATGTCTCTTGTTCTTCTTAGGTTTATTCTAGGTGTGCCTTTAGGCATCAATGATGTATAAGTAGGGTGTTTGCTTCTCGTTGTTACTTCGCGCGTCATGCGCTATATACACGTGTTAAGAATCCTGCTCCAGAACCCTCATCTTCCTACGAATCGACCTTCTTAAGCCCTGCTTACGCCTCCTCCGCTCTTCGAATTCACGAATAGCTTCCAGAGCGTTCTTGTAGTCTTTAGCCAGAACCTATTATGTGTACTCAGGTAGGTATCCTTTCTACTTTACTAGATAGTACGTTGCGCCCTTACGCCGCATACTGTCCTTAATACCCTCGACTTCCTACTCTTCGTTCTCTTCTGCTACTAGCATCGGGTCCGTAGGCTCTTCGCCCTTGCGCTATACCCATGGTTCGAGTAGAGATACGTAGAAGACATCGTGCACATGATACGACGATAGCAACGATAGCTAGTATGCCTGCGAGCCTATCGCGTTACGTATCTAGAAGGGTCCGACGAACCTTGGCGTTATCTTCTTGCTTACAAGTTTCAGCTTGAGATTCTTCGTCAACAGTAATACCTTCGTACTAACTGCGTACTACATCGGTTTAGCACAGGCGTTATTATGTTTAATCTAGGATTCTGAGGCCTTTTTCTAGTGTTCTATTAGCACCGAATGTACCTCGCGCATACGCCGCGCTAATTCCGCGGCAGCCGGCACCCTCTCCTTAGAAGACTCATCCCGAGGCGGTTCTAGGTGTATTTCTGGATCAAAGCTATAAAGAATCTGAAATGGCGACATGCGTATAGTAGCATACACGCTGTCATTAACTGCAAATTCCGCCATAGGAATTACGTTAGCCTAGGCATCCTAGTTCTTAGCGTAGTAGCACCAAAGGTACTACTTAAGAGTCTAGTTTATACGTTTAGTCTAACCATTAGTCTGTAGATAGAATGCTGTACTTAGGCGGTGCTTAACACGCGCCTCAAACATAAATTCTTGCTAGTATTCACTAGTGAAGACAGAACCTCGATCCGATAGGATACTTCGGGGGACACTAAAGCGCCGTATAACTTCGTCGCGAAGTAGCCGCGTAAGCTCGCCACTTGTGCACCTTTTCGTATATAGGATGAAGACATTTATCTTTAAGTATCGGTCGACTACTACAAGGACAGCATTAACCACATCGCCTTTCTACTTTGCTAGCGGCAAATCAGTAATGAAATCCATAGTCAAGTCTTGCTATAGTCTCTCTAGTAGTAGGAGCGCCTAAGCATCGCCGTAGGGGCGATAGCGCCGAGATTTGCTAATCTGGCACGTCTAGCAGGATTTGACATAGTCAGAGACATCCTGTTCTAGCGTAGGCTACTAGTATTTGCGTCCGAGAAGTACGTTCGTCTTCTCTACGCCAAAATAGCCCGCGAGTTTATCGTCATGATGAATACAGAGGAGCTACGAACGGAGTACGCGGTTAGCGGGTACGTAGAGCCTATTGTCAAAGTACTACAAGTCGCCTGACTTAGTCTAGTACTTCAGACCGCCTGCGGTGTCCTAGAGGGCTACACCCTTATTAATTAACTCCGGTTCTCGCTCTTGCAATTGCTGAATAAGTCTCGAGACTTCTTTAAAGGGTTCTTTAGACATCGCATGCTTACTACATGTAAGCTAGTTAACTACCGCACGGATCGAGCTAGACATAGTCGCCATAGCTGCTAGATAGGGGGGTTCGTTACTAGCGGAGGCTATGAGGCCCCATTAGACCCGTAGTCGACCTACAAGAGGAGCTAACAACAGATCGCCGCCCTAAACTACAAGCTTCGTTTACAGCGTAGGGAGAAGCTGTTAGTTACCCTCTTCCCTAGTGTCGTAGTCTAGTCGTCGCGAAGGACTATCGGCCGGATTCGTCTTTCCGGAACGATGCTAGATAACGAAGTCAAAGCTAGCGAGGAAAGTCGCCTACCTTACTTGCCGACTACTTAGCTACTTTATGCCTATAAAGCTACGAAGGTTGTTATAGTTAGTAAGCACCTTAATAGGGTACGCTACGCCTTCGAGGTAGTGTTAGTACTCCTTGAAGCTGTCAACAATAGCCAAAAGTTCTTAGTCATGAGTCTCATAGTTAAGCTTAGCGCCCTGCATCTTCCGCAACTAGAAGGTAATCAGGTACTATCGCGTACTACCTTCGTGCGACTAGAGCTGCGATATAATTGCGGCTATTGCGAATTTTGAAGCATTAGTCTCTATCCAGATCTTCGTAGCGGGGTCAAAGTGCCGAAGTATAGGCGTAGTTTAAAAAGCTACTTTGAGTTTAGAGAAGGCCTTACTCTAAGCCTCCTCCTAAGGCACTTTCCCTGGCTTTTTTCCTCAAACCGCGCCCTTTGCGAGGGCCGTGAGGGGAGCTACGATCTTCGAGTAAGATCGTATGAATCTGCAATAGAAGTTAGTAAATCCTAGGAATACCTGCACTTCTTAGAGAGTAGTTAGCCGCGGCTACTCCGCGATTACGGACACCCTTCGGTCATCCATGATGACTCCTTCTGTAGAGACAATGTATCCAAGAAACTTAATCCTATCTGTCAGGAATAAGCACTTCTTTAGGTTCGCGTATAGAGCGAACTTGCGGAGCCGTTCGAGCACTATACTTAGATGCTAAATATGCTCCTCCTTCGAGTCGGAATAGACTAGTATATCGTCTAAATATACTACGTAGCAGGTGTTAACAAGGTCGGCTAGGGCCCGGTTAATATACGCTTAGAACGTTGCTAGTACGTTAGTCAAGCTAAATGGCATCACTATATACTCGAAGTGTCTATACTACGTTTAGAATGCAGTCTTCTACTTGTCGCCCTTTCGGATCGGTATCTAGTAGTAGGCGTCCTTCAAGTCGATAGACGAGAAGATAGCGGCGCGACTAAGGCGGTCAAGCGTCTCGCTAATAAGTAGTAGGGGGCAGCGGTTCTTCTAGGTTACCGCGTTAAGGCCCCTATAGTTAACGTATAGGCGGAGTATGTTATCCTTCTTCAGGACAAACATAACTAGCGCTCTAGCTTCGCTGTCGCTTCGTCGGATCCACGCGTTCCTTTGCGCCTTGTAGAGATAGTCTCGAAGTGTTTCAAGCTACGATTCCGACATAGGGTACAGAGGTCGATGCGGAGGGTTGTAGCCCTCCTTAAGGTTAATCGCATGTTCCGCGTCTAGGGCCTAGGCATAGGCCGCAGCCTCTGCGTCGAAAATATCGGCGTATTCCTCTAACTCAGGCAGAAGGGTAACGTCCTCCTTGACGTTCTGTATGCGGACCGCATAAACGCATTAGACCTTCTTCATGTCCCTATAGAAGCTACGTGCGTCACGTATCCGCATCGCAGGAACTTCGCCTATAGAGCTGTAGAACTAGTTGTTAGTAGCTCTATTAACAACGACTCCCTGCTTGTGGCGCTAAGGGCGGCCGAGTAGGAGCTCCTTATTAGGAACGTCTTCAGCGTAGAAGACTTCATTAGTCTCGCGCACTTCTCCTAAGGAGTCCGCGAGTTAGAGGCGCACGTTGTACGCGCCTTAAGCTGCTACGCCTTCGCCCCGAAAGGACTTCATGGTAGGTAGCAGGGCTCCTGGGATCGGCTTCAAACTAAGCCGTACGATTACCCTCTAGGGTATCACGTTAACCTCCGCAAGGTCATCTAACATACAGTCTACTACCTCGAGCGAGCCGTTAACTCGGACCGTACCGGATAGGCGCTAGGCAGGCCACGAGTCTACACTATCGGTAACAGACAGCTTAGATACCCGCGGTAGCTATTCGGTTGTCTTAGGCTTGTCCTTCTTTCGCCTCCCCTCTAGGGAGGTTTCAGACACCTTGCTTACCTTCTTCCTATCACTTCGTTTAGGATAGCAAGCCGCCTAGTAGTCCCTCGCTCTACAGATGTAGCAGCTACTCAGAGGCTTCTCGCTACTGTCTTTTAGCTTAGAGGGCTTGCTTCTCTAGAATGAACTACCATGTTAGACGTGGCCCCTAGGGCGCTTGTAATAGCGGCCCTTCGGTAGGTCCTTAGGGCTTAGACGCTTATTGTCCTTACCGCCTGATTTTCCATTTCGCTTCAAGGTGATTTCCATACGTGTCGCAAGGGACACGAGGTCTTGCTAAGTCGTCGGAAGTTCATGAAAAGTCATGATTATGTTCCGAAGATTGTCATTAAGTTTAACAAGCAAGTGCCGCACGCGTTACGTCTCGGTATAGGGTAGCATCTGTCTCTCGAGCGTAGCGAGATAGGTTACGAAGCTAGAGGTTATTTGTCCCTTCCCCTGCTTGGCCTTCTCGTACTTAACAGACACGGTAAGGGCGCGATTCCCCGGATCCTCGACCTAGTCGACATAGAACTAGCGAAAGTCCGCCTACATATACGTTCTATTGTAGACCCGCATAAGGTCATACTGTTTATGCTAATTGTTGCGAGGTTCCTTATCCTCTTTGAGCTACATCATACTAAAGGCGACTCGTTTGCCCTCTGTAGAATATCCACGTAGGTTAAGCACGAAAACTGCCTTACATGCCTGCAAGAAAGTTCGCGCCTCCTTCAAGGTGTCTCCCTTAAACAGCTTCGGGTTGCGTGCATTACGACTACCTCCTAGTTAGCCTACTATGGCCCCGAATTTAGGCACCAGGTTCGCGGGCACACGCGGAGGGTCTGCGCCTCCTAGTAAGTTGTCTTTGCGGGTCCCTAGCGTGAAATCTCGCTAGATTTCTTCGTCCGCTAGTTCGTTAGTACCGCTTATAGCGACGTCTTCGTCGTCCTCGCCGTTGTCGCTACTAGGAGCGGTGCGGCTCTAGCTCTAGTTCGCAAGGCAGTTCGCGACCTAATCGACAATCATGGCTATGAGGGCTAGGTCGATAGTCAGGGTTAGTTGCGGTCCCTATGCGAGGGGTCTATTGCCTAGTCTGCCGCGTAATTAGCCTCTAGCGGAACCGTCGCTCGATGCGGTGTCGCTCTGTCATAAGGGTAGGTGCTAATGGCAGGAAGGTGACTAGGTGTTAGACTCAGGAGCTGTGAAGAATATCGACAATGGCAGTTGACCTTGTAACTAACTCTCCTCTAAGCAAGAGAGGATTGAATTGAGATTAAGCACGAAGCTCCTAACTGCCTGTCCTAAAGCTATCCCTATATACTAGAGAGCGACAGAGCAGCTCTGTTAGATCTGTCGACAGACCCGACAGATCCGTGTCTGTAGATCTATGGACTAACCCCACAGATCTAAGGGTCTATCATCACGTGACAGATCCCTTCTTCCTTGCAAGCCCATAGATCTGTAGACTAACCCTACAGATCCGGGGATCTATCCTCACGTGACAGATCCTTTCTTCTATGACTATGCCTATGACTTATAGTACTCTCATGACAGTACTATAACTCATAGCACTTAGGACCTACATGATCCTGTATCCTATAGTACTCCGGACAGTACTCCTGACACTCATGACACTATCCCCCTCTTAGTCTAGCTCGTCCCTAAGCTACCTTATTAGTGCGGGGTTTCTCTGGTTTCTTCTTTCAAACTATGATGTCTTCTCTTTCTACATCACTGCCTTGTGTCATTCTAGACACTGACGCCCCTTTAACGCAGAAACGCAAACGCCGCGCGAATCGAATCTATCGTTAGGGCCAGGACAGCATGAAGTCCTATACTCGGTGTCAAGAGCTAAAGCTCGTCTGTCAGGTACACATTTCCTTAGGGAAATGTTCGCAATGTCACTTTAGCAACTGTCGGAGTTACGACGCGAAGGTGACAGAGGTCGAATGGAAGAAGTTAGGCGATTAGCGGAAAAGACTAATTACCGATCTCGATCGTGCGAAGGTAGTCCTAGCCGAAGCTTCGCAGAAGATGCTAGAGGCGCATGCGAAGGAGATGCGTCTTCGAAAACAGTTAGACGCAGTCGACCGGGAGGTCGAAGATGGTCGCGCTCTCGAGGAGCGCGAGATCAGGGAGGAGGAGGCCGAGGAACAAGCTCTTGCGCAGGCCGGGTTTCTTCTTGACCTAGATCCTTCCGCGGGTCTCGCTCTTAGTCCT
>JADDMT010000186.1:0-45501 GCA_021401465.1 Teratosphaeria epicoccoides
TTTCTTCTATGACTATGCCTATGACTCATAGTACTCCCATGACGGTACTATGACTCATAGCACTTAGGACCTACATGATCCTGTATCCTACAGTACTCCGGACAGTACTCCTGACACTCATGACAAGCGTCATCTTCTTACTTAGAAGTTTTAGCTTAAGATTCTTCATTAATAGTAACACCTTCGTACTAACCGCGTACTACATCGGTTTAGCACGGGCGTTATTATGTTTAATCTAGGATTCTAAGGCCTTTTTCTAGTGTTCTATTAGCACCGAATGTACCTCGCGTATACGCCGCGCTAATTCTGCGGCGGCTAGTACCCTCTCCTCAGAAGACTCGTCCTAAGGCGGTTCTAGGTATATTTCTAGATCAAAGCTATAAAGAATCTAAAATAGCGACATGCGCATAGTAGCATACATGCTATTATTAACTGCAAATTCCGCCATAGGAATCGCGTTAGCCTAGGCATCCTGGTTCTTAGCGTAGTAGTAATAAAGGTACTACTTAAGAGTCTAGTTCATACGTTTAGTCTGACTATTAGTCTGTAGATAGAATGCTATACTTAGGTAGTACTTAACACGCGCCTTAAACACAAATTCTTGCTAGTATTTACTAGTAAAGACAGAACCTCGATCTGATAGGATACTTCGGGGGACACTAAAGCGCCGTATAACTTCGTCGCGAAGTAGTCGCGTAAGCTCGCTACTTGTGCACCTTTTCGTACATAGGATGAAGACATTTATCTTAGAGTATTAGTCGACTACTACAAGGACAGCATTAACTACATCGCCTCTCTACTTTGCTAGCGGCAAATCAGTAATGAAATCTATAGTTAAGTCTTGCCATAGTCTCTCTAGTAGTAGGAGCGCCTAAGTATCGCTATAGGGGCGATAGCGCCGAGATTTGCTAACCTAGCACGTCTAGCAGGATTTGACATAGTTAGAGACATCCTGTTCTAGCGTTAGCTACTAGTATTTACGTCCGAGAAGTGCGATCGTCTTCTCTACGCTTAAATGGCCCGCGAGTTTATCGTCATAATGAATACAGAGGAGCTGCGAACAGAGCGCGTAGTTAGCAGGTACATAGAGCCTATTATTAAAGTACTACAAGTCACCTGACTTAGTCTAGTAGTTCGGACTGCCTGCAGTGTCCTAGAGGGCTATACCCTTATTAATCAACTCTGGTTCTCGCTCTTGTAACTGCTGAATAAGTCTCGAGACTTCTTTAAAGGGTTCTTTAGACATCGTATGCTTACTACATGTAAGCTAGTTAACTACCGCACAGATTAAGCTAGACGCGGTTGCTACAACTACTAGATAGGAGGGTTTGTCGCTAGCAGAGGCTATGAGGCCCTATTAGACCTGCAGTCGACCTACAAGAGGAGCTAACGACAGATCGCCGCCCTAAACTACAAGCTTTGTTTGTAGTATAGGGAGAAGCTGTTAGTTACCCTGCTCCCTAGTATCGTAGTCTAGTCGTCGCGAAGGACTGTTAGCCGGATTCGTCTTTCCGGAACGATGCTAGATAACGAAGTCAAAGCTAGCGAGGAAAGTCGCCTACCTTGCTTGTCGACTACTTAGCTACTTTACTCCTATGAAGCCGCGAAGGTTGTTATAGTTAGTAAGCACCTTAATAGGGTGCGCTGCGCCTTCGAGGTAGTGTTAGTACTCCTTGAAGCTATTAACAATAGCTAAAAGCTCTTAGTCATAAGTCTTGTAGTTAAGCTTAGCGCCCTGTATCTTCCGCGACTAGAAGGCAATCAGGTACTATTACATACTACCTTCGTGCGACTAGAGCTGCGATATAATTACGGCTATTACGAATTTTGAAGCATCGGTCTCTATTCGGATCTTCGTAGTAGGGTCAAAGTGCTAAAGTATAGGCGTAGTTTACAAAGCTGCTTTAAGTTTAGAGAAAGCCTTACTCTAAGCCTCCTCCTAAGGCACTATCCCTAGCTTTTTTCCTCGAATCGCGCCCTTTACGAGAGCCGTGAGGGGAGCCACGATCTTCGAGTAGGACTATATGAATCTGCGGTAGAAGTTAGTAAACCCTAGGAACACCTATACTTCTCGGAGAGTAGTTAGCTATAGCTACTCCGCGATTGCGGACACCCTTTAGTTATCCATGATAACTCCTTCCGTAGAGACGATGTATCCAAGAAACTTAATCCTATCCGTTAGGAATAAGCACTTCTTTAGGTTTGCATACAGAGCGAACTTATAGAGCCGTTCGAGTACTATCCTTAGGTGCCGAATATGCTCCTCCTTTAAGTCAGAGTAGACTAGTATATCATCTAAATATACTACGTAGCAGGTGTTAACGAGGCCGGCTAGGGCCCTGTTAATATACGCTTAGAACGTCGCTAGTGCGTTAGTTAAGCCAAATAGCATCACTATATACTTAAAGTGTCTATACTACGTTCGGAATGTAGTCTTCTACTTGTCGCCCTTTTAGATTAGTATCTAGTAGTAGGCGTCCTTCAAGTCGATAGACAAGAAGATAGCAGCGCGACTAAGGCAGTCAAGCGTCTCGCTAATAAGTAGTAGGGGGTAGCAGTTCTTTTAGGTTACTACGTTAAGGCCCCTATAGTTAACATATAGGCGGAGTATGTTATCCTTCTTCAGGACGAACATAACTAACGCTCTAGCCTCGCTGTCGCTTCGCCGGATCCACGCGTTCCTTTGCGCCTTGTAGAGATAGTCTCGAAGTGTTTCGAGCTACAATTCCGACATAGGGTATAGAGGTTAATACAGAGGATTATAACCCTCCTTAAGGTTAATCGCATGTTCCGCGTCTAGGGCCTAGGCATAGGCTGCAGCCTCTACGTCGAAAATATCGGCGTATTCCTCTAACTCAGGCGGAAGGGTAACGTCTTCCTTGACGTTCCGTATGTAGACCGCATACACGCACTAGACCTTCTTCATGTCCTTGTAGAAGCTACGTGCGTCACGTATCTATACTGTAGGAACTTCGCCTATAGAGCTATAGAACTAGTTGTTAGTAGCTCTATCAATAACGACTCCCTGCTTGTAGCGCTAAGGGCGGCCGAATAGGAGCTCCTTATTAGGAACGTCTTTAGCGTAGAAGACTTCGTTAGTCTCGCGCACTTCTCCTAAGGAGTCCGCGAGTTAGAGGCGCACGTTGTACGCGCCTTAAGCCGCTACGCCTTCGCCCTAAAAGGACTTCATGGTAGGCAGCAGGGCTCCTAGGATCGGCTTTAAACCGAGCTATACGATTACCCTCTAGGGTATCACGTTAACCTCCGCAAGGTCGTCTAACATACAGTCTACTAGCTCAAGCGAGCTATTAACTCGGACCGTACTAGATAGGCGCTAGGCAGGCCACAAGTCTACACTATTAGTAACAGACAGCTTAGATACCCGCAGCAGCCATTCGGCTGTCTTAGGCTTGTCCTTCTTTCGCCTCCCCTCTAGGGAGGTTTCGGACACCTTGCTTACCTTTTTCCTATTACTTCGTTTAGGACAGCGAGCCGCCTAGTAGTCTCTCGCTCTACAGATGTAGCAGCTACTCGGAGGCTTCTCGCTACCGTCTTTTAGCTCGGAGGGCTTACTCCTCCTAAATAAACTACCGCGTTAGGCGTGACCCCTAGGGCGCTTGTAATAGCGACCCTTCGGTAGGTCCTTAGGGCTTAGATGCTTATTGTCCTTACCGCCTGACTTTCTATTTCGCTTCAAGGTGATCTCTATACGTGTCGCAAGGGACACGAGGTCTTGCCTAGTTGTCAGAAGTTCATGAAAAGTCATGATTGTATTCTGAAGATCGTCATTAAGTTTGACAAGTAAGTGCCGCACGCGTTACGTCTTAGTATAGGGTAGCATTTGTCTCTCGAGCGTAGCGAGGTAGGTAGCGAAGCTAGAGGTTATTTGTCCCTTCCCCTGCTTGGCCTTCTTGTACTCGACAGACATAGTAAGGGCGCGATTCCCTAGATCCTCGACCTAGTTGACATAGAACTAGCGAAAGTCCGCCTATGTATACGTTCTGTCATAGACCCGCATAAGGTTATACCGCTTATGCTAATTGTTACGAGGTTCCTTATCCTCTTTAAGCTACATCATACTAAAGGCAACCTATTCGCCCTCTGTAGAATATCCGCGCAGGTTAAGCACAAAAACTGCCTTACATACTTGTAAGAAAGTTCGAGCCTCCTTTAAGGTGTCTCCCTTAAACAGCTTCAGGTTACGTACGTTACGACTACCTCCTAGCTAGCCTACTATGGCCCCGAATTTAGGCACTAGACTCGCGGGCACACGCGGAGAGTCTGCGCCTGCTAGTAAGTTGTCTTCGTAGGTCCCTAGTGTGAAATCTCGCTAGATTTCTTCGTCCGCTAGTTTATTAGTACTACTTATAGCGACGTCTTCGTCGTCCTTGCTGTTGTCACTACTAGGAGTAGTACGGCTCTAGCTCTAGTTTGCAAGGCAGTTTGCGACCTAATCGACAATCATGGCTACGAGGGCTAGGTCGATAGTTAGGGTTAGCTGCGGTCCCTATACGAGGGGTCTATTACCTTGTCCGCCACGTAGTTAGCCTCTAGCGGAACTGTCGCTTGATGTAGTGTCGCTTGTAGCGGGTACTTCTGCAGGCTAGTTACTTAGGCTAGCTTCGCCGTCGCAGGCGCTTAGGATGGCACTCGCTACGCGTTAGTTGCGAGTTCGTAGTACTCTAGACATATCGTAGTATTCTCTGCTAGACTGCAAAGCAGGGGGGAGAAAGTAGAACTAATATAGATGTATATGCTATATAATATGAAAATATCTCGCAGTGTGACAGAGTAATCTGACCTTTTAGTAGGTATAAGACAGCGCTGCTTTCTGCTTATTGCAGAGGTAGCGCTAAGGGTGCTTATAACCCCTAACGCTCCTTAATTAGGGAAAGCATGTCCGAGCCTAACCCTGTAGGGGTACTGTAGGATCGGCGACGTAGGGGCGTCCTACATTGACCACAGATCCTACTCGGACGACATACGAGCTAACGTATGTACGAAGGATCCCCTTGCTATGTGTAGTAGGGTCACTATATGCTAAGGGCGGGCATCAGAACCTATGCGGCTCTAATAGCCCCCTAGTATCAACTGTATTACCCTCATGATCCTGTAGCTCATAGTACTCCTGACACTTATGACACGTTAGGACTAAAGGTATCCTAGACGTCATCATCCTCCTTATCCTTAAAGATCTGGCCTAGAGGCTTATGCCTTAGCGTCTTGACAGACGCAGTGCAGATCGCAAGTAGGGAAGGTTTAGCTTCCTTATCGCTAACCTCAATTTTAGCCCTAGCCTTCTTCTTCTTCTTAGACAGTAGCGTCGAGGCGGCGTAGGCAGTAGCGCTACAATGTGTTAGCTATACGCACGCGACAGGATTCGAGTAAGTAACTTACAGCTTAGTCCTTAGGACCGGCTTAGAGGCAGGCTGCCTCTCGGTATAGCGCTAGGGTGTAGCCTTAGTAGCGGGAACAGTGAATTGCTTAATAACCTTCTTACGGATTATCCGCGTCTTAAAGTCATCGTTAATAGAGGCAAGGGCCCTAAGTTGCTAACGCTAACGGCTAGTTAGATACTTCTTGACGCTAACGTTAGCCTAGCGGAGAAAGTCAGCATTTATACTTAGAGGGTACCTGTACTATATGCGTACTATGGCGAAGGTCTTAACCCTAACAGTTAGTACCTTCAAGATCTTCTAGACTAAGTCTGCAATTAGACCTAGACAAACGTTTTCGCCTGTTAGTAGAGAGTCGAAGCGAACACTGCTATAAGAACAGTTAGTAGTCGCGGTAAAGCACAAGAGGGCGCTAAGCAGGTAGGCGAGTGCCTTGCGGTACTTAGCCTGTAGCCTGTTTATAGTCAGAGTGCCTTTAGTATCCCCCTTGTTACGCGTACTCTAGAAGTTATCGATGTTACAGCAGAGCTAGTTATACTCGCCGTACACCTCTTTAGGGAGGTCTTAGCATTTTTGATGCTTGCTATTACACTTAACATAATTGTAGTAGATATCGCCTTTATCAAATCTGCTGACATAGATCTCGGCTACACTTCAGTTAGTACAAGTCATGTATACCTCGCGGGTAGGAGATGCCTTACTAACACGCAGAGGAGAGATGTGTGCAGCTTAGCTACTAAGGTTGTCGAGGCATTGTCGACACAAGCGACGATCGCAGGTAGAGCGAGTAGCGTTAAACTTAGTCTGTAGCATATGAGCTATTATAGCTAAGATAGGTTAATTGATCTTAATTAATTGATTAAAGAAGAAGAAGCTCTAGTATAGACCCGCAGACACAGCGAGGCGCAAGCTAAGCGAAATAGGAGTAGAGGTCAATGTTAGTGTCTTAGAACAGGAAGTTTAGGAAAGCGACGAGGTTTTTATACCCTCTAACAGCCCCCCTATTACCTACCGCAACTGTTAAGCTAGTAACTCGAACTACATGCGCAGAGTACCTGCCTTTAGTTAACTTACAAGAGGACCGAATGATGTAATAACAGATAACGCGGCTGTTACGCATGTGCGCTAACTATACTCATGCTAGCCTACTAGCATGAAAATGTAGCGAGACCTGCACTAGGAGCTCGCTCCTGCTGTTTCGAGCGGCGCGTGTAGAGCGTCCGCATACTTTCCTACTACCCTAAGGTTCTGCGACATGTTCTTCATAGTCATGACTAAATAGGGGCAGCCAAGCTACTTAGCGAGGCTAGCGCGCATGCTCGCCCTATAATTTCAAGGATTAACTAAAGTACGTACTCGTAGTTTCCTGATATCTCGATCTGTATATAAAGCGAAGGTGTTATGAAGCCGCCTAACATGTAACGGATTAAAACCCGCCTGAGTTAGCAGCCTCCGCCCTGTACTCACTACGAAGGTGTTAAGGTATACGCATGACATATGTTACGTAGGCTATCTACCTATTTACTCTTGCGTAGTGTAAGCGTGCTACATCCTGTACCCTATACGTTCTATGTGCATTACTTAGTAAGGCTAGGGACATCCTCATAGGAGGAGAGGCAGTAATACAGTTAATACTAGGGGGCTATTAGAGCCGCATAGGTCCTAATGCCTGCCCTTAGCATATAGTGACTCTGCTACATATAGTAAGGGGGTCCTTCGTACATACGTTAGCTTGTATAGCGTCTAAGTAGGATTAGTAGTCGACGTAGGACGCCCCTACGTCGCTTGACCCTACGGTACCCCTACGGGGTTAGGCTTAGACATGCTTTCCCTAATTAAGGAGTGTTAGGGGTTATAAGCACCCTTAGCGCTACCTCTACGATAAGCAGAAAGCAGCGCTGTCTTGTACCTACTAAAAGGTCGGATTACTCTGTCACACTACGAGATATTTTCATATCATATAGTATATACATCTATATTACTAACCCTATAGTACCCCTGCGGGATTAGGCTTAGACATGCTTTCCCTAATTAAGGAGCGTCAGGGGTTATAAGCACCCTTAGCGCTACCTCTGCGATAAGCAGAAAGTAGTACTATCTTGTACCTACTAAAAGGTCGGATTACTCTGTCATACTACGAGATATTTTCATATCATATAGCATATACATCTATATTACTCATAGTTAAGACACTCATGATCCTATGACTCATAGTACTCCTGACACCTATGACAATTATAGTAGGAAGAAGGGAGTAGTTAGTAACCTTTCTACCCTATTATAAGGGGGGCTTACGTAGATTGTAGTATAGGCTACAGTAATAGTATAGATAACATAGGGATAAGATGTAGATAGCCTAGGGGTCTATTTTAATTGTTTATTTAGTAGTAGACAAAAAGGTGTATTTTATGACAAACAAGCTAAGCTTGTAAGTTAAGAGGGCCTGTATTTAATATTAATACCCTAAGAACAATGCTGTTTCCTATTCTGTTAGCCTATTATAGACTACGTATTAGAATAGTAGCTTATTACTACAGGCAAGTAGCTATAGTAGTACGTGTTCTAACTACTACATATTACTAACACTTAGTAGTAATGCCTGTCGCTAGATCGTAGGGCTAGGAGTAGGGCTAAGTAGACATACATGTTAGAGGAGCATACGAGTATAGGTAAGTAGCGATTAAGTAGAAAGCTGTTAAATAAGCATGCCTACAAGTAGGCATAAGTAGGAAGGCTAACAAGCCTGTAAATTAAGTAGCTAGGAGTAGGGCCAAGTAGGCTAAGCTAGTAAGATACTACTAGTATACTACTAGCACTTACTTAGCTAACTTGGCTCTACTCGGTCTACTCTTCATACTTCGTACTACTTAGGGGTTAGGTTTTTAAGATGTATTATATTTAGTCTTTTATCTATATATTATATATCCTATCTAAGATCTATAGTAGCATGAAATTAGCATATATTCTTTCTATACTTACTATATACTTGTATAACCTCCCCTAGTTCTTAACTTGCTGCCCTTAAAACTTGTACCTTAGAACTTTTTACCCTCGCGCCATACCTCCCCGCAATATGAGCTTCGACATTCGTGAATGCTTCCTTGTTGATTTTGAAACCTGCCGGCTGCCCTCTCCTGATATTTGTCTCGAGTATTGCTTCGAAGTTACCTGTAGAAGGTCACTACAAGCATGCTAGCGGCAAAATATATTCTAGCTTACCTTCAACTGTGAAAGGCTCGGTAAGTCTGAGCCTAGACATCTCCAAAGAATCAAACCGGAAGCGGAATGGCGTCGAGATCGCCGACGATCCTACTTGACTCATTGTGAACCCATCTAATTCCCCATGTAGCTCTTCGCCAATCCTCGTGGCCGCTCTTCGCCCCTTCCAAGCCGATGTCTCCAAGAGGACGCCAGTGGTTTCGATCTCTGAGGCGGCCACGTCGATACCAGCTTCGCCTAGGTCGCCCGAGACCGCGATTTCGACTTCTGCTGAGAGCTCGGCAATTACTTCTGCAGCTTCCATGATGTCGACAACTACTTCGAAGAGGGCCAGGGCGCCGACAATCAGTTGGCTGCGGGCGGCAGCAACAAACAACGCGAGAAGTGCAAGAGGGCGCATTTTGAAGGTGATTCAATTCGCAAAGAAGATCTGAACACTGTTCTGGATCGGTGGTCAAAATCCAGAACATGTATATATATGCCGTGCTTCCTTTGCAAGACCGTCACCTCCGGTCTTTTCCCATTGCCTCCGCATCTCCGGAACTGTCAGCGCCGGGATGACATGATTCAGATGTGATCCTTGACCGGGCTCGAGCATGTATTTTCTTCCTTGCGGGTTTTAGTCCTAAACGACTACGCACCTGGACCCATCACTTCGAGGCCTTCCCACCAAGTGAGACAATCCCAAACATGAGCGTGCACGGTGAGGCTTCTGTCGCATCAGCAGCTGTCCTGTATACTCATCATGTTGCCATCGCGTCTAGAGCCGCAATGTAATCAGAACTCCCAGCATGTCTACACCAGGCTGGGCTTTGCCGCACCGCCACACCGTGGTAGCCCGATTTGAAGCCAAAACACCGCGAGACTTGGGCACGACGTAAGTGGTGGACAAGCTTTGGAATCAGGTGCGGCTGTCTGCTCGATGGTTCGCTTGTTCCACTGCGCTGTACAGACAACAGTATTTTTTTTGTGTCCGCGGTGCATACCTAAGCTCATAACCCCCCGACTCCATGGATGAATGGAAGACCTAAACTCAGGGGTCAAGTCCCAGCCATGTTCCTTGCTTGGCATTCAGCTAAAGAAAAGAGTCTTCCTAGGACAGCATTCGTATTCACTGCTCCCGAATACAAGGCTTTGGCCCGTAACGAGGCTTGCTTGTCGGTGAGATGCTTATTAATCGTCCCTGCTCGCAGAGTCCACGACGAATATAGAATTTGTTGCGCACTCTCGTGAATTCTGGCTTTTCTACAACAACAGTTTTCATCAAGCGGTGGTGTGTCGGACAAGGTGTGATAATACTCGGCGTCCTTCGTTCCTCATGGCAATCGTCGGACGAGACAACGTGGCCGACAAAGTCAAATCAGCTGATATGATGTTGGATGCTTGTGATCTCGAAATCTGAACATTATTTTGTTGACCTCTCCTATTAACCAGCTGACTGGTAGTGACGGGTGCAATCGCTGCGGCCATCGTGCTTTCAGCTTTTGAGCTTGAGCCAGTGGGGCCAGCAATATTCACATTTTGTGATCAGCTGTGTGCAACGATCTCGCTGAGCACATCTCAGTATCACCATACGGTGACGTGGTTGGGCATCGGGCTTCGATAATAACTATTCGATAAAGCATCCCATGTAGTCCATGCCATCTGGGCCACGACTAGCGCTTTACTGCTGTCGTAAATCCATATTTCAGGAACGAGCTCATTGATAAGGAGATGCAAGGACCTCGTGATTGTCAGAGACCTCGGAGATCCGGCTTCCTCTTGGTCACAGCCAAGATCAGCACCTGCTCCCAGGGCACGCCTTTGAGTGTGACCGAAGGTAGACCTATGTAGCGATGAATTGAAACTGGCAAAGCACCGTGATGAATATCGATGGATCTGCATCCCTTGCTTGAGCAACCCGGAAGCGCGAGTGAGTCTTCAGAGTGCCGGAGTCTGGGAGAAGAGTCTTCCACGACTTCGCTTCCTTCTGGGCAGCGAGACTCGCGGGCATATTGTCATCTGCACTCCACAAGCAACGTAGCGACCAATGCCTCTCCCCAACACCATGCGCTTGAACACCTGCTCTCGTCGTCTAAGCACTGAAGACTCTCACGTTCAGATCCACACTCCCGCAGGCCACCAGACACCGTATTTGCTCTTTTGCCGCATCGCCGTTCGTCACTGCACCATTCGTTCCTCCACCATTATCTGCAGCATCTTTCCATATACTCGGCGCCCATCTCAAACAGCTCACGAAGTGATCCGCCGCCTCGATGACCCTCACACACTTGCCTTCTTGCGCCAGATCCCAGCATCGTATCGTTTTGTCGTCAGCGCAGCTGAGTAAATACTTTCCTCCTGGGTGGAACACGAGGGATCGAATCCAGTTGTCGTGCCCGCTGAGAGTCTTGATGCAGATGCCATTGACGGAGAAAAGTTTGATCAGCTTGTCTCGTCCGCCAGTTGCCAGATACTCTGAACTCGAGGTTGCATGCGGCGGCTTCTTCAACCCGGCAAGGGTGGCGAGGTGTGAGTAGGTTGAAGGCGGGGCGAACGCGCAGCATTCGACTACATGCTCATGCGCCATAAACGCCTGTTTTTGTGCGTTCGCATCGGACTGCTGGGACAGGTCCCACATGCGCGAGGATTGGTCTGAGGAGGTTGAGAGAAGCCATCGCCCGTCCAATGAAGGCGAGAGCGAGCGCACCCATTCACCATGCCCCCTCAGCGTCCGCAGGCAATACCCGGTTGTGACGTCCCATATCCTGATCGTCTTATCGCGTGAGGCCGAGGCGAGCAGATTTCCAGACAGAGGCGCGCCGGCTGCCCCAGAGGGTATGAATCGCACTGAGCTGACGCTGTGGTCGTGCCCGGGCAACGTGCGTATGTTCTTATATTCATCCGCCGGGTCCCACAGCTTGATGGTCAGATCTGACGAGCACGACGCAAGCAATGTATTCCCTCTCGGCCCGCCAAAGTCTGCGTCCAGCACGGCTTTGGTGTGACTCTTGAGTGTTCGTTCCAGCTCGCCCAGCTCGTAATCCCATATCTTGATCGTGCAGTCCTCGCTCCCACTTGCTAGACTGGAGAAAAAGGGGTGGAAGGCCACGCACGTTATCGGCTGTCGGTGACTTTGCAGTGTATGCCTCGCGGGCGCTCGGGGTAGCCACGTGGTTGGGTCGTGGTTCTTCCGTGCTGCAAGACTGGTGGGTGTCGCATTGTCTAGTTCCGACTGTAATTGCGAGCTCTTCTTCTCCAGATCATGAATCTTCTTCTGCAAGCGCACAATGCTGGTCCATTTCTTCTCGAGGAGCCCCTCGTACTTTTTGGCCGTGGCAGCGTCGAATGTCTCTTCAGGCAGGCTTACTTCTTCGCGGATCGCTCGGGCGGACTTGGTGTAGCCACACGACGAGAGGTATGCGACGAGGGACTTGTGACTGTCAGCTCAATATCAGCGAGAAGCGCAATAGAGCGGCTTATGGTCAAGGCATACAGCTCTTCGGCTTGCCGCGACGTGAGGAGGTTGCTCATGTTGGCTATGGTATCACCAATTCCTTCCCCCTCATGCGCCGTGATCTGTACGAGGTATGTTGCGCAGTCGATCGAGATCTGCTCAATGCTGTTCAAGTTGCTATGCTCGTGTTGATGCCCCTCCAAACACTAAGGGAGTCCTGTTTCGCGTCGCAAGGGTGACGCTTGCCCGAGATATTAATTTCTGTGTGGTCGTATCCGGGAGGAGAGTAATGCGCTTGCAATCACAAGGTTGAGATAATGTGATTCGGATTCAAGTTGCAAGGCAACTGCTATTTTGTGTATCACATGCAAGTTTCCAGAGATGAACCCCTGCATGTCCCACTCGAGCCACTACTGAATGTACCGCGCTGGCGGAGACGAACGGGACGAGCCGGAACCAGTAGTTTTGCAAGGCAAGTATACATTATTCAAGGACCATCCACCGGTAGGTCGATGGCAGAGCGCGAGGGGGAAATTCGTGTTTGCCGATCGGCTTGCTGTCACCTACTCCTCGAGGGCCGGTCTTTACCTTGCCATCATCCCAATGGATCACCACCAGACCTGACTCAGCTCTCATCACTCTGCTCGCCGCTGTCCTCCCACCAACCCACCCAACCCAACGCGATTGCTATCGTCAACCCTGCCGCAACCCAAAGCAGCCCACCGAACCCCACATGGCTCTTAGCCAACGCACCACCGGCAATCGCACCTCCCACATAGAAGATCAACCCACCGGTCCTCCGATCCCTCTGCACGTTCCTCGCAGCAAACAACGCCGGGTCAGATACCAAATCGCTGAACAGCAGTGACAGCACGTTCGTTGGCAGGGCGCCCAGCTCCAGCATCCGACTACTCACCACCTTGCCTGCCGTCTGAAAAGACAGAAATGCAATAGGCGCAAGGTCGATCCACGGAAATTGTGGACCCTCACCATTATTTGGTTGCAACCGTCCCTGCGGATGCTTCTTAGCCGGACTCTCGCTCGAATGCCCACGAGACACCAGAAATGCCGATATTGCGATCAGTACCGCTTGAAGCGCGAACGAAGCGACGAAAAGCCATCGTTTCCTCTCTCCAGTAAGCCGATGCAAATAACTGAACACTAAAGATCCCAGCAGAAATGCAGATATGGAAGACAGCGATTTCGTCCACTGATACCTCGGCGCCTGCACCGGAAGACGCGACACTCCAAGAGCAGCAAAGATTGTATTGCCCGTCTGCACCATTCGTCAGCATTGCGTTTTCTCGTCTACATTCTCGAGCGAAATGCACTCACGACCATACAAACAAAACACTCATAAGCATTATACGCCCCACTATCAATCAACCCATTGATGCCGAAACACAAAATCAAGATCAAATCCGTATTCCGAGTCGAAACGTCCTGCGCAAGATAGTGTTTTCCATTTGTCGACGCCTGGTTGATCGACAATGTGCTTCGCCTCTTCGGCGGACCGCCAGTCTTGCGCGCAGCAAAAGATTCATAGTGGCGGACACGCTGTTGGCTGTGATTCAGGCCATCCTCATTGAACAGTAGAGGACGATGTTCCTGGTCGTTGCTGCTGGTACTGATGCTTCGGTGATGTGAATGGACCTGTGCCATGGGACTGCGCGAGCTCGACAGTGTCAAGGAGGACCTTGGTACAGTCTACTGATGGAGAATCCTGACCTGAAAGTGTTCGCCTCGTCAACTCTTATTTATTAATGGCGGACCAACCTTCCCTGGGCTCCTTCCATGTACGATGGGCGTACATGCGGTGTGGTGGGAGATATGCGGGCCGTCAACCAATTTTGAACTCTATCTTAGCAGCGGGGTCTTGAGACATATATGTACATAGGTGCTTGTGCCGCGAAACAGCCGGTTAATCACATGCATGCAAATGCGCTCCATCATACGTGAGCAGGGAACGCTTTGAACCTGTTGGCTGTCACAGCTATGCCTTTGACGCGTCAGTCGATCGCTGTGCTTTCCTCCGTCACTCCCGTGGCACTGCTCACCGCATTGCAGGCAGCACATGCAGTGATTCCATCAGTCAACCGACCATTTACCCGATCGACAGGTGAAGTGGTCATTTGGTTGGTTCGGTCGACAATCTGAGCAGTCAAGAGCACCAACGAACGATCCACAGCAACAACGAGCATTCACTCACGTGCAAAGCAATGATTCGTGTCTGCAAGCCGTCAACCACGTCAACAGTCACCCAGTCGATTGGCTAATACAATCCCTGGGAACGTGCAAGCATTCTCTCCTCCGTCATTGCTGGCGACCTTATTCGCTGCTGACTGCTTCTACACTCTCATCTCGTTCTTCCCTCCTAGTCAATCCACCTGCTTTGGCCCCAACTTCATGTTCCCCATGGTCGCCTCCGCTTCCTTCCTGAACTCATCCCTCCATCTCGACTGCGGCAGTCTCTCAAACACGACGTCTCCCATTGCCCAAGTCATCCTCTTCCGGTCTGTTTCCCAGTCCACATCATTATCCGGACAGATGACATAGAACTTCTTCTCTTCCATCTTCTTGTAGAGGTAGTCCGCAACCTGCTCAGGCGCCCACGCACCGTCTGGCTTCGTCTTCGTCTTGCCACCGCCCGTCAGACCAGTAAAGGTCCATCCCGGCACGAGGAGGTGCACGCTTGTGTTTGCCGAGCTCTTCGCAAGGTCAAAGGAGAGGTGTTCGGCAATAGTTTTGACTGCAGATTTGCTGGCGTTGTAGGCAGGGTTGCCAGGAGGATTGGTAATGCCTTGCTTGCTGCCTGTCACTATGATCGCTTTCTGCTCGCCAGAGGTGTTGCCGTCGAAGTGTGGGAAGAAAGTGTTGATTCCATTCACCACGCCGAAGAAGTTGACGTCGAATATTTTATGGAAGTAAGTCGAATCTGTCCACTCGCCCTTCGGACCAAGACCGGCGTTAAGGTGGAGGAAGTCGAGCTTTCCCATGCGCCCTTCGACTTGGCTCTTCAGCGCGTTCCAATCTTCCAGCTTGCTGACGTCAGCCTCTTTGATTTCGACATTGCCGGCCTTGGGAATCTGCGAGACGGTGTATTTGGCTTCGGTGAGTGCATTGGAGTTGTTGTCGACCAACATGAGGTTCATCGTGTGGCTCGCGCACAGCTTGGCGACGGCGAGGCCGACGCCGGAAGCGGCGCCGGTGATCAGAGCGTTGGCGCCGCTGCGGAAGACTTCAATCGGAGCTGACATGATGGAGACAGTATGTGGGATTAAGAATTGTTCCCAACGGGAAGTGAGGATACTTCACTTGCACCTGATGGTGCTGGCGCTTCCTCGTTGCATTGAGTTGGCTCTGACGTAGTGATCCGCAAGGCAGCTTACATCTATGTGCGACAGCCCAACATGTTGCGATCAAGTCAAAACGGGATCTCCAACCATGATGGCGTTGCGAGATTAACAAGTCGCCAAAAACGAACGATGGAATATGATGTTGTCGAGCGAACAACTCGTAAATACATAATGGTATTGGTGGTACATGTATGTTGCAAGATGGAAGACGTGACGTAGTTTGCGTGTGTTCGGCGGGTGTTGCTACGTGGAGACGGAGCCAAAACAGCCATCCGCGTCGTGCGGCTCCATGTTCGAGCTTTCCGAGACCTATAACAGAATAACAATACATCGTCTCGCGCGTCGAGCATTGTCTCAATGTCAACACTGCAATAGCATCTGACGAACATGGAGTCTTCCATCCCTCCATCTCGGCCCACCCACCGCCGCAACGCTTCGTCCAAGAGCAACATCTTCAAATCGCTCGTCTCACCCAAATCACGACCAGCATCGCCCGAGGCCCAGCCGACAGCAGCCATGAGGACCAAGTCTGCGCCTCTTCCGCCGCCAGACCATCCTCATGTGACCAAGCCTCGCGCGTTGAGAGAGCGACAAGGCAACGTCCAGTCACCGCCGCCATCACCTCCGAAGAGCAGACCCAGCAGCAAAGGCACCACCACCACCACCACCACCACCACCATCCCCACCAAGGGCAAAGATGGAGAAGGGCCACCAAAGAAATCCAGGTCGACGGCAAATCTGGGGGCGATGTTTGCCAAGATGAATCGGTCGAGTAAGGACTTGTCGGGGAAAGAAAAGGATAAAGAGAATGCAACGCCGCAGTCTCCTTCCATACCGGATACACCCATCTGGGCACAGTACACGAAGGCCCGACCTTCAAGCTTGGACGCGAAGATGTCGAACACCGAGCTGAAGAATGAGATTGAGCGGTACATGCCCCGGGAGTACTCCCCGGCCAAACAGCGGAACTTTAATGGCTCGCTCGACCAGGCAGGAGCAGCTCCCACCCTCAACAGTAGGCCAAGGAACAACTACGCATCGCAAAACCTGGCGGCAATCGGGCGAAGGATCAGCGGGCAAGCCGTGACTATCGAAGCTGGAAGAAACTCAAGGGACTCGGGGCCCAGCCGTAGTAAGGACCATCGACGAGTCTCTGGAGACATTGTCAAAAGCATTGTCAACAAGCGGTACAGTGAAGACTCACGCAAGACTTCGGGCAGCAGTACTGAGCAGACTGATAAGGTATTGAACGTGGCAAAGAGAGGCGGCGGAAAGGTGATGGCGGCGGTCGCTGCCCTGCAGGGTAAGAGTGGCAGCAAATTCGAACCGCAGTCATCGCAGTTCGAGGCCGCCAGGGACTCTAAAACGGTAGACGAACAATTCGAGAAAGTTCTAGAGAGCAGGAACATTCCAGAGGCTCAAAGGCAGAAGATGAGGAGTTTGACGATGAGGGTGAAACAGGACTTCATCCGGCAGGACATGGGAAGCAAAACGAGCAGCAGCAGTCCGACAGGATCGTTGAAGGGTCAAACTGCCGCATCGACCACTGTCGACAGCGGAGACGTTCAGGCAGGCGACGAGGATGGCAAGAATACGAAGAGGTCAAGGACGAGAAGCAGGGCCTTCACTTTTGGCAGAAGTGACAAGCGTGCCGAGCCCAGTCCTGCAAAGAAACACCGATCACAAAGTAAGAGCAGACCAAATTCCCTGGTGCTGCCGAAGGATGCAATCATCATACCTTCAGTTCCAAAGTCACCAGGATCGGCAACCTCGACGTCGCCATTCGGCTCGTTGGGCCGCAAGCACATACCAGCTATGCCTAGCGATTACATTTCTTATCTCAAGAAGAATGAAGATGCAACGAAAGTCGAAGTGGGTCGTCTCCACAAACTTCGTATACTGCTTCGAAATGAAACGGTTGCCTGGGTTGATTCGTTCATCTCGCTAGGCGGAATGACGGAGATTGTCCGACTGCTGCACAAGACCATGGCGGTGGAGTGGCGGGAGGAGCATGAGGATCAGCTTTTGCATGAAACGCTGCTCTGCTTGAAGGGAATGTGCACGACTGAACGTGCCATGCAGGAGTTGGAGAAGGTCGCTGACCAGCTCTTCCCAGCACTGCTGGGAATGTTGTTCGATGATGGAAAGAAGGGTCCAGCGGAGTACACGACGAGAACGATCATCGTCAATGTTCTTTGTAAGTGTTCCTCCTGTCTTTGGTCCTGGTTCCTGTTTCCTGGCTAATAATGTCATGCAGTCTCCCATCTCGCCTCAACGCTCAATTCTTCGCCTTCAGCTCTCGAACAACGCGCCATCAAGGTCCTGAGATACCTTAGCGAACCTCAAAAAGACGAGGCAGACCGTCCCGTTGAATTCGTGATGGAAATGTGCACACCCAGACCCTACAAGCTTTGGTCCCGGGAAGTCACGAACGTAACCAAAGAGGTCTTTTGGATCTTCCTTCATCACCTCAATGTAGTGCAGCTCCCTCGACCGTCCTCCGAAAGCCAAAGAGACCATCAGGATGCGAGTCGGGAAGGCGTACCAGAGACGACTTACACCTATCGCCACTTCCCTGGCTCCCGCCCTCCCGTGCCGGCAGCTCCTTATATCGGTGGCGTGGAGTGGGATGCAACAATCTACCTTACCGCGCACCTGGACCTTCTGAACGGCCTTATTGCTTCCTTACCCTCTTGTGCCGCCAGAAACGAGCTTCGGGCCGATCTCCTTGCCTCCGGCTTCGAGAAAGTGATGGGCGGCACTCTGCGCACCTGCAAAGAGAAGTTCTACAGCGGCGTGCATGATGGGCTCCGGGCTTGGGTCGCGGCAGCACACGACGATGGATGGGACAGCAAGTACGTCCGCGAGGGCCCAACAACAGAAGAGAGGGTCCGGAGCTGTTCTCCGAAGAAAACGTCGCCAAAGAAGAAGACGGAAGACGCCCCGAAGCTGGACCTGTCACTGGGATTGCCGAAATCAAATGCTGCGGAGATACAGACGCTCGAAATCGGCTTTGGCGAAGACGTGATAAAAAAGAAGGATGATGGATGGCTTGGTTGACAGATTGACTCCAACATTGATGGAAGTCGGTGTTACGATTTTATGAATTCGTCGTTCTACAATGGCGTGATGTTGATGGATTTGCACTTCATGGCGGGCTTCGTAATTTAGGATGCATTGGCGGCGCATGTGATGAAGAGAGTTGCTGCATCGGGTTCGGAAGAAACGGAACAGTCATGGTCAACAGCATTTGATATCCATCGCAGCATGAAACCTCTGGGCCCAGTCAGAACATTGTCTTTCGCGATAGAACTTCCCAGTCCGTCATGTCATGGCTGAGCCCTACTCGAGACGACATCCAGTGCAAACGCACTTCTACCTTGACACGAGTACGGGTCAGCTCCACGGACCTACGGTCAACGGTTTGCACGAATGACAGATCGCCTCCTAGCATCTGTTTGGACATGCATAACGACCAGCAGACTGATGCACGCACTAAGGAAACTTTTCAGTAGCGCAGGCAACAAAGGCAGGTGGGTAGCAACTCATACTTGTCAATGAATTGGCTGGTTACGCTTTCACGTCTTGCAAGGCGTGTAAGTGCTACACATCGCCGCAGTGGTGAGAGCGGGTAAGAAGGCGAGGAGCGTTGGGAAGATTACAGTAGGGGTTGATTGTGCCGGCGGTCTGTGAGGGAGAAACTCGGAGTTGTTGAGCCCAGGCGCCATCTTCAGCCTATGACGATAGTCTTGTCCTGAGCACCCATGCGGTTACCATCTGCCACACGGGATCGATAGAGTCGCCTTGACAAGCAGAACCTTGTCCAAAACGATAAGGTCATCAAGGTGTGTGGCTGACTGCAGAAGGGCCATTGTCGGTGCAGTTGGCAGCGGCTTGAGCTTGCAGCAAGGCACACAAAACACAGCTCGCACGGTGACAGCATTCGTCTTGAAAGGCAGAGGCGGTGATGCAAATAAGTCCAAAGTACAACAGATCGCCAGTCAACGACACGTGAATGATGCCAGAGGACCCGGTTGTCCTGCATTTGCACAACCCACGCCTTGAGCATTCATACACACTCGCTCAAGCTTGCGAGCTATAATTTGGCGGTTGACTGTCCGGTCGTTGTCGAACATATGAAGGCAGCGGTGCTGGCAAATCACAGTCTCCGACGCCCGCTTCAGCATGCTGCTCAACTCGACATGGTGCCGCGCCCGCTCCAGTTGCACTGCGATCTTACCAAGGGCCTTCTTGCCGATTCGACCGTATGGTCTCAACACGAGGTGCCAAGAGATTATTTCGTCGATCGCGCGATGGACAATTGCGATGCAGAAGAAGGCCTGTGTGGCAATCTGCGGCACCAACTGATCGGCGTACTGTGGCAAACGGCAGTGGAATCCATGACCTATCGAGAGGCCCAGAATCACTAGCATTGTGAGACCAGGCGCCGTGTATAGCAGGAGATGGAGGACGACAATCGCATTTCTGTGCGCACAACGCCTAGGGTCTTCCACTGACTTCAAAGCCTGAGCCCAAGGATATAGAGCAAAGCCAAATGCAGGCACGAAGAACAACAGGCTCAGCATGACCAGTCTGACGCGTTAAACTTCGCAGACCGAGTAGTTGTGAAGGGCGGCGGCATGAAGTCTGCAAGTTGCGTTGTCGAGAGATGGTGGATCGTAGTAGAGGTCAAGAAAATCCAACAAGGCCAGGCTGCTTTGATTGTACGGGAGGTCCGCCATCTTACGTGCTGGCGAGCCGGAGATTGATGTCTTCAGGTGCTGCTGCTGGTCGCGCCTATTGATGGTGCTGCTCTGTGCAGCTTGGTACTCAGCTGTGGCCAAGATTGGTCGAGGTATGCTGGATGTAGATCAGCGGCAAGTCACATCTGTTTACCATTCAGAGGAGAAATCGTGTCTCACTTTTTCACGTACAGCAGGAAGTCCGGCTAGAGCTCTGAATGAAGGTGCCGGTTGAATGCTGCCTGATGATCCTGCCAGGCACGCCTCAGTTGGGCCTGCCCGAACATTGCGCTGTGTCATGGCGTCATTGTTCTGCGGATCGAATCTAGAAGACTCCGATGGACTATTATTCGCGACCGTGTTCCAGCGAGCTTTTACTTACTCCTCAAGCATGGCGGCATTGGTCACATCGGTGCGCGGCCGCAGGATCCCGACAAAGAGACTGCTATTCTGTCAATGCTGACATACTCGTTGGGACTGCCTTGGCTGCTGCTGCTGAAACCGCCTTGATCAGTAGCTGTGGACAAGGTGGCGTACGCATAGCAGCGCAGGACTTGCGCTTCCGTCGGTTACTTGAGTGACATATTCCACTGAAAATATCAATGGATCACATGCGGGTCGGCGGTGTCTCATGGCGAAGTTGCCAGCCCCCTCATACCTCGAACTGCTCGACCCTGACGAAGGTCAGGGTAGTACTAAACGCAGCCGCACTGCGCAACCATTTTGACAGACGGATGGTATGTAGGCGGAGCTGCTGCTTGGTCTGTGTAGGGGCGGCCTGCGCAATCGAGCCGAGCCATGTGGCGGGTTGCTGCTAAAGTGGAAGTTATTCATCATAGAAGGATGTAAGCAAAATTGTTCACGAGTGAAATCCTTGCTAGCGACGGGCGTGGACTGTAGAACGCGCAGACGTGCCAAGAGAAGGGGACAATGGTCTTAATGCAAGCCGGCTCGTCGTTGGTGGTCTGAGAGCAGTTCTGACAGTGCAGAGCGTGACCTCAATTTGCTCAAGCAGTGCAATGATGAGCGTAAAGGACTGGCCGACGATGATGTCCTCGGTGTATAGAGAAAATGGTCACAAGGCGAAATAGAGTGACACCGATCAGCGGGCCCTCCCGATAGCGTGCTGGAAATCGAGCCTGCGCACGTGCTGGGATAGAGCTGATCTCTAGCTGATCAAATCTCTACTTTCGTCGTCGAAATCGGGGCGAACAGCGCCGACTCCATCATGACATCCACGCCGAACAGCAACTTTGCCCGAGAAGCCAGCATTGTTGACAGACACCTTCCAGATGGCTACTCGGCAGAACCGGAAGTCATCAGCTATCGTACGAACAATCATGAGCCCGCAGAAGGCGAGCCAGAAGATTCGCTCACCCTCCAGGGTGGCGATATGCATCGCGACATCTTCAAGATCAAAGCACGTGCTGCTGCCCCACGACGAGCAGCCACCTTCGCCGCGGAGTCAATGCAGCGACCTTCTGTGACTGGGAATGACCTGCACCCTGACATGGAACCGTCAGTGACAGAGCAACAAGAACCTGGTGGCTTCCGTCGGGAATTTATGCAACGACAAGTCCACCAACGACGGATGAGCACGATTGCGACGCCAGTGGCCCGAAACTTCATCTCGTTCCTGGAGTTGTACGGAAGCTTCGCTGGCGAGGATCTCGAAGACACCGACGAAGACGATGAGTCCGCGATACTAGACGACGAAGAGGCCGCGCCAGCCGAGCGCCGACCCCTCTTGCCCCGACGAAAGAGCTCCAAGCGAATCAAAGCGGGTGACGCGAGCCAGACCAAGACTTTCTTCACGCTTCTCAAAGCTTTCATTGGGACTGGTATCCTCTTCCTACCAAAAGCCTTCCGCAACGGCGGTCTGTTGTTCTCCTCTTGCACCCTCGTGGTCGTCTCCTTGATAACAACGGTCTGCTTCCGCCTCTTGTTACAATGCAGACAGAACTACGGTGGGGGAGGGTATGGCGAGCTTGGAGAAGCAATATTTGGCCCTCAAATGCGCTCTGTCATCCTCGGCTCTATCATCTTCTCTCAACTGGGATTTGTATCAGCAGGTGTGGTGTTCACAGCTGAGAACTTACTGTCATTCGCGAACGCAATGGCGGATGCCTCTGACAAAGATCAGCCATTTGGGGTGGATTTCCTCATCGCCATCCAATTCATCGTCTTGATACCTTTGGCTTTGATCCGGAAGATCTCGAAACTTGGTCCGGCTGCGATTCTAGCAGATGTGTTCATCTTGATCGGACTCGTCTACATTTGGTACTATGATATCGCCACCCTTGCCAAATTCAGCATAGCACCTAGCGTCGTCCTCTTCAATCCATCCGCCTTCACTTTGACCGTCGGTGCGGCAATTTTCACATTCGAAGGCATCGGACTGATCCTGCCAATCCAATCCTCGATGAAGCAGCCGGAGAAATTCCCGAAGCTCCTCTACCTGGTCATGTTCATCATCACGGTGATCTTCACTTCCGTTGGCGCGCTGTGCTATGCGACGTTCGGCGATGAAACCAAAATTCAGATCATCTCCAACTTTCCACAGACAAGCAAGCTGGTCAACGCAGTGCAGTTTCTGTACTCTCTGGCAGTTCTTGTCGGCGAGCCCGTACAACTCTTCCCAGCGGTCCGTATCGTCGAGACATCCCTCTTTGGAGAGAAGGCAACAGGCAAGAAAAGCGCAAGCACGAAATGGAAGAAGAACGCCCTTCGAACGAGCATGATGATTGGTTGCGGGATCGTGGCCGTCGTTGGAGCCAGTGATCTCGACAAGTTCGTGGCCTTGATTGGAAGTATAGCATGTGTGCCGCTGGTGTATATTTACCCGCCCTGGCTACACCTCAAAGGCGTGGCGGATGATTGGAAGGCAAAGGCGTTTGACGTCGCGCTCATGACGCTTGGAGTAGTTGCGATGTTCTACACGGGTATCGTGACCATCTCGTCTTGGGCGTCAGGGTGAAGAGAAAGCGTGAAGTTGCGCTAATCAACGACTCACGTAGGCAAGGAAAAGTACTAATGCATAGCGTCGATTGGACATGGCGTCGATTGGACATGGCGTCGATTGGATATGGCGTCGATTGGGCATGGCGTCGATTGGGCATAGCGTCTGTATATTTCTAATAACCTACTACAATCGAACAACCTCAGCATGTCCCGTCGCCTGCTGCCTGAGCTTCATGATAATCGATCTTGGGTCGCGGCTGTCTCGAATGCGTAGAATTCTACTCGAAACATTGCCAAACGAATAAGCCAACGACTGCGAATCCTGGTCGCGAACATACATAATCGAGTTCCTCTCAACAAACTTGCCGATGCTATAAAAGTGGTCAGCAATCGATGAAGCAAAATGACGCTCAATTTGCGCGCACGGGTACAGCGCCTCAAGCAGACCGGCTTATGAACCTGCCAGTCCGCCGGCTGACACGTCCGATCATGGTATCGTAATTCTCTTGCATCGACTACACCTCATCAGTTCACCTCTTTCTGGACTTTCGTTCTCTTGCTTCCCACACATCTCACACTTTAGCGGGCCAATAGTGACTGGACATTCAATCTTCTCATATCTTTCTCCGGGCTGCAACCTGATCTGCTCAGCACGAAACTTCTTGAACATCACCTTGAAAACCTGCGGGCTCATCTTTTCGTATTCCTCCTTCGCCCCCTCCATGCCTCGTGCACCGAAGCGACACTTTCTGACGGAAGCCACGTGCTCTTTGATGAATCGCTGCATACGCTGCAAGACAACACCAGTCAGATGCGTACCATCGTCCGCAAAGCAGAATACTAGCCGCCTGAAGCTTTGCACCCACAGGATGGGTTGTGAGAGGAAGTGTTTTCCAGGCGTCGGTTGGGAGCTTGAGCTGCTCGGTCGAGATAATCACATCGGTTGTCTCGTCTTGCGAGTAGGTTGGAGAACTGACGGCGACGAAAGCTCGTTGGCTCGCGCTCATCATCTGGAAGAGTCATCCTTGCGTTGGAGGCGGGACCTGGGCCATTGTTGTGTGCGGTGGGCTTTTGGCGGGAGATGTGTATGATGATCAACCAGCGTGCGTCCTTTCAATAGTGGAAGAACAACAAATGCCTTTGTGATGACGTGAAGCAGCATGGAAAGCATTTGTATTTCGCACACGCGCAGTCGACCACCACTCTGCTCGCGGCTCCCTCCATGCCTGCCTGCAATTTTTGCGCATTGGGACGTTACGAGAGCAGGCGCATAACGCTGAGAGCCATAACCACTAGCTTTTGACGCTGATACTGTCAATCTAGTACTTCAGGCCACAGCCTCTCTCACGTAATACCTTGTAGCGTTGTAGGATGCTCGACGCAAAAGTTCGAGTATGGATTTTTGGAGCCGTACCGTTTTCGTGTCACCATCGGAGTGTGTTTGTGCAGGATGTCGCTTTAAGACACTGATGGCAAACATGATGAGGACAACGGGGTACCGGTTAAGGATTACAGCGTATGTCTTTGACTCTCAAATGATGGGTGCGTATCAGCTGATTTAATGACAGCAGTGTGCGAAGAGGTGATGGTCGCGAGCCGGTTGACAGGGGGACATTACCTTGCCAGCAGGTTGATGTGAATTATCCGAGGGGACTACAGAGCGGGAAGCGGACAATGGCTTTGCTCGCTCGCCCGATCATATCATTCTCGCCTGGGCAGTGCGCTTGCTCGTCTCCTCCTGGAGCATCGTTCCATCCACCATCATTACACAGGCCAGCTGAGGTGCGGCATGCCTTTGACGCTGCAATAAATTCAGCACGATCGCTCGGTCTTGTGATGATACAACTGCGCCATTAGCAACAGCTGCGAGTTCTGCAGATCAGATTCCACAATGTTCGCTGCTTTTTCATGTTGTGCAATGACCTCCTACCGAGGCATGGCCAATCTCAAGAACGCTTGATGGGCATTGCCTACCGTACTGAAGTAGGCGCTATTGTTCAGCACGCACACCGACCTTACCTCTAAGGAATAAGGTCTTCGAGGCAAAAGTACCTCTAGCACGAGCTCGCCGACCGTACACTGCGCAAGCATTGATGGAGAGCTGCGTGTGTCCTGTTAATTGCCGTGCACCGCTCGACGCCTACTCACACCATGTAGACACGATAGCACACAGAACTGTGTAGGTCCGACCATACCAGCCTTGATGACTGTCTCGGATCTACTATGGTCTACGATGGAGCAGGATCCATCAATGCCAGCCGGCGCACAGCGTGCTGGTATGCCATAATGTCGCCTGTTCTGGGTCTCCTCGTGAGCGGGCCCTGAGTGCATCCAGGGTGGAGAACTGCGATCACCTTTTCTGCAAGGCCACGCACGGATCATATCACGTGGAAGCCAACATACCTGTCCGAACCTCGTCTGCAATGATACATGTATCCTGCTTGTCGAACCACTTCACCTCACAGACTACCAAAATGTCGAAGGTGACACAAGTTACCTCTGCTGCGCAATTCAAAAGTATCACGACCTCCTCAACCTACACGATTGTCGACTTCTATGCAGACTGGTGCGGCCCATGCAAGGTCATTAGCCCCATATTCGAGCAATTGGCGGCGGCAGAGAGCAAGCCAGGAAAAATAGTGTTTTGCAAGGTCAATGTGGACAACCAGCGAGACGTCGCAGGGACATATGGCATATCTGCGTAGGCACATCGAACCTGAATGCACGAGGCAAATCCAGCTGATAAGTCTAACAGCATGCCCACTTTCCTCATCCTCAAGGGCAGCAGCGTCAAAGAGACTGTTCGCGGCGCAAATGCCACCGCCCTTCGCACAGCCGTCCTGTCAGCTGCCGCCGATGCTGCCAAAAGCCCAGCAAGAACATCAGCCGGCGGCTTCACAGGCAAAGGTCAGACGCTTGGTGCCACTGGAATCGGCAGCGCGAGCAGACAAGTGAACGCGCCGGTCATTCCCGATCTGAGTGGGCTGCTGGCTAGTCCAGCGCATTTTGCACAAGGCAGAGGCTTGCCCCACACCATCGTGAGATTCTTTGGGTTGTACTTCAGCACACTCTTCAGCCTGGAGCCTGTCAAGACCGCGGAAGAGAGCCCTTTTGCTATCAGGCAAGCACAGGGAGCGCGAGTGGGTGGCTTTTAGGAGATGACAATGTTGGTGGTGACTTTAGAAGCATGGCGTCTCGGCGATTTCACAGCTTTGCTCGAGTGTTCTGGCGCTGAGCGTTACGTGCAAAGAGGCATTTTCAGCCGAGCATAACAATGCTTGGTGTGCCCTTGCGTTTGCGAGCAGCAATGCAGCAGTAGTCAGGATGTAATGTAGGATTTTTGTGCTGACGTTACCTCAAGAGCTCCGGAGTCAGCGATGGCTGCTCGCACCGCACTGAAGGACGAGCGTCCAGCGTGCACTAGAAGTCACGCTGGGTTGTGTGACTAGATGGCTGCATTCAGCCGCATGCTGCTGTCCCTCTCCGGATAAGCGCTCAACAACAGCAGTAGGGAGTCATTGCGGCTTTCCCATATCGGCCCCGTCCCGAACGATGAACTTGTCATTGTGTTCGACTACAAAAAACTTGGAACTGCAACATGGAATAGATCTGGTGTGGCCTTGATTCGTTACTACAATATCGCTATTGATCATGGTACCAAGCCTCTACGGGCACTTTTTATTGCCAAGGCCACCAGTCTTGCACCTTTTTTTCGCAGTCCCCGGTCGCTTCTGGGTTCTCTCCCTCCTCAGCTTTCTGCTTCCTGGTAGTGAAAGGCTCATGCTCGCCTTGTTGCGCAGCACATCTACACCCATACCCGGCATCCTCGAAATACATCTTGCCATATAGGAACGTAAGGCCTTGGCCAGCTTCAATCTTTTTCAGCGCCAGAAACAGAACACAATGTCGCTTGACAAGGTAGCTGGTCCAAGGTTTGACATTAGGCTGACACGAGGAGGTAATGAAGCGATTCCAATTAGCTGCTTGCTCAGAGTCTATGCTGCATCGCCCGCCGACTTTGTAGTCGATACAGGGACGCAGTGTTGTCCACGGTAAATGGTCTCAGGTCGCCGATATACTCAGCAATATATCGACCTCTTGGGCTGTCGATCTTGGTGAATACTGCGTACCTAAGCAGATCGACGTCTCTAATGTTGGGATTTTTGTCCTTGAGGAGTACTTTACGCCGGAAGGCTGTATAGCATTCATGGCCGCACTGTTAGAGGACGGAGATCAGTGTTCTTGCTTCAGGAGTAGCATCAAGGGATACTGGACAATCAACGAGCCGATCTTTGCCAATGGCAGAGCGTCCAATTTTCGAAGGTTCACGAGATGCCTTCCAGAATTAACAACAGCGAGAAGGGCAGCTTACCCGCGCAGAGAGTCAGTGATGAACTGTCGACATTGGTATCAATGCAAATCCCCAAGCCAATCACACCACGGATGACAATGCGTCGACAGACTGTGCGGTCAACGACACAAGACAAAATATACGCGAGTCTTGCATGCTTTCAGATGCGAGGCTCTTATTGTTGTGCCCAGACACTGCAAAAGCTTATTCACCACGCGGATCCTATGTCGCAGCACAGATTATTGAGCGTATTGAGGGAATACGTACTCAGCACGCTATACCATAAAGAAGCAAAAGGTTTAGATCAAGCATAGTCTTCTGAGACACGACAGCCAGGTGATCATCCAGCTTATGGCACGATGGGCAGTTGGTCAATGTTAGGGCCGGTGCAGGATCGATCGCAAATCCATAGCACGTGGCCTTCAACCGCATCTCTTCATTCGACATATTTGCTACAAGCACGCCCACGTCACCTGATCGTACATTCATAATTCGACATCTGCACGGCAGCCATACTACACGTTTCAAATCATCCTCAACCGCCCTTGCCAACACAAATGCTGATCGCCCTCCAGAACTTTTTCCTTTTCGCCCCCTGGACCTTCAAATTTCCACCGGGTAGTTCCACAAGATCCGCTGCAGAAATTATCTCTGGCACCTTTGGCGGCGACCTTCTGTCAAAAGTACTCTGAGTACCATTACTTACGCTTCTCTCACTCTTCAACTTCTCCTCCGCAACACTCGCATTGCTGTCTCGGTGACTTTCTGTTCGATGCACAACCAGCGGTGGCGCAGTCTGGGCCTCTCTTGGTGTCGGCGCGCCACTGGGCGATACATCTGCTGGAATCAAAGGTTCTGCAACCATTGACGTTCGGCGATCTGGAGTGGTCCCCCAAGCCTCTGTGCGGCGAGCAGGAGGAGGCGTTCCGTTGAGGTGCTCTCTGGAGGTCTCATTGAGCTGATGATTCGCGTCCAGGAAGTCAGGCCGCCATGTCGCGGCCTGCTTCCGACGATTGCTCGCCGCTCGCTGCACTAGCACGGTGCTTGTGGAATCGCCCCGCGCTCTGCCGCCACGCGCACTGGTCGAACACCTTGGCGAAGCACAACCCTCGGCGATGGCGTCGTCGGGAATGGAGGCTTGCGACGCGCGGTTGCCGGGCATGAGCGAGGCGCTCCGCCTCAAGATACTGGACCCGACGCTCTTCACGCTGTTCCGCTTCTGCACTGCTACCTGAGGACTGCCAGGTGGCGACTTTAACGGCGACGGGAGGTTACTTGCAGCCGACGCAGATCGTGAGTGTAGAGGCGCATCTTTGCCCTTGTCGTCGTACCTGAAGGTGGGTGACCAGCCCTCTTTGAAGGTCACATAGATACTAGTCATGGTGATGATCTCCCGCAGAAAGTCATCAGTCTCGCACTGCTCCTGACCGCCCTCGGCTTCCATGGCTTGTTCGAGCGCAAATTGCGCGTTGCGCGGAGTTGACAATGGCGTTACCATGGACGGATCAGGCAATTTGTACGTGTCGTAAATCTCGAGGTTGGTCTTACTCAGGGCCGCGATCACTGGGTGACGCCTGCTGTTAGGCGAGATGGTAGAGAAGTTGAAGCGCTTGGTCTCCTTGCCCTTGCTGCCCTTCTTGGGAACCCATCGCACCGTCAAGCCCAGACCATGCTCGTCCGTGGCGAAGAACTCATAGCCGCCATTCATCAACGGATAAGCTTCCCACTCCTGCCCGTTGCGCATATAGACCTTCGCCTTGCCTGTAGCAGAGGCGAGGTCATCTTTGTCCTTCCTGCCCTTGCAAATCAAGCCAATGACATGCGCCTCTTCCTCTTCCACCTCTTCCTCGACCAATGCATACTTCTCTGCCTTCATTACCACCAGATCGCTTGCGCACAGTCCATGTCTTGCCCGAAACACCTTGGTGATTGCACGGGTGAGTTTGACATTGAAGTTCGCGCTTGGGACGACTTCGAAGGCAGGCACGGGTCGCTCACTCGCGCTCAGTCGATGCAGTTGCAGCAGACTTCGCGGTCTTCGGTGCAGCTTCTGCCTGGTCGTCGACGTCGGCGGCGGATGGCACACACTGAACGACGTCTTCCGGCGCTGCCTCCGCTTCCGGTCGTCGATGCTGCCTTCTCGCGAGTCGTTCGATCCGCTGTTGCTGTCCACATCTGGCTCGGCGAACATGACACTCGTGCTGCTCCGCGATGGCAAGGGTGGGCCTTCCTTGGTCGACGTGGGGAACAGTGTCGATAGCACGGGTCGCCTGCTGGTCGTCGTTGATTTGGCAGTGTTGTGCTGTGCTACTTCGGACATCTGTTTGTTTGCATTGCTGGCGTCACAACTCCCGTTGGTTGCGAACGGATTCAGCTGCTGAAAGCTGATGGCAGGCAGACTTGGCACCCATCGTGCCAGCGTTGTCATTGGTTGCTGTCCATCCTGCTCGCCCATATGATGAATCACCGCCGGTGCCATGCTTGCCGCTGACTCGGCGCACGTGGATGTTGCTGTCGCCGCCATGATTCTGAGCTGTCCGCCCCACAGCAACAAACAGCAGCAACAACAATGCTCGCCCTCTCGCCAACCACAGTCGGCGAGCAACGAGACATGAGGCGATGGTGTGGTGGTGTGGGTGTCGTTGCATGTAATAATGACAAGAACGGCAGCGGACTTCCGTCTTGGAGGATGCAAAGGTATGCAAGCCTCTGCTGGCTGCTTCGCCCAGGTCTCCCCTTCCCCACGCTACCTTGACGACGGTCGATCGGTCCAGGGAGGCCCCCCGGACACGGGCTTTGGACACTGCCGCCGGCCGGGAAACCCGATCGTATTGCTCCAATCAGAGACCGTCCTGGCCAATCCTTTGACGCGCAGATTGGTCCGACATTATTATTAACATGTACGAAGGAATTCGGTTCTGGTGTTTGATAATAACCGACCGACTCATATTATTTCCTGATTCAGCGTTGCACAACGACTGCGAAAAGTGCACAAATCGCGCGAGTCTGGAAAGTACAATATGGTCTCTCAAGATGTTTGTGTTCTCAGTATGAAGGGTGGATTTATACGACCCGATATCATCACCGTTTGGGATCTCATCTTGACACCTGCTGTTTGCGGTCGGGGCGAGTGCAGCGCGGCATGCAGGTGCCTTTGTTTTTTATGCTGCCTGTTCGCCCTTTGCACAACATAAATACATAAATACATAATAATGAACGCCCCGGTCTGACATCCAATGCCAAGCCTCCGCGCGCACGGCGTCATCAAATTCGGTCTCGGATGCTTTATCACGCCGTCTCAGCTCACACCACGTGGTGTCACTCACAAAACACTGCGGACCATCACGTGTGCCGCCGAACACCCGCTTCCAATCCGAGGGCGTCCATACCGTCGCCGGTCCAGCTGATTGTGCACAGCGAGGATCTTTCTGAGTCCGGCCTCCGTCCCAGCCTTGCAAGGGCCCGCCCTGCTGCTCCCAACCCGCATGCTGCCCGTTCATTACAACCACGGAAGGCTGAACCACACTGCGACCACCACTTACCAGTCAGATTCCGCTAGAGACAGCGGGCCCTCTCAGCCCAGACAGCGAGGCTGACACTTTGGCCATTACGGCTTATGTCGAACTGTAACGCAAAGCGCCACCGTCGATTGGTGCACCAGCGCGCATGCTAGCTACTCTACGCTACGCTCGACTCCTCTAGACTTCTGAGAATCGTTGTTTCCGAATTCCAACGACACCACGACAGTGCGCATCAACAGAATACCCACTGCTCCCTGCACTTGGCACAAAAGCAATCATGAATGTGCTCAAGACCTACGTCAGTCCAACCAGGATCTCTCAGCCCGCGATCCTGCGCGGCAAAGCAGGCGCAGAACTCCGCCGTACCAGCTCCTCTCGCCTTCCATACCTTTTCATACTATGGAAAGTGATTATCATCCTCGTCGCCACCCTAAATCCCGGACCTGGATATGACACCTCGACCTCAATCCTGTTTGATCACAGCGAGACAGTCGTATCGAACGCTGCGACATCCTCGGACTCGACAGTTACTGGCGGATGGAGAGTAAGTGCAGCTCACGCGATCGATTATGCAGTACAAAGACTCACCCGATGGGATGCCATATACTTCGCCACGAGCTCCGCCAGAGGCCTTGTCTTCGAGCAAGAATGGGCATTTAGTTGGGTCTTGAGTAGAACCACTTCAATCATTGCTGGTGGTGAGTTCAAGCCGTCCACCTGTCTCGAAAGACAGATCAAGGTAAGCTGAGTTGCATCATTTTTCTTAGTCGTCTCCCACGTCGTTCCTTCACCACTTTCTAGACTCTCCCTCCACGCTCTCTCTGGAATACTGGTCGCCCACCTCACCCATTTCTTCGCCGTCCTAATTCTCTACCACCTAATCTACGAACTTGCCCCCTCCACAAACGAGATTCGAAAGCAGCAACTAGCCTTCACGACCGCTTGTCTGCACATCATTTCGCCAGCTGGGATATTTCTCTCCGCGCCCTACGGCGAAGCAGCATTCGCGCTGTTCAACTTCCTCGGAATGTACTGCTACATCAAAGCCATCCATAATCGTCTCCACACCTTCGCCGATGCCTACCAACTCGACGCATGCTGGACCATGGCCGCGGGACTCAGCTTCGGCGTCGGAAGCATGATGCGGAGTAATGGTCTACTCAGTGGCATCCCATTCGTCTGGGACGTCCTCGCCCTCCTCCCTCGCTTACCCCAACTCCTTCACACCCGCGAAAAGGAACAGTTGACGCACCTCTTTACGACCCTCAGCGCCGGCGCCCTGCTCGCGCTCGGGTTCGCCTTCCCACAAATCATCGCCTACATGCATTTCTGCACAGCAGGCAACAACCGACCCTGGTGCTCCGCCCTGCCCCCAAGCATCTACACTTTCGTCCAATCCTACTACTGGAATGTCGGCCTCCTGCGCTACTGGACCCTCTCAAATCTTCCGCTGTTCTTACTCGCGTTCCCGCTAGGCTGGATTATGGTGGAAACCGCGATCCCTTCGCTATTCCAGGTCCATCACCTCAATCACGTCCTCAACGGCGAGACGACCGCGGACCAGAAGTTGCAGCCGTACCCTCCGGTGCCGCATACGAGAGAGGAGAGGGTCTTCCAATACGTACTGCCGCGACTCGCTCTCCCGCAGGTGGTGCTCGTCGCGATGGCAGCGACGAGTTTTCACGTGCAGATTTTGAATCGGATCTCGAGTGGGTATCCGGTGTGGTACTTCATTCTTGCCGTGGAGATTTGTGCCGGTGGGTGGGATCACAAGGCCGTGCAAGCAGGTAGAGAGCCAGGGTTGCTGAGACTGTTTGGGCATCATGATCGGATTCCAAGCGTGACTCCGCGGTGGATGGTGAGGGCTATGGTAATCTACGCTGTTGTACAAGGTGGGTTGTATGCGAGTTTCATGCCTCCAGCTTAGGTAGCTAAGCGTGCCTAGAGGACTACAGACTACTCCAGTCATCAACACGAACAATCCCACCAATCCCACCCTCAAACCACCGGCCTCTCCATAGCCTCCACAACCTCCCCTCTCCGAACCACAACCCTCGGCCTCGTGCTCCTCTGAAACACCTCCTTCGTGGTCCACTCCGGCCCCACAGGAACCCTCAAACTCCTCTCATACTGCTCTCTCCTCTCAAATCCCCTCGGGAGCTCCTTCGCCAAATACTTCCCGCCCTTCCGATCCACCTTCTCACTCACAATTACATTGTCCAACTTCCTGTCCTTCCGCTGCTCGGCCCTGACACCACCGGGAACTTTGTGCTTGAACAGAGGGTTGTGCGCAGACTTCTTGTTCGCGCGCTTGATCGACCGCGGAAGCCCCTCGCCGGTCCAAGAGCCCCAGCCTGGAAGATGCGTGGAGATTTCCTTTTCGTCCTCCTCATCCGCGAGCTCTGCTTTTTCACGCGCGAAGGCGAGCTCGACATCATCGCCTGCGAAGGCGCGGGCGTGGTAGGACTTTTTGGCGTCGGCGGCGGAAAGTAGAAGGTTGGCGGAGGGGTCTTCTTCGGCGTCAGAGTCCGAGGGGCCATTTGTGTCGGGGACAGTCTGCCAGCCGTCGGTATCATTTGGTGCGGAGGTGTTGTTCGTGATGGGTTCTGAGGTACGCTTGGCTGCCTCCTTTGTCTTGACCAATCTCTCCGGCTCTGACATCGTGGTAGTGATGAGATCGACGACCTCATTGGCATCTGCCGCCCGTTTTCGAGCCTTGTCTTTCTTGCCTTTTTTGCCTCCCGCATCGCCAGTGAGCCAGGATGACACAACCGGGTCTTCTTGAGCAGCCAGCTTCTGCCTCGCACTGGGATCTCTCCGATCATAGGAGGCACCCTTGGAGAGCGGCCCACTAGCGCCATTGGACCCCTTTAAGATGCTTTTGAATGTCGCAGATTGGGTCTGCTCCTGTGGCTGAGAATTTTCGACACCAGGGTCGCCCTGTTCCTGATCAGAAAGGTCGCCTTCTTCTAGCGCCGGCCTCTTGAATTCCGCTTGGACCTTCTTTGGCTTTTTTCCTTTGGGACCAAATATCGCTCGACCCAGCCCCTCGTCTTCATCAACACCCTCATCACTATCGGCCTGGTCGCCATCAGCTACAGCCAGCTCTTTCCGCAAGCGCTCGACATCTTCCGCATTCTGCGCCCTCTGCCTCTCAGCAGCAGCTCGCATAAATTTCATGCTGCCAACCCCCTTCTGACTGCCGACTCCTTGCCCGTCATCTCTCAATTTCTTGAGCTGTCTCAGACTCCCGGCATTGCCGTCTTCTCCGTCTTCGACACCATCATCTTCGTCATCCGAAGGCAAGTTGTCCGAACCTTCGTCCTCAGATACATCCTCACCAGCAATCCTTCGCTTCAACTCTTCCTGTCGCCTCGCCTGTTCCATGACCGAGTCCCTCGCACCGTCATCCCAGACAGTGCGATTGGTGGCCTTGAGCGTCTTCGCCCATTTACTGTCTCTGTGCTTGGTGCTCATTCGCATTGCAGCACGCTGTCGATCTGTTTTGTCCCGTTCGTCTTCGTCTATTGGCAGGCCCAGCCCCTCGGGATCTAGCGCAGCGCGCTCCTTCTCTGCTTCTCGCTCCTTCTGCTTCCGGTGCACTTTCCGATAACTTTTCGACTTGATCTTGGCAATGCGTTTGGCCTTGATCTCCCCTCGGAACAGCAGCTCACGCGCTCGTCTGAGCTCGGCGCGTCGGCGCATGACCTCTTCGATCGGGAACTTGTTGGTTGCCAGCTCCTCTGCCTTTATCAAGTCGTTCTCTTCGTCCGCAGCTTTTCGGCCTGGCTTTGAAACCATACCACTCTCCTCCATGATCTTGCGAATGTTCTGTTCAAGCTCATTCTGAGGAGCAGACTGGACGTCAAACTTTTCCTTGCCAATCGGGACAGCTTGGTTGGAGTCTTTGAGGGGAAAGCTCAGAAACTCAGCGCGTCGGTTGTGCATGACAGTATCCTGCCACCGGCTGATTTGATCTCTGGCCTGCTTGCTGGCGGCTTCGCGATCCAGACGATCTTGCTGGCGTTTTGGGAGAGGTGCCGCGAGAGTTTTCGGGACTTGTGACTTCTTCTTGGTTTTGAGCGCCGCAGCGAACTGCCTCTTTGCTGCCGGGTCAAGGTCGGCGAGAAGATCTTCCACAGACAGTACGTCGCCACCCGCTGGTGCCGCATCTCTCGAAGTCGTGTCAGGACTGTCCATCGCCTCGACTCTGTCGCGCAACCTGGCGAGTCGTTCTTCGTCATTCGCCTCGTCGTCGTCGTCGTCCTCGCTGGATTGAGATGCCTCCTCCTCCTCCTCGCTGTCACTCTCGTCATCTTCCTCGTCCATTTCCTCTGGCTCATCATCCAGCATAGTCGCCAAATCGACACCCTCCTCGCCAAAGTCGCCCTCCTCTTCCTCTCCCATATCTTCGTGCTCGTCGTGCAGATCAACGTCCGTATGTAGATTCTCCTTGACTTTCTTTGTAGGCTTCTTGTTGCTCGAGCTGCCCCGGAACGTGAATCCTTCGAACCTCTCCTCGTCGCTCTCCCCAAACGCCTCCTCCGAGTCCAGATCCGAGTCGTCGTCATCCTCGGCCAAGCCACCCAATCGCCACTCATTGCCCTCGCTATCGCTGCCCTCCTCAACCCCGTCGTCTTCCTCGACGCCCCGCCCGCGATGGTTCGGCAGTCTCTTTCTCGGCGCCGGGTTGTCCCCGCTTGCGTTTTCATCGCCATCCTCGTCGTCGACTCTTCTTCGCTTCTGTCGTGGATTCTCGTCGACGCTTTCGCCCAGACGATGCTTGGCGATGCGCGGACGCTCTTTTGTCTGGTGTCCTGCGATTGCGTAGGCGTCAAGGTTGCGCTTCTTGGACTTGTTCTTTGCGTTCTTGGGTGCTGCGACGGCAAGGCTTTGGCGCGATATTCGGGGAGGCATCTTTGCGATATGATCGTGCAGATCAGAAATTCGCCGTCACCAAAAGTTCGTGAAAGTCTGGAGCTTATCGATAAGCTTCCCCGGCGAGTGTCCCGGGCCTGTGCTCACCTCCGAGGCGATGCACTCAATGTGAAAGACAACTGAACCCATCCGCTCCTTCCTATTCCATCAGGCCACACTATCACCATGAAGCCCACCCAGCCCCTTCTCAAGGCCATCAAGCGCCTCCCGCTCACCACCAAGCAAGGCCCCCACAACTACTACAAGGGCAATCGCACTGGATCCATGGGAACCCATACAAAGTACGGAGGCTATACGATCGACTGGAGGAAAGTCAGGACCTACGTCTGTCCCGACCTGACCGACTTCAAAGTGAGTCTGTGGAGTTGGTGCAGTGGCAAGGTGCCGTGTTGATGAGTCGGCCAGTTGACACCATTCGTCGCGAAGGGCATCGACAAACCTAGGGACAACTTTTCGCATACCGAGACTGGCAGCCCGATGGATGGGAAGGAGTACCTGCGGAGGTGGAAGGAGGAGGGCGGGAATATTTGAGCGGACGTTGAAGGGTTCTTGAACGAATGAGGATGGAGATGCCCGCGATGCCTTGGATGGGGATGACCTGCTCAACGCACCTCGAAACGACGAGAAGAACAGGCCCTCTGGGAGTTGCTCAGTGCCGCAGTGACCGGGCATGGCCATCGAGGCAATCTCTATCGAAATGCGGCGTCCGTCACATTCAACAGTCAGGCTTTGTCAATATCAGTAACGCTGGATGAGATATTAGTATTGGGACGCAAACATGATGTTGCCTCTGCAGAAGACTTGCATGCGATGTCATGGGTTACTTGCAGTACATGATGGAATCAACGGCCAACTTCCATAAGCGCTGCAGTATGCCAGCAGTAGGAGACGTCGGATTGTTGTTGATAGAGCATGAACATTTGAGTGTTGTCAACGACTGATTGAACTCACGACGACCTTCGGCACATCACCATTGATCGGTGTCCGTACTTGAATCGCTGATGAGCTTGACCATCTTGTAATAGATACAGCCGTGATAAAGTCTGCAACAAAGCGTCTCTCCGGGTCTGATGTCGATCTGAGCGAAGGGTTCGCCGGATGGTCTACAAAATTCCGTACCACCTACCTACCTTTGACATTCCAGCAGCATGTCAAAAAGGAAAAGAAGAATTCAACGTAATGTCATGAAACTTGCGCTATTGTAGAAATTTTCTAAAATTCGTACAATGCGAAAAAGAAAAACCAAGGTTTTTGCGACACCTGTGTGATTCGAACACACGCTCCCGAAGGCTGGGTAAATGTCAGTGACCGTAACTTAATGGGGTTGTCGCATGGTCGACTTACAACTGCCTCGACTGATAAATCTTGCGAAATAGCAGGGCAGCGCCTGGTATACGGTTAGATTGTTTTGAACACAGGCAAGCAATTAGGGTGATAATTACGTTAACCACTCCGCTATGGATCCTGTTAGCAAATTTCAACTGGTCCACCAGGTGATTCGGGGTCCGTACCCAAAGTGCCAACTTTGCCAATGATGGCGGATTGAGAACAAAAATTCATTATGTTCTTTGACAATTAGCTAACTTTTCACCGCGAAGAACGACGCACCCAAACCCTGCGTCCTCCCATCGGACATCTCATCAAACATGGACACAACATGACGAGAACTGCTTTTGATCATTTGATCAATCACGACATCTAGCATGTCAGAGCACTCCATAACTGGACAGTATGTCAAGGACGCCGTAGATGCCTTCATGTCACAAGCTTCCAATGAGCATCGATGCATCACGAGCTCATCTACGCCTTCTCTGGTAGTCTGCAAGCTTTTCTCAAAAGAATTAGATCCAACCCCCCCAGACCGCTTGAACCACTCATGGCACTTGTCTCTGTAAGAAGCTCCGAACGTCCAGCTTTTCGCACACCGCTGCCTCGCACCAGTCAACACCCCACATATTGGCCACGAACCACATCGATCTGCCGACCAAAGATCACCCTGCTTGGCCTGCCCACCGAGCTCCGCCTTCAAATAATGAGCTACACGTTCAAGCTGCGCTGCAGCATCCTGCAACAGGACTCCATGAACTCGGCGGCCGGCCGCGAGTCCTGCTTCAAGCAGAAACCCATGCACCCGGGCCAATACCAAGGTCCTCGACATCTTCCCATCCCCCCTGGACTTCGGCTCCTGCATGTGCGTAGCTCGCATCGCCTCACAACTCGGCCTCAGCATCGCCGACCTCGTCAAGGCGAACGACGTGGTCGTGTTGCGCTCAACTCCACCCCGCACGGACCTCATGCTCGCCAGCCAAAGTCACCATATTCGAGCTTTCTGCTCCTCAAAAATTACGTTCCTCGCCCTCGACACGCACCCCATGGGAATTCATTACTCAGCCGGCGAGATCGCGAGAGTCGTGAATATCCTCTTGTCCCCTCCTCACCACAGGAAGGCGGATGCGCTCCGAAGCCCGAAGAGCGTATCTGTCGTCCAGGCAATGGATGCAGAGGGAAATGCACGCAGAGCACTCACGACTCGGTGCCGACTTGGCGACAACATCGACCAAGTGAACATAATTCTCATCGATCCGACGGAAGAGACAAAGGTCCTCTTCCACAGCTTGCAGACGCGAGGTGGCGGGCCAATGCTTGGATCGTCAGGTCGAGCAAGCCGAGGGAGCGGAGAGGTTGTAGTCAAAGTTGAATTATGCATTGCTTGGACAGACCGAAGGCATAGCAGCGATCGGTCAGCCAATAAGTCAAATAGCCTATAGGAAGACCCAATAGCATCACGAGTCCAAAGAATCGTGTCCACAAGCCTTCAACGTACCAGCAAGCAAGCAAGCAATCAAACCTCTCCAGGAACACTCAACCACGTCAACCCAGTCAAATTGGTTTCGATAGACTGTGCCTCCCACGACCCACCAAACCACGATAGACCCCTCCATCGCGCTCCCGCAACACAAACCCAACGCCCCCTCCAACCACCCAGGACATCTCGATCAAGCATCCCGGCACACCACCACACACAAGAGACCCTCTGAAAAAAAAGAAAAAAAACTTCACTCAACGAACAGCACCTATTCCACCCATTTCAATCTCCAATCCAACCTCGCATCATCCTCACAACCATGCCCCGCAGCCCCCTCCTTCCAACACCACCAGCCAAAATCCCCCGAATCCAGCTGCCGCCCCGTGATCGTGACACACTGCACCCCCGACATGGTCCAGAACCCCTGCTGCGCATGATTTTGGATGTAGTTTTGACACGCGCGACCCGTAGCCAGTACGTCGTGTTTGCCGTCCGCGGCGGTGCAGGCGCATCTCGGGTGGAGGCCGCCGTCGGCGGAGCCGTGGGGGATGAGGAGGAGCAGGAGGAGGAGGAGGAGGAGGAGGGGGAGTGTGGCAGGGTTGATGGAGCGTTTCATTTTGTTTTTTTTTTGTTTTCTTTGGCGGTAGATGAGGATTTTGTTGTTCTTGGTGGGAGGTCTGGGGTTGGAGAGTCTGGTACTGTTACATGAGGCAGTAAGTCCATGAGATAAGAGCTCGAGAAAGCCGTTGCGGAGCCTGTCTCGGAGTCTAAGAAGTCGTGTGGGTCTCGTTTGGAGAGCCGAGCAATGTTCGGTGCGCGACCGAGCCTCTGGTGGCCGCGGATTGGCTAGAAAAGATAGTAGGGTATGTCTGGGAAGGGTCAAGCACCACAAACACTGCTTCACCTCATTATCGTGTGTAACTTCCACGATCTCCACTTCATCTCCCTGTCGCACTGCACCCAAGCCTCAGTCCCCACTGCTAGCTCCACGAGCTCTCTGCTGCTCAGATCCTAGTAGCTGCCATGCATCATTGAGATAACAAAGGGCATCCATCTTCCCAAACAATAAAAAATCAGCGAATTGTTGGGCTCCAGGCCTGCGCTGCGCTACCAATATCTCCACTTAGCTAGCTCCTCATCCTCCTCCTCGCCCCACCGCTCCCCATCCACGTCCGCGTCGTACGAGCATTCTCTTTCGCCCATTGACTCAGCCTGCGGGCTTGGCGAATCGACCCTTCCTAATCAATGCCCACCTTGTCCCACCCGCCCACCCTCAGACCTGTCCCCCGCGGCGCTTCGATCATATTACTGAACCGGCCGGACCGCCCACTGCCCGAATAGGGCACGAGAGTTCCATCGGGATTCCTCTTGACGCTTTTGGAATGCTTCCGGAGCTTCTTCCGGGCCACCATGACGGGCACACTGCTCTTGGTCACCAGATAGTTGCTGAAACTGCCGAGCAACACGCCCTTGACGGCACTCCGGCCTCGACTGCCGATGACGACCAGGGTGGGCGACAAGAAATCAATGACCTCGGTGATCATGTGGCGAGGCGACTTGCAGTGAAAGACTTCGACGACGACGCGGACTTGCAGACGTGTCTTGCGGAGGAGCATGATGCACCTTGCAGTGATCTCTTCGATGGCGCGACGGCGTTCGGTTTCGGCGGCACCGTAGACGCCGCGACTGCGACTTCGGGCGTGGGCGGAGGAGGAACAGGAGGCAGAGGCTGCGGCAGAGGCTGCGGCGACGCCTTTCGCCAACGGACTGGGGGGCGGTGGCGGGATGTTTGTGGCGGGGAGTGCTCGTAGGGTGGCGGCGATGTCTTGGACTGATTCGGCACCGTGGCCGATCTCGACGCCCTCGCCCTTGTCGGCGCCGGCCAGGGATTCGAGATCGGACGCGTAGACGGCGAAGAGGGTGTCGCCGTCTCGAAGGACGGTCCCGATCGTCCACTCGAGTGCGTACTCGCTTTCTGGGGACAGATCTGTGCTGACCAGGTACATTCTCTGTCGTCTTCGGCCCTCCTCGGCCTCACGTTGGAAGTGGGCGTAGTCGCCTCGGATGATCTGCCGGATCACGCGATGGGCTGACGGGGTGCTGTGGACGGCCGAGAGGGTGAGGCTGAGCTGTTGGGCGGCGCGGAGTTCGGAGTGGGATTCATCGTCGGAGGCTGTTCAGTGTCAGACGGCACTATATGGTGAGAGGTGACTGCAGCATCGTACCGAGAGGTGTCGAGGGCGCTGATGGCGCAGCATCGAAGGCGGTGCTTGGATGGACCCGTTTCTTGCCTGCAAGCCCGTCAAAACCGATTGAACGGATGACATGCCTCCAGACGAAAGGAGAATGTCGACCTACCACCACGCCGCGGACTCTGCACCTTCCACCTCGGGTCCTTGGCGAAGCTCAACTTGCTCTCGCCTTTGGTCGGATCGGGCTTCAGCACATCCGCTTCCGAGTCCACACTCTCCTCCCTCAAGCCGACCGCCTTCCCGCTCGTCGTGCGGCCCGGCTCGGGTCGCTTCCTGTCGCGACCGCGCCTGGCGTTGTCGTCGTCCCGATCGGTGTCGTTGTCATTATCCGCGTCGGCATCCCCATCATCACCGCTCGCTTGCTGCTGCTGCTCATCATCTGGCGGTGGTGGATCTTCCTCCAATCTCCCCGGGCCAGCGTCTGCGGAGGTCTCGTTCTCGTTGGCGGGATGATGCTCTTTGGGTTCGAGGTGGGCGGGGAATGTGTTTGCGGCAGGGGATTTGTTGGGTCGACGAGGATCTTTGGCGCCCAGATCGCCGGGCAGTCGGATGGTGTGGTTGGCGGTGTTGGATGGGCGATGATTGATGATGATTGGATTCCCGAGTCGGTCATACATGATCAATCTTGATTAAACAGCACAACATCGTCACATGTCGTCGTGTGTAAGGTGGGCATGTGCACCCCATAAATGATATCATCTGATTAAATGACGGTTCATGATTGATCATTTATCCATCAAATATTCCCATTTGATTAATGACGCAGGATCTGCCGACTCATGAGTCATGCCTGCCTTCTGCATCAAGAAACGCGATCTTGCGCGTCTTGGCTGGAGCTCGCTGTACTGACAACAACGCGCCTTAGTGCCCATGTCAACACGGAATTCTAAAGGTGGTTATAGAGCTCAGATCACGTGTGTACGACCCAAAGAAGTGTGCGAGGGTGCTGAGAGCGGATCAACCCCTTCCGTGTAGCCTCAGGCATCCGATAGAATCTGCCCCGCAGCCCCAAGTAATGCTCAGACAGCTTTATGACATCACAAACACTTTGTGACCGAATCATGTTTCTTCATCGAGTCTAGCTTTCATGATTAATACATGACAGGTTCCCAGCAGCTTCTTGATGCAGATGCAGATGCAGAAAACAATCATCTCCAAAGCATACCGTACCTCCTCATTCCCTTCCATCTCTCCCTCGTCATTCCATTCTACTTCCTGCCCTTTTCAAACACCGACTCCCACATCCACCCCCCCCTCCCACATTCACCCGTCCTCCCACATTTCCCCCCCTCCCACATCCACCCCCCTCTCCCATCTCCACCCCGCCCACATCCACACCAACCCATTGACATACAGATAACGACAATGGCCTCATCACCAGAAGCCGCTGCAGGACCGGCAGACATTGACCCTCGCACTGGCTCACGATGGATCCTCGGCGACAAGTTCTGGCAAAAGTACCCACACCTCGAGTCCATGCACGCCCTGTGGTACAATAAGTGGAAGTTCCCCTGTGAGCGGAGCCTCTGTGAGTCACCTCCACCCTCTCCCTCTCTCTCTACCCCTCCCACCACACTCATCTCCACCCACTTCAGACCCCTTCCACGACGGCAAATACTCCGACTTCGCCCCCATCTTCGACAAGCTCATTGAGAAGCAAATCCACGACGGCTACACCGACGCCTACACCAAACAGTTCCTCCAGACCGGCGAGAACCTCGTCCAACAAGCCGATCAACTCGTCTCGCAAGGCGAAAATCACGAAGCCATGGATGTATATCTCCGCGCGTGCGCCGTCTACCGCATCGCCCGATTCCCATATATCAACTCTCCGGTCAAGAAAGATGCCTACGAAGCGCAAAAGAAGGCATACATCAAAGCTGCCTCCCTCTTTGATGTTCCCATCAAAGACGTCGTCATCCCCCACACCGCCGGCATTGCGAGCGACGAAGGCAAGGAAATACCCCTCTACGTCCGCATCCCACCTGGCGCATCGAAGGAGAAACCCGCACCCGCAGTCCTCCTGATGTGCGGCCTCGACGGCCACAGACCAGATAACACCGTCCGCTCCAACGAGTTCCTCGCCCGCGGCTGGGCCAGCCTCATCGTCGACATTCCCGGCACCGCAGACTGCCCCGCCGACCGCAAAGACGCCACATCCCCCGACAGACTCTGGTCTAGCATCCTCGACTGGATGCAAGAGCAAGGCCTTTTCGACATGAAAAGAATCATCGCCTGGGGTCTCAGCGCAGGCGGCCACAACGCCATCCGCGCTGCGCACACTCACCGCACGCGTTTGGCAGGCGCGGTCGGGCAGGGCGCAGGGACGCACCATTTCTTCTCGCGCGCCTGGCTGCAGCAGGCGAAGGATCATGAGTATCCGTGGACGGCGCTGCCGGCGCTGACGGAGAAGTTTGGGTACCAGAGCGAGGAGGACTTGTTGAAGCATGCGCAGAAAGACTTCAGCTTGTTGGTGCAGGAGGTCGATGGGAAGAAAGTGGCGGACCTCCCTTCGACGAGGTTGCTGTTGGTGAATGGGACGCACGATGGACTGATGCCCATCGAGGACAGTATGTTGATGATGGAGTACGGGACGCCGAAAGAAGCCAGATTCTTCAGTGGACTGCTGCATATGGGCTATCCGCCAGCGAACGGGAGTGTGTATCCCTGGATGGAACAAGTCATGGCTTCCGTGACGTAGATTCGGAAAAGGAAAAACCGACAATCGGTATCAGCACGAAGGTTTGACGACGACAGCCGGACAGCCATGGGGACCCTACCCGTGGGGATTCAACAACCGGTGACGGTACTCGACATTTTGAATACTCCCTCTTTCCTTCAATCTTGCCACTCACCACCCCCCTCTCATGCCTCCATCCACCCCCTCCCCCCCTGCTTTAGTGGACGGTAAAGTCGATACAACTCTCATACGTCTGATTCACACTCGGCGCATTCCAAAACATCTGAATCACACACTCCCCCGCGTCCCCACACTTCCCCTCCAAATCCTTCGGAATCGTCACCTTGAACCTCTCCTGCGAGTCGACCTTGGGCACCGCGACCGAGGCAAAGACGTCCCATTTGATGAGACTGTCCCCGATGACGCTATTGGTCGAAGTGTGGACCACAGAGACATTGGCGTAGCCGGTATGAGGCGCGACCTTTACACCCACCACAAAAGCCAGTCAGTACCTGTGCAAGGACACCAAGACAACGAGTGTTCGAAAGGGGGGAAGTGCGGCTTACAATCTGGAAATACAGCTCGACTTCCTGCCCCGCCGAGTAACTCTGGACGTTGTTCTTGTTGTCCTCGAACTTCATGCCCTTGCACAGCCAGAGATCGCATTCCTTGGGGTTGTAGTCCCCCTGGTTGGAGACAAGCGACAGCAGACCCTGGATGTTGCCGTTGATGGAGCCCTGCATGTTGTAGTAGGCTTGCTGGGAGCAGGCCGAGGCGTACGCCGAGCCCGGTTGGCGGCCGAGCGGCTGTTGGAAGTAGCCGTGCGCCGCGGCGAGGGTCGCGAGAGCCGTGGTGGCGAGGAGGGAGGAGAGGAAGTGCATTTTTTGCTTGATCGGGCTGTGGGTGATGTGGTGGTGGTGGTGATGGTGGCGGGTGTTTGGCGGAGAGAGGGTGGTGGTGGTGGTGGGTTTGCTGCTGGGAAGTCGCTGGGCTGGGACGGTAGGGATGAGTTGATGAGGAGGGGAAGGGTGGACGGCTCACAGAGCTTCGTCCGAGGGATGCTACAGGTAAGGCAGAAGGGAGAGTGGGTGTGCAGGCAGACGGGGCCATCGAGGCAGGCAGACAGGAACGAGTCTTTGTACCTGCTGTCAGGACAATATCGCACGTCCCGCCCTCGAAGCTCCATCTTCGCAATATTGTCGGAGGGGCCCTCAGGTTGATACTAGGTGGGAAGCCAGTCCGTTCGGGGCCCCCCCTCAGGTTGATACATGGAGGTGAGTCCTCGATGGCCAGCGCGGAGCAGTACTGACTGCGACGGGAGCCCCCTTTCTTGCCCATGTCTGCACACCAATGCAGTCAGTCAGTCATGCGCACGAGATTCCATCTAACCGAAAGGGCTTGCGCGTGCAAGTTCCAGATTTTCCGAACAGAAGATTCACCTTAAGCGAGCAAATCCCGTTTGTTCATGATTGGCATTTCATCAATTGTAGTACAGAGGAGTCATGTTACAGCGAGTGGGAAATCGAAAATGAAAAATTTTCGCGGCCAATCAGATTTGGCATCGCGACAAAAGCTGATAGAGGCGAGATGCTCCTTCCGTGGCGACGCGGTCTCAAGTAGAGTGGCGTTTCACGAGCTGCAAGGTCAGCCGCTAGCTGCACCAGAGCTAGACACACCATCATGAGTGACCACACGCAGCGACGATCCAACACATTTTCCATGCCCACCCCCCAATCCCAGCCGCAGATTGTCTAGCAACGCAGATCATCCCGATTTCTGGAATCGCTGTTGTGTCGGCGGAAGCCACCGCGGCGAATCCGCGCCTTCTTCTGTCTCCCGCCCC
>JADDMT010000187.1:0-45220 GCA_021401465.1 Teratosphaeria epicoccoides
CGCAATTATATCGCAGCTCTAGTCGCACGAAGGCAGTACGCGATAGTACCCGATTGCCTTCTAGTCGCGGAAGATGCAGGGCGCTAAGCTTAACTACGAGACTTACGACTAAGAGCTTTTAGCTATTATTAACGGCTTCAAGGAGTACTGACACTACCTTAAAGGCGTAGCGCACCCTATTAAGGTGCTCACTAACCATAACAACCTTCGCGGCTTTATGGGCGTGAAGCAGCTAAGTAGTCGGCAAGCAAGGTAGGCGACTTTCCTCGCTAGCTTTAACTTCGTTATCTAGCATCGTTCCGGAAAGACGAATCTAGCCGACGGTCCTTCGCGACGACTAGACTACGACACTAGGGAAGAGGGTAACTAACAGCTTCTCCCTACGCTGCAAACGAAGCTTGTAGTTTAGGGCGGCAATCTGTCGTTAGCTCCTCTTGTAGGTCGACTGCAGGTCTAATGGGGCCTCACGGCCTCCGCTAGTGACGAACCCTCCTATCTGGCAGTTGTGGCGACCGTGTCTAGCTCGATCCGTGCGGTAGTTAACCGGCTTACATGTAGTAAGCATGCGATGTCTAAAGAACCCTTTGAAGAAGTCTCGAGACTTATTTAGCGGTTGCAAGAGCGAGAACCGGAGTTAATTAATGAGGGTGTAGCCCTCTAGGACACCGCAGGCAGTCCGAAGTACTAGACTAAGTCAGGCGACTTGTAGTACTTTGACAATAGGCTCTACGTACCCGCTAACCGCGCACTCTGTTCGCAGCTCCTCTGTATTCATCATGACGATGAACTCGCGGGCCATTTTGGCGTAGAGAAGACAAACGCACTTCTCGGACGTAAATACTAGTAGCCTACGCTAGAACAGGATGTCTCTGACTATGTCAAATCCTGCTAGACGTGCCAGATTAGCAAATCTCGGCGCTATCGCCCCTACGGCGATGCTTAGGCGCTCCTACTACTAGAGAGACCATGGCAAGACTTGACCATAGATTTTATTACTGATTTGCCGCCAGCAAAGTAGAAAGGCGATGTAGTTGATGCTGTCCTTATAGTAGTCGACTAATACTCGAAGATGAATATCTTCATCCTATGTACGAAAAAGTGCACAAGCGGCGAGCTTGCGCGGCTACTTCGCGACGAAGTCGTATGGCGCTTTAGTATCCCCCGAAGTATCCTATTAGATCGAGGTTCTGTCTTTACTAGTAAATACTAGCAAGAATTTGTGTTTGAGGCGCGTGTTAAGCACCGCCTAAGTACAGCATTCTATCTACAGACTAATGGTTAGACTAAACGTATGAACTAGACTCTTGAGTAGTACCTTTAGTACTACTACGCTAAGAACCAGGATGCCTAGGCTGACGCAATTCCTATGGCGGAATTTGCAGTTAATAACAGCGTGCATGCTACTATGCGCATGTCGCCATTTCAGATTCTTTATGGCTTTGATCCGGAAATACACCTAGAACCGCCTTAGGATGAGTCTTCTGAGGAGAGGGTGCTAGCCGCCGCGGAATTAGCGCGGCGTATGCGCGAGGTACATTCGGTACTAATAGAACACTAGAAAAAGGCCTCAGAATCCCAGATTAAACATAATAACACCCATGCTAAACCGATGCAGTATGCAGTTAGTATGAAGGTATTACTGTTGACGAAGAATCTCAAGCTGAAACTTCCGAGCAAGAAGATGACGCCAAGGTTCGTCGGACCCTTCCGGATACGCGACGCGATAGGCTCGTAGGCGTACCGGCTATCATTACTATCGTCGTATTGTGTGCATGACGTCTTCTACGTATCTCTACTCGAACTATAGGTATAGCGCAAGGGCGAAGAGCCTGCGGACCCGATGCTAGTAGCAGAAGAGAACGAAGAGTAGGAAGTCGAGGGTATTAAGGACAGTATGCGGCGCAAGGGCGCAACGCACTATCTAGTGAAGTAGAAAGGATACCTACCTGAGTACACACAATGGGTTCTGGCCGAAGACTACAAGAACGCTCCGGAAGCTATTCGTGAATTCGAAGAGCGGAGGAAGCGTAAGCAGGGCTTGAGAAGGTCGATTCGTAGGAAGATGAGGGTTCCGGAGCAGAATTCTTAACACGTGTATGTAGCGCATAACGCGCGAAGTGACAACGAGAAGCAAACGCCCTACTCATACATCATTAATGCCTAAAGGCACACCTAGAATAAACCCAAGAAGAACAAGAGACATGCTCGGATTAGCTTCGTAGCTAATGCTTAGCGACTACTAGTCGGGGGCTTCCTGACTAAACCCGAAGCAGGAGAGTCTTTCTTGTTACGGTCCGCTAGGGACTACCTACCTGCACGGGGTCTACTAAACACCCCGAAGCGACCATAAGTAACGGGGGTAGTAACGCCACGAAGAGAGGCTAGCATCTTCTTCTTTAGTAGGTTGCGAGGGAGCTCGTCTTCAGAGCCTATAGTAGCCAGAGAACTAGCGACACCCTTACCGCGCCTAGTCGCGACGACTACCTCATCCTTAGCATTAGAAGGCGAAGAGACTCGAGCGCGCTTGCGGCTGTCGCGCTCGGCCCTTGAGATCATCTTGCGCTTCTTGACATGAGTGTCGACTACATCATTAGACTTAGTGTCTCCCTTAGGCGTAACCGGTGCGGTGACACTATGGCGCGAAGGGATCACGTTAGGACCGAAGGTATCCTGAGTGTCGTCATCCTCCTTATCCTCAAAGATCTGGCCTAGAGGCTTGTGCCTTAGCGTCTTGACAGACGTAGTGCGGGTCGCAAGCGGGGAAGGCTCGGCTTCCTTGTCGCTGACCTCAATTTCGGCCCTAGCCCTCTTCTTCTTCTTAGACAGTAGCGTCGAGGCGGCGTAGGCGGCGGCGCTACAATGTGTTAGCTATACGCACGCGACAGGATTCGAGTGAGTAACTTACGGCTTAGTCCTCGGGACCGGCTTAGAGGCAGGCTGCCTCTCGGTACGGCGCTAGGGCGTGGCCTTAGCGGCGGGAGCGGCGAATTGCTTAATGACCTTCTTGCGGATCATCTGCGTTTCGAAGTCATCGTTAATAGAGGCAAGGGCCCCGAGTTGCTGACGCTAACAGCTAGTCGGATACTTCTTGACGCTAACGTTAGCCTAGCGGAAAAGTCAGCATTTTATACTTAGAGGGTACCCGCACTATATGCGTACTATGGCGAAGGTCTCGACCCTAACAGTTAGCACCTTCAAGATCTTCTAGACTAAGTCTGCGATTAGACCCAGACAAACGTTTTCGCCTGTTAGCAGAGAGTCAAAGCGAACGCTGCCATGAGAACAGTTAGTAGTCGCGGTGAAGCACAAGAGGGCGCCAAGCAGGTAGGCGAGTGCCTCGCGGTACTTGGCCTGTAGCCTGTTCATAGTCAGAGTGCCTTTAGCAATCCCCTTGTCGCGCGTACTCTAGAAGTTATCGATGTTACGGCAGAGCTAGTTGTACTCGCCGTACACCTCTTTAGGGAGGTCTTAGCATTTTTGATGCTTGCTATTACAGTTGACACAATTGCGGTAGATACCGCCCTCATTAAACCTGCCGACGCAGATCTTGGCTACGCTTCAGTTAGTACAAGTCACGCATACCTCGCGGGTAGGGGACGCCTTACTAACACACAGAGGAGAGATGTGTGTAGCTTGGCTACTAAGGTTGTCGAGGTATTGTCGACACGAGCGACGATCGCGGGCAGAGCGAGTAGCGTTAAACTTAGTCTGTAGCACATGAGCCATTATAGCTAAGACGGGTTAATTGATCTTAATTGATTGATTGAAGAAGAAGGAGCTCTAGTATAGACCTGCAGACACGGCGAGGCGCAAGCTAAGCGAAGTAGGAGCGGAGGTCGATGTTAGTGTCTTAGAACAGGAAAGTTTAGGGAGCGACGAGGTTTTTATACCCTCTGACAGCCCCCCTGTTGCCTACCGCAACCGTTGAGCTAGTGACTCGAACTACATGCGCAGAGTACCTGCCTTTAGTTGACTTACAAGGGGACCGAATAATGTAATAACGGATAACGCGGCTGTCACGCATGTGCGCTAACCGCACTCGTGCTAGCCTACTAGCATGGAAATGTGGCGAGGCCCGCGCCAGGAGCGCGCTCCTGCCGTTTCGAGCGGCGCGCGTAGAGCGTCCGCGTACTTTCCTACTACCCTGAGGTTCTGCGACACGTTCTTCATAGTCACGACTAAATAGGGACGGCCAAGCTACTTGGCGAGGCCGGCGCGCATGCTCGCCCTATAATTTCAAGGATTAACCGAAGTACGTACTCGTGGTTTCCTGATATCTCGATCCGCATGTAAAGCGAAGGTGTTACGAAGCTACCTAACATGTAACAGATTAAAACCCGCCCGAGTTAGCAGCCTCTGCCCCGCACTCGCTACGAAGGTGTTAAGGTATGCGCATGACACATGTTACGCAGGCTATCTACCTATTCACCCTTGCGCGGTATAAGCGTGCTACATCCCGTACCCTATATGTTCCGCGTGCGTCACTTAGTAAGGCTAGGGACATCCTCATAGGAGGAGGGGCAGTGATACGGTTGATACTAGGGGACCATTTAAACCGCATGGGTTCTAATGGCCGCCCTTGGCATGTAGTGACCCTGCTACATATGGCAAGGGGGTCCTTCGTACATACGTTAGCTCGTATGTCGTCTAAGTAGGATCAGTTGTCGACGTAGGACGCCCCTACATCGCTGACCCTACGGTACCCCTACGGGGTTAGGCTCAGACATGCTTTCCCTAATTAAGGAGCGTCGGGGGTTATAAGCACCCTTAGCGCCACCTCTGCGATAAGCAGAAAGCAGCGCTGTCTTGTACCTACTAAAAGGTCGGATTACTCTGTCACACTACGAGATATTTTCATATCATATAGCACATACATCTATATCACTTTGTTAGTAACAGCTTAGGCATGTTAATAGATAAGAGCAAGCTTAGCGTAGTAAAGGAGTAGCCTGTACCTAAGACTCTAAAGGAAGTTTAGAGCTTTCTTAGCTTTGCTAACTTCTACTAGAAGTTTATTAAGAACTACTCTAAGATAGCCGCGCCGCTTACTACCATGGCTAAAGGAAGTAGTAGCCCGTTTCTGTAGGGAGAGGCTAAAGAGGCTGCTTTCTGCATACTTATATTAGCCTTTACTAGTACTCTAATCCTCTAGCATTATGATCCTAAGCTTCTAATCAAGATAGAAACTAACGCCTCTAGATTTGCCTTAGGTAGCATTCTCTCCTAGCTTATTGCAGGCAAGGATACTACTCGCTAGTACCCTATTACATTCTACTCTTAGAAGTTTACCCTAGCGGAGCAGAACTACAAGAACTATAACTAAGAGCTATTAGCAATTATAGAATGCTTTAAGACATAGCGCTACTACCTTAAAGGCGCGCCCTAGTAATATGCTAGACATACAGGCGCTAGCCGCAGGCTTGGCGTCACGTGACCTCGCAGATATTTGAGATGCTAGACATATAGGTGCTAGTAGTAGGCTTGGCGTCATGTGACCTCGCGGATGTTTCTTAGGTTGCAGTGTGTGTACATATGTAGCTAACTATAATTAGCCCTGTTACAGGACTAATTACTAAGCCTTTTAGCCATATAGGGTAGTAGTAAAAGGTTAGCATACCTTCCCTATTAAGAGTAATTAGTCCTATATAGTTAGACCTAGGTTCAAGCGAGTTTTTTGCTTAGATCTCTAGCTAAGAGTACAGGGTATCTGCAGATACTAACTAGCTTAGAGTAACATATGCCTAACCTTATAGGGTAAAACTGCTACTAAGTTATGTGTCTATAGAGAGTTAGCCGCCTCCCTCTAAGTTATGTGCCTATGTAGACCCCCCTGCCTCTAAGTCATGTAATAGTATGCTGTTTAGTTTAGTAGAACTAAGGGTAGTCCCTTTAAGGAGAGGGGATAATAATATGCTAGACGTATAGGCGCTAGCTACAGGCTTGGCGTCATGTGACCTTGCGGATATTTGAGATGCTAGACGTATGGGTGCTAGCCGCAGGCTTGGCGTCACGTGACCTTGCGGATGTTTCTCAGGTTATAGTGTGTGTGCATATGTAGCCAACTGTAATCAGCCCTGTTACAGGACTAATTACTAAGCCTTTTAGCCATGTAGGGTAGTAGTAAAAGGTTAGCATACCTTTCCTATTACCTAGACTATTTGCGTGCTCTCTAACTACAATAACCTTTGTAGATTCATAGGCGCGAAGCAGCTAAATAGCCACTAAGCTTAATAGGCCATATATCTGTTAAGGTTTAATTTTGCTATTAAGCATAATAAGGGGACTAACAACCTAGCTAATAGGCCTTCTTGCTATGCAGACTACGTACTAACTACATAGGCAGCAAACATGCTCCTCCTAACCCTAAGGAATAAAATGTCGTTTAGGGGCAGGAGGAAGAACAAGCTAATAACCTAATTGTTAATCGCATCTAGGCTACATACGTGTAGCAGGCGAAGAGCATAGAGCTCCTACTCCGACCTAGAGAGAACTAACCCCTAATAACCCTACTAGCCTTTATTTGCAAGGTAGTAACCTAGGAAGAGTCCCTAGTAAAGGACATTTCAGTGAATGTAGAGACCCTACTTTGCAGGCTATAATTAGCCTTAGAGCAACCTAAAAGCACTAGCAAGGACTAGGAGTACAAGCATAGCGTCTAGTATAAGGGCGATTGCATTTAGGTCCCGAATAATAAAGCATTAAAGGCGTAACTACTACACTTATACTATAACGACCTGTTAGCTAGGCACTTTAGGAGAGACTATACCCTTGCCTTATTATTGCGGAAGTACTAGTAGCTAGATATTACAAAGGAGGTTAACAAATACAGCCGAACCTACTACATGTACTAGATAATAAAGAGCAAGCGCTATTACAGATATAGCGAGGTGCATGCTTTGCCCCTACCTAATAGGCTATAGTAAGAGATTACTATAGACTTTATCATAGACCTGCCTCTAAGCAAGCTCTTCGGCTACGTGTATAAGGCTATCCTAGTAACTGTCGACAGGTTCTCTAAGATAGTAATCTTTGTCCTAACTAACAAGACATGTTCTAGTATAGAGCTAGCAAACATTATAGTACGTAAAGTCGTGCGCTATTTTAGCATGCTAGAAGGAGTACTCTTAGATCGTGGCAGTGTCTTTACTAGCTAATAATAGAGTAACTTTACATGCAAAGCGTAACTAAAGCATAAACTTAGTATAGCCTTTTATCTGCAAACTAATAGCTAGACTAAGTAAGTAAACTAGACCCTAGAGTAGTACCTCTATTGTTACTATAATAAGGAACAAAATAACTAGGCCAAGTTGTTACTATAAGCCGAATATGCGAGTAACGTATACGATAATGCTACTACTAGCATGTCGCCTTTCTAGGTAGTATTAGGATTCTAGCCTTCTCTGACATTAGCGCCTTAGGACGAGTCTGCTAAAGGGAGGGTACTAGCTGCCATAGAGCACGCGCATTAGTTACGCGACGTAACTAAAAGGCTTAAAGAGAATTAGCGACAGATAGTAAACTAGCGGGCAGGGTACTATAACATGCGGCATAAGCGCCAAGCTTATTTAGTAGGAGATATAGTGCTGTTGTTAACTAAGAACTTGCGACTACTAGTGCTAAAGAAGAAGATAGCAGCCTAATTTATTAGACTATTTTATGTACTTGACATAATTAGCAATTAGGCTTATTGTCTAGTATTGCCCTCCTAGTACTAGAGTTATAATGTTTTCTATATCTTGCTACTTAAGCCTTAGAATAGCCGAGCAGGCAAAGAGCCTACCTATCCTATGCCTCTCGCTAAAGAGGATAGCAAGTATAAGGTTTAGGCTATTAGGGGTACAAGGGTACATAGCAGTATACGCTAATACCTAGTATAGTAGAAGGATTAGCTAGAGGATTATAATATCTAGGTTGACGAAGCTAACTGCGAGGGTACGAAGGACCTAATTGAAGCATACCTAGCGTAGAAGAGAGGTAAGAAGAGATCAGGTAGAGGAAAAAGGGAAAGGTAAGCCTAGGGGAAAATAGCCTTACAGGCTACCTATATTTTGGCCCTAGGCAGGGCGCAAAAGCTAAGCATGCTTGTAGCTAGAGCTGCCTACCCCCTAAGGGTGCCTAAATTAGGGCTACTCCTCATTCTCTACTACTATGTCCGCATCATCCTCTACTACTATGTTCGTATTATCCTCTGCCTCTATGTCCCTATTATTGTCAGAACGAGAACCTAGGAGGTCCATGAGGCCCTTACACTCCTATTAAGGGATTAGTAGGCGACGACCTAACGAGGAGTATCCGCGGGATATGCTTACCTCTATCTCGCTATTAAGGCAGGCTCGGAGCCTACTCATGGCGGCATTGACGCAAGTAAGATCCGCGCAGGGCACGCGGGCATCAAGGAACTATTAGCAGGTTAGCATGTAACGAGCAAACGACAAGCTAGGAGACTTATAGCGCGGCTAAGCTCAAAGAGGCCTACTAAGGCCTACGTGTTCTACTTAGTAGCAGCGACAGCCTAGCTGCTACTACCCGCTAGCGCGGCGCTAGCAGCACGCTTGGCTTTAGCCGTAATAGCAGGGAAGCGCTTAGGGACAGAGTCGCGATTATGCTGTAGCCTCTGAAAATAGTTAGCACCTAAAACTTATAACCAAGGTATGCGACAAGTAGGCGAGGAACATACCTTAAGTAGTAGGCGCTAATTCGTAGTAGCATCTAGGTACGCCTGCTAGGCTATATCGTAATCCTCGCTAGTAGTGTTAGGGTCGCGCCTAGTACACTCGGCCTTAGCCCTAAGCGTAGAGCATGACGTTATACTTAGCTACTATGGCCTAGTTTATAGGCTTGCATATATAGTTGCTCTTACTATAGCTACAAGCATAGTTAGTAGGTACACCTAGCTAGAGAAGTGCATGTCTAGGGCAGACAAAGGTGCATACTACTCGTAGCGCTTCTGCTGTCCTAACTTGAAGCATGCTATGCACGGCCTGTACTCTAGGATCAAGTTAACAACGCGCTACGTATGTTTAAAGCAAGTAATACTTACTGTTAAGGCCGATGTACTACGCGTAGCGCTTGTAGTTATTAACAAGCGGCTCTTCACTATAGCCATGGCATTAGGACGGCGTGAACTAAGTAGGCTAAGCGCCTGTTAACCTTGTAGGAGTAGCTACCGCGGCGCTAGCGGCAATCTTAGAGCCTTTAGGAGGCATGTTAGGAAGTTAATATGATAGAGAAAGTCAGGATTACTACGTGCAAATAGCGGACTTTATACCTACGCGCTATTTACGCTATAGAAGCTTCCTGTAGCTATAAACTCCCTGTTACTACAAGCAACTAGCGCTAGAGCTAATTAGAACTAACAAGCGTGTTTGCAGCACGCTTCATGTAGTGACAAAGAGTCATGTTACCTAAGTCATAGCTCTAGCATAATTCACAGGCTACCTTAGTAATAAAGGAAGTTCATAGAGGGGGCTAACTGCTTACAGGATAGACTATAAAGAACCTGATCTTGCTTAGTGCAAGAAGGGAGCGGTCCGAGTGTCAAGACAACCCTTATAGGAGAAGGGGGCAAATGATACTAGACAGCTAAGCTATAGGCTCATTTAGCTAGGCTAGTAAGCTAAGCCGCACGTGACGTACGTAGGTGTACCTTATACGCTTTGCTTCGTAATTAAAGAAGGGTAGTAATTAGTTTTTAGACCTTACCCTAGGCTCTATACGCTACTACATACCTATGTATTAATTACTAGTCGCATACTACATTAATACATTCGACCTTCTTTATGTCCTTATAGAAGCTATATGATAGGAAAGGTGTGCTAACCTTTTACTACTACCCTACATAGCTACAAAAGGCTTAGTAATTAGTCCTGTAATAGGGCTGATTACAGTTAGCTACATATGCACATACATTACAACCTAAGAAATATCCGCAAGGTCGCGTGATGCTAAGCCTGCGGCTAGCACCTATACGTCTAGCATAATACTATGTGTATCCCCTATCTTTACTACATGTACTTTGCCCTTAGATCTATAGAACTAATAGTCTGTAGCTCTATTAATAATGACTCCCTGCTTATAGTACTAAGGGCGGCCTAGCAGGAGTTCCTTATCTAGAATGTCTTTAGCATAGAAGACTTCATTAGTTTTATAATCTTCTTCTAGAGAGTCCGCAAGTTAGAGGCGCACATTATACGCGCCTTAAGCTACTACGCCTTCGCCCTAGAATGACTTCAAAGTAGGTAGTAGAGCTCCTAGAATTAGCTTTAGACTAAGCTATATAACTAGCTACTAGAGTATCACATTAACTTCCGCAAGGTTATCTACTATGTAGTCTACTAGCTTATACAAGCTATTAACTTAGACCGCGCTAGATAGGCGCTAGGTAGGCCACGAGTCTACTCTGTTAGTAACAGGCAACTAAGATACCCGTAATAGCTAATTAGTCTTCTTAGGCTTGTCTCTCTTCTGCCTCTCCTCTAGGGAGGTTTTAGACACCTTGTTTACTGTCTTTAGATTCCTTTGTTTAGGATAGCAATTTACCTAGTAGTCCTTTATACTACAGATGTAGTAGGTATATAGAGGCCTTTTAGCTCTGTTGTCCCTAGGCTTAGAGGGTTTGTCCTTCTGTCCTAGACTATAGTATTAGCCTAGATCCTTAGGGCGCTTGTAATAGTAGCCCTTTAGTAGGTCGTTAGGGCTAGCATGCTTGCTAGGCTTACTACTAGCTATCTTTTTGTTTTGCTTAAGAGTAATCTCTATGCGCATTATAACAGATTATAATGCTAATTAATCTTACTAGCGCTAGGTTAACACTACTCTAGCGCCTACTTACCTATCCTATTAGCCTATATAAGGTTAGATAACTAACTATTACTTAGTAGCACTATACTACTTTAAAAGTCTATAAGGCCTTATAGACTATTATAGCTATAATAGAATTTAGCATATACTAGTATACTAATAATAGTAAAACAGGGTCTATATTAGTGTCTATAAAGAGAGTATATAGACTCTATAAAAAGTATTTAATAGGCCTAAGTATATAGAGAGAAGCGCATTTATTACATCTACATGCATAGAGTAGTAGAGTTATAGGCCCTAAAATTTAAAGCAAGACAGCTTAACTTATAAAAGATTCTTAACTTTCTTTAGTTACACTCCTTATAGCCTCTTTTTTTTTCTCTACTATACTTAGATACAAGTAAAAGTCTGCTAAGTTATGCATAGTAGTCGCATAGGTTATAGAAGATAGCTAGCCTATTTCTAGAGTCATTATAGGGGAGACAGGTTCCTGATTAGATTACTAGTCTGCCGAAGGTTTTAACGCTAAACCTAGCTAGATCCTTAGCCCCTCCCGCTTTGTCGTAATCAAACTAGGGAATCTATCTCTCTGCTGCCTAATATAGCAAGATGCACATTTACCTTAAGCCTTTACACGTCACTACACTTAGACTAGGACTTACTCCTCTAGTAGGCGACTACCTACTAGAGGCGAAGATAGATAATGACTAGATAGGGCGTGCTTGGCTGCTATAGTAGGCTGACTATGTAAGACAGTAGGTAAATACATGTACCTGCCTAGGGCAATGTCATTCTCTAAATGACAGCGCTTAAACAGAAGCGGGAGAGCTTGTCGCTCTTTTTCTTTGTCCTCCTTGTCCTCGTTTCTTCTCCTCGCCTACTGTCTTTGTGTCTACTATTCTATTACATGCGCCTTCTAAAGAGCCGATTGCCTGTTACCCCTAATACACGACATGTTAAACCTATATAGCTACGCTTAGCTAGAACCTACTTCCTCCTATGCCCTAACCCTACTAACTCGCTCCGAGTTCCTTGCTAAGCACTAACGCTACTACATGCTATCCTAGTATGTAGGCAAGAATCTATCTTACGCACACAAGCTAGACCGAGCTATAGCTGACCTCTCTTAGAAGGTAGAAAAACTGCGCTACTTTATAGGTACAAACATAGAACTAGGACCCTACAGGCATTTCTAGATAGTAGGCCAGGAACGTAGATGCATTAGTTAAGGAGTACTAGCCGGAGATTAATGAGGACAAAGATGCATAGGTGTAGACAGTAGCGCGCAAGAAAGTAATAGATTAGGTCAAGTAAGAGGGAGAGAAGTTTTTGACAACAACATATATAGAACAATAGTTCTATGCCCCTACGCTGTTCTTTGGCGTTCTAGGCGAGAATCTAGTGTAGTTTTAGGACACGCTTAGTAAGGGCGTAGTAGGAGCTAGGACTATAGTAAAGAGGTTTAAATAGTATGTCCGTAGTAATGTAGAGGCACGCGCTTATACGCATGAGGCTATCACGGGTACCTTGAGGTTGCTAGAGGAGGTAAGCAGAAAATGATCGTTCCTGTGACTTAGGGGAGAATTGACTTGTTCTGACATTCTCCTAATCCTGCAGGCTGTTAGGGACTAAGATGTCGCTATACTAAGAACAATCTTCTGCTATAAAGAACAGACGTTTTACTAGATGTAGTAGCAGCAGATAAGTGACGTTAACGAAGTAGAGGCATCTAAGAAGGAGGTCGACCTAATCGATTCAGAGCACGAGATTTCTAATGTATGTAAAGAGATTTAGTCTTACATACGACATTTACTAATGTCCCTACCTTCGATTATAGCAGGGTAATCTACTTTTAGACTAGTTGCACGTATTAGCCGATTATAGTAACGAGGACTAAGAGTCGACTAAAGCAGAGGGACCTGTTACTACTAAACCCTCTCTAGAGGTAGTTACTACAACCTAGCCTTAGTAGCGCTTAGAGGAGTCTGCTAGTAATGCTATGAAGAGCTACAATCATGCTGTTAGACACTCGCATTCCGAGCACGAAGCTAAGAGAAAGGTCCTTAAGGAACGCGCGGAAGAGACAAAGAAGGCTCTTACAGGAGAGATGTAGTAGCTACGCGCCAAGTATGAAAGTTAGCAAGGCTTAATGCAGGAGGAGTTAGCGAAGCTGAAGCTTAACGGCAATAAAAGACGACGTCTAGAGAGGGTGCTACATGTAGTAAAGACATCGCACATAGAGGAGTTAAGGCATATAAAGGCGCTACATGACGAGTGTATTCTAGCATCGAATTCTAAGCTCAAGAAGCTAAAGACTATGCTAGAGGAGAGTAGTGCTAAAAGGCAAGGGTTACAGAGCAAGGTAGAGGCTACTAAAGCTATACTTGAGAGAGAAGTAGCGGCTTCTAAGTTAGAGCACTAGTCTAAGATCACGTTGTCGACAGCCGAGTGTGAGTCGGCTTGAGGCTAACGCGAGACACTCTAGCCAGAGTTCGATGATATCAAGGCAGCGCATCCTAAGCTATCATTTATGCGTAGACTAATAAATCCGCTATTAGCCATGCTAACTAAGATTAACGACAAGACTCCTAGACTAATGTATGCTATGATTACTTTTGCGTTATCTTCACTGTTAGTGTCTAAGGCTAAAGGCAGAGCGACACGCAAGATTACAGCCTAGACATTACAGCATACGACCTTATTGCTAACTGTTACAGGCTAACAGAAGAGACCGACTAGCTCTTGCCTCTCTACTTTATCCTAGCCTTAGTAAAGCGCCTTAACTAAACCTAGCGGGTCTGCCGCTACGACGACAGGCCTTACCCTATCATATTTGACATTCTTGCTATTAGCGCCAGGGTAACAGCAGCAGCGAGTCGATTTAAGAGAGACTAATAGCTTAGCAGATCAGGACGAGCAAGAAGGAACGAGCAGTATTAAGGAGAGGCTTTAAAGACTTAAGTTTAACCTTAAGAGTTAGTAAGTGCAGGCAAGCTTAGTAGACAGGAGTAATAGATGAAAAAATCGTGATACTAGACTAGATATGATTAGCAGCTATAACTTGTGATTCGTAGTCAGAAAACATGGAATTTACCTAGACTAGCTAAACCTAAATCTTTGTAACATGATGATAACTGCTATTACCTACTACGTAGTGTCTCGTAGCTATCAAAAACTTGCGGAAATTGTCATACATGTAAATACTACTTATCTTATTAGCCGTTACCTCTTAAATTCTACAAGTAACGACTATCTCATCTTAATTTCAACTACGACTATTTAGGCTCTTATGTTAAGCGACTCTTCGTATAACTACTACTAACGCTCATATTACGTCATGTTAATCATCATCATCATTATTATCATCATCCTCCTCCGTAGTATTGTTACCTACCTAGCTATTAACTGTTCTGTAAAAGTACATAGGTAATAAAAGTTTCTTTATGTACTACGTTAAAGGCAAACCCTACTCTTACCTAAAGACCTCCTATCTTGTCCTATGGATCTCTTATTGTCAGTAAGTAAGAAGCCTAGAATCTAAGCCTTCTTGCATCTTATAGTTATAGGAAATTTAGAAACGAAACATAGTGATATTTTAGACACTACTACTATAAGAAGATAGATAGCTAAGAGTTACTATATACTTTCTCTAGTAATTACAAACGTCGCTTTAGATGAAGATAATAATGATAGTAATAATAAATAGCTGCTGTTACTACTGCCTATTACTATGCCGCATAGGTCGCGCATAATATAGATTATCTCCTATAGTATGTAATAGGCATACTGTAGCTCGGAGTAGCTTAATGTCTAAAAAGTTAGGGTAGGAGGATGTAGGATGATAGCAGTTAATGCTAGTTTGTACCTGTTAGGAGGCAGACAAATTTGTCTTACCTGTAGGTACCTGTAGCTGCCTTAGAGCGCTACGTACTACACTCTCCTTTACCTACGATAACGAACAGTCATCAGCCCTGCTACAATGACAATCTAGATCCCTTAAAGACATCTTTGTCGTAGACTAGTAACAATATTAAAAGAGAGTAGACTCCTAGGCCGTAAAACGTTCCCCTTGTACTGCCTAGTATCATGAAGACTTTAACTTCACGTGCTGACGCTACACTGACTACGCAACGTCGGCGCTAAATAAGAGAGACGAGGCGCTAGCTTTAGCGTCATTCCTAGCAGGTATACTAGCAGGAGATAGTAATAGCAATATTCTATGAAGTTAGCTCTTTGCGTGTAGTCATACTATGTTACTCGGCTAGAATGACGCTACTGTTGCCTAAAATCTAAAGCCTGTAAGTCCCTAGCTGTATCATATCTGCACATGAATTATGTAAACATAGCAAGTAGAAGATCGTATCCTGTCGTAGCTTACTTGCCTTATACTTTACTTCTGTATTCATTAACCTTAGGCAGGCTACTAAGGCCGTTAATTATGACCCTCTTCTTAACCTAAGTAGTTAAGAGTTAACCGCCTAAACGCATTTAGTCAAGGATCTCCTGTTATAAGCATTAAGGAGTTATCTGCCTTATATAAGCTATCTAGGGTTACCTGTTACAGGCTCTGTATTAAGGCCTACTAACAAGCAAGCAGGAATTAACAGAGTTAAGCAGTTAATAGCCAAGGGCCTTACATCATAGCTTAACGTAGCTAATAATTTCTATGCTAAATCTAAGTACTCTTTAATTGTCTTAGGGGTGTCATTTAGTTTATTAAGGTGTTTAAGCATGTTATAACTTACAATCTTTTACAAGATATCCTAAACCTCTATACCTGTATCTCTAAGGAAAGCATCAAACTATTTAGTAACTTCTTGTAGCCTGTAAGAGCCTCCTAAGTCTACTTAATAGTAAGCAGTTCCTTAGCTATTAACAAACTTCTAGTAAGTACCTCGGCTCTACTATAAGCATTATATTCACGTTAAGGCTTATAAAGGTCTGCTACTACTAGACTAGGCCTAGACTATTTCAAAGTAGCGCGGTAGCTTAAAATGCAGATTAGTAGGACATAGCGCTACGCTACAAACAGAACCTTTACTACTTAACCTAGAGATTAAAGAACTAGAGTACACTGTCGAGAAGATTGTTGGCGCTCGCTAGGTAGACAGGCAGCAAGAGTACTTAGTAAAATGGGAAGGATACGGTAGTACTAAGAATACCTAGGAACCCCTAGAATACCTACGAAATTGTTAGCAGAAGATACAAAGGTTAGAGTAGAAAACGAACATAAAAAAGAACCTCTTAAACTACAACTAGCTCCCTGCGAGACGCTATCGACAGGCTCGGCTACTACACCATCTAGGAAACCCTAATACAATGCGTTAGCAAAACCATCTATTACGCTCTATGTCGTAGGACTAAGCGTAAGACCTGCTAAAGGAATCTGCTAAAGAGCCTGCTCTTCCGCCTCGTCCTCTTTAATCTCACGCTCCTTAAGAGCACGACTATCCTTGACCTCACGTTTAACTGCATCTAACTGTTTCTGAAGACGTATCTCTTTTACATGCGCCTCTATTATCTTTAGCGAAGCCTCTGTAAGAGTAGCCTTCGCATAATCGAGATTAGCAATTAGTCTTTCTGCTAATTACCTAACCTTTTCTATTTGACCTCTATTACCTTTGCATCGTAACTTCGACAGTTACTAAAGTAATAGTGTAAGCATTTTCCTGAGGAAATGTGTACGCGACAAACGAGCTTTAGCTCTTAACACTAAGTACAAGACTTCATGCTTTCTTTGCCCTAGTAATAGATTCGATTTACGCGGCGTTTACGTTTCTGCGTTTAAGGGGCGTTAGTGTCAAGAATAACACAAGGTAGTAACGTGGAAAGGGAAGACATTACTACGCAAGGGGAACAGCAAGAGAAACCCCGCTACTAATAAGGTAGCTTAGGGACAACCTAGGCTAAGAGGGGGATAGTGTCATAGATTAAAGCACTATAGCCTAAATCCTAACACGCGCATGAAAGAAAGGATCTGTCATGTAAGGACAGACACCTAGATCTGTAGGGTTAGTCTATAGACTAACAGAGAAAGGATCTGTCACGTAAGGATAGACACCTAGGTCTATAGGGTTAGTCTACAGATCTCTAGACCTAGGTCTAATAGGTCTAGTAACAGGACTAACAGAGTAGTCATACTACTCTAGTTCATAGGAATGGCTTTAGGCTAGGCAGTTAGGAGCTTTGTGCTTAATCTTCTACTTTGTTAAGTATAGTTAGTTGCAAGGTTAATTGCTATTGTCGATATTCTTTAATACTCTTCAAGTATAACACCTGATCCCCTTCCTGCTATTAGCATCTACCCTTATGACATTTTGAGCACTACTTCTAAGGAAGTATCACAGGACTTATCGAGCACTTAACATACGCCTATGTCAAGTAGTTCTTTAGCTGTTAGTTTAACATCTAGCGACAACAATTAACTGACACTACAAGAACAAGTTACCGCTACAACTTAAATCACTTAGTAGCTCGAATCCATTTACCTTAGCAAGATGGCTCTAGCATCTGTTACAGGTTCGACTACTAGAAACGGACACGGCAATAATGGCTTCAAGATAGGAAGCCCTACAGAGTATTACGGAACGGTGTTACGGAACATAGCCGTAACAGAGGAGTCATGCGATGCCCTCTAAGTCATATAATACGACTCTGTTTTAGAAGCTTCTGTAGGAGCTAAGACAGAGAACATAGCTTAGTAATAGAGACCGTCTCTGTTAGAGCATAGTTTCTAACAGAGCATAATAGAGACATACTCTGTTACATACTAATGTCTCCTATGTATTTAGGAACGCTAAGATGCCCTTATAGCTTAAACGCGTTTAACTCATGTTATTATCATACTAATTAGAATTCAACCTTTGTTCCCTTTTAGATTACATCGTTCCTGTTTACTGTTACCTCTCTAAAGAATAATTGCCCTACGTGACTTAACTATTCCTCTTGAGGCTTAGTTAATAGCGAGGTTAGTAACACTTTGAACGCCCTTAGGATAAGTGCTACATAGCAAACTAGAAGGGGAACTCCCGCCCTAAGCGATGTAGGAAGCTCTTACTAACAATCTAGTACTTCTTAGTCTGCTATTAACGTACTTGCTAACTACACTAAGGAGGACTTCCTTAAGGTCGGCAAGCTAGACTACTACTATGGCGACTAAGATAAGTTCGACATCTAGCTTACCTAAATAGACATGTACTTTAAGTTTAACGACATAGGAGAAGCATAGAAACCTCTCTTCGTAACAACCTTTATGCGAGGAAGAGCTTAGCACTAGATCAAAACTTTTCTCAGGAACTACTTAGATAACGAGGAAGATTCGAGTAGAATCTTTTAATCCTAGAACTATTTAAAGAATGCTATGAGGACAGTCTATAGAGTCTCAAACGAAATGTTAACTACAGTTCGAGTTATTTAGCATATTACTTAGAAGACGTTAGCAGCCAAGTATGCGGCTAAATTCTAGGAGCACGCGTAGGTTACTAAATAGGACGACGAAGCCCTTCAAGTTTTGTTCTAACGAGGCCTTAAGGATAATGTTAAAGACGAACTTATACGCCATAGAGGACGTATCGACAACCTCGGAGAACTAGTTAAAGTAGCGATTAAGCTAGACAACTAACTTTACAAAAGATTAATAGAGCGCTACTACGACTCTAAGATCTCTAGAAAAGCAGGATATGTGCTAGATAAACCATGTAGAGGATAGTCTTAACTAACCTATCAGAAATAACAGCGTGATCCTAATGTAATAGACTAGTAGTTTAACGCTATCTAGAAGGGTCGGTCTAAAGAAAAAGGGAAACAGGGGAAGAGTTTACCCTAAGGAGTAGGAGAACTAACTTGCTATGCCTGTAGCAGAGAAGGCTACATGGCAAGGGACTATTATGACAAGAATAAGGTGCGACGCGGATAGTTTAATATGATGTAACAGAGGGACCTAGGCAGAGAAGGCCATAAAAGGATTAGTAAGCCAAGCTCTATTAAGAAAGCACTAAGGACTTACGCAGAGGTAGTCGCTAGAAGAACTCCCTGCACAAATAATGGATCATAGTGTAGAACCCTTAATTAGGAACTCTGCAAGGATCTATGGTGCAATAACCATGAAGAAGACAAGGAACTCCGCGACTACAAGAAAGACGTTAAATTAGAATTTGCTAAGTTAGGGATATTACCTAAGGAACACTTACTAATTCTACTAGAACTACATGGCACATGCAGAGCTCCGACGAAACGCGAGTTTTGTATAATGGCAAGAAGGACCGGGCACGTATAACTAAGCCTTACACGAGAAGACGCAAGCCTTGAAGAAATTGACGAGTCTTGCTTTAACGACGACGACGAAGAGAACTAAGCTCTAAGAACTTCATTCCCTTAAGAAGAGGCGCTCGAAGTAATTCGAGAAGTTCTAGAGTCCTATTAGCAAGAGGAGGATTAGCAAGATAAGTCTAAGGAAGAAAGTCCTAATGAATTAGACGAATCTGATAAAGACATTAAGGAGGGAATCTACGACGAAATCCTTACGTTTACGGTAGATACGCTAGCACCGATACGCGCATTATTACTACATATTATAAGACAACATAGAGAAATATTCCTAAGGATAAATAACAAGTAACGAAGAATAAACCTAGTATAGCTTAACTACGCATAGATGATGCTACGAGCTAAATTCTAGAATTACCTATAACTAAAGATAGATTACGCCTATTATAACTTTGTCATAGAACGAATACCTATAGGAAGCATAGTTACCCTACATAGATACCTCTTACTAGACAACTAAAGTGTAGTAACTAGGGAAATGCAGGATGTAGTCAGAAGATTAAACTAATAATACTAGAAGGCAATTACTACATAAGGATAATACGCACGTAACGAAACCCTCGAAAAAGAACTATATGCGTAAGAAGCGCTAAGGACAAAACAACAGATCCTAGGATAGTTAGAGTAACGTCAGGCTAGGAACTAGTTAGGAAACGGATCTACTCTCTAGATTAGAGTATTCTAAGAGAGTTCCTTAACATTAAAAGCGCTTAAGTATTAACAGTAGTCTTCTACACTAAAGTTATTATTAACAGGCATAGGATAACTACCCTTATAGATTCTAAAGTAGATGGGAATTTTGCCTCCGAATCATTTGTTAAGAGCTAAGGGATCGTAGCCCGAAGCAGAGAAGAAGGAACGTATGAACTTACTGTAGCAGATAGGTTACTATTACCTAAAGTAGAGCGAGAGACAATACTGCTACTACTAGCTATCTAACAGCACTACGAGGAAACTGTCTTAGATGTTATCGACATGGCTAGTCATGACATTGTACTAGGCATGCCTTAGTTAAGAAAGCATAACCTAGTAATCGACTAGAGAAAATAAGTACTCACATTTAGGGAATGTAATTACATGATTAGCATTTGTCCTATGTAGTAGCAGTGTTCGCTAGTAGATGAGATTAACAAGTGTAAGACAACACATATAGCATTAATAGGAAGTACAGAATGTACTAAACCCGAATTAATACCTCTATTAGGTTAAGAGGGTTAACACAATGATTACAGGAAGGATAGAAGTCATGCACTATTAAAGGATGACACTAGAATCTCGGACCTAGACATCCCTAAGGAGTATCGTAAGTAGTTGAACGAGTAGTTCGGTGATTACATAAGCCTCGATTTATAACTACCTTCTTTAACTTTGTAACTAGATTCTTCTTCTTTGAATAACAATTAATATTAACATGTAAAACCTTCTTTAAAACCTCTTGAATCTTAACTAGTTATAAGCCTAGAGCGGCGCATTAGCTATATATGCTCCCTAGTTTACATGAATTAATTATGTAGTTCTAAAAACTAATGTTTTAGACATTCGACTTAAATCTACTAAATTCTTACCTTCTAGCGCGTTCTTGACGAGATAACGCTTAGCACACAATTATCGACTAACTTAACACCTTCATAGCATCTCTGAAGTAATTACCCTTTAACCCTAACTATAGCGGAGGATAGCATGATAGCGGACAGGGGTAGTACTAGAATGGCATCTACGTAAAAGCTAAAGGGCAAGGAGAATTACAAGCCATAGAGGACACTTAAGAAGGCGATACTAGTTAGCAAAGGCCTATAGCTAATTATTAACAGCACAAAGAAGAAGCTAGAGCTAGCTAAAGATAGCAAGAACTAATCCTTAGTCGATGACTAGATTAAGAAGGATAGTCAAGCATTAGTAGCTATTATAATCAACGTTTAAGACTACATCCTTAATGTGCTTAACTTGGTTAAGGGTGCGAAGGAGTAGTAGGATCTGTTAGCTAAGCGTTACGCCATAGGGGGTACTACTTACCGCAAGGCTATCTTCAATGAATAGCAAGAGTTAGAATATAAAGGCAAGGACCTTAAGAAGTTCTGCTTAGATTATTAGTCGAAGTTGCGCGAGATGGACAACTTTAACCTCAAGCTGCCTGATAAAGTAAAGCTCTATACCTTCATTAATCGCGTGTCTGACTAGTTCCTAGTGTAGACTAAGATTAAGCGTAAGCAGCTTTGTAACATTAAGGACGACAATATAAAGGAGAAGCTTCCGCATCTAGAGGATGTTATTACGAGCCTCTTAGACAAAGAGCGCGCGTAATAATTGCGTCCTAGCATAGCTGTAATAGCTCGTTAGTAGTAGCAGCGTTAATCACAACAGCCTAAGGGCAACAGCAATAACAAGAAGGGTGACAAGCCTAAGCTAAAGGCCTGTACCTTAACGAAGTGTTTTAGAAAGACACATACTAAGCCGCATGAGCTATCTGGCTACTAGACGTTACATCCTAAGCAAGCGCCTAAGAATTAGCGTAAGAAGAACCTTGATTCGAAGGATTCGAAGAAGAGCAAGGATAGCGACGCGTCTGATAAGAAGATCTATACTAGCTTCATAGCGTAGGTAGTACCTTATTACAAGATCTTAGAGAAGATACTAGAGGCATTAACGTATTAAGGCATTCAAAAGACCGACTTAGTATATGACTCTAGAGCTTCTAATCACGTCGCTAATAACCTCAAGGACTCTATGCGTCATAACCCCTATAAGGAGTATGTGTAGGTTAGCGAAAGCTACGCTCTACGTGCCTTTACAAAGGGCATAACGTTACGCACATTACTAGCGCTAGATGGCAGCTCTTACACTATTAAGATTAACGAGGTATTATATGTGCTAGACATAGTATGCAACTTGATCTAAGGAGAGTAATAGCGCATGAAGGGGCTCTTCTACTATAACGACAAGCAAGTACTCTTCTTGAAAGATAAGACTGTTGTCGGCTTAGTGATAACGATTAGCCCCCTACTGCATCTAGTGCAGGCTCATAACAAGGCCTACTCGACTACTATGAAGGACGGCTTAGAGATTAGCTTAGCAAGCTCGAAGAAGCTATTAACCTTATTAGTAGATGCAAAGGTGTAGTATAAGCGTCTTAGTCACGTATCGAAGGACGTGCTATAGAAGGTAACTAAGCGTAACACTAGTATCAAATTAACCGGTAATAGCTCTAATCATGGCAGCTGTTCAAGCTGCCATCTTAGTAGACTTAGAAGATCTACTTACGCGTGTCACAGATTCGTCTGAAGGATGTCTTCGACAAAGTCTCTGCAGACAGGATTGTGTCAACTAAACTAGCTATATCGAAGAGCTAGTATTTTACCCTCCTTATAGACAGCACGTCTACTTACAGGCATGTCTTTAACCATAGTGTCAAGACTAGTTTAGCAGCTACATTTTAGTAGTACGTCAAGTACGTTAGGACTTAGACTAAGCGTAAGATTAAGGCCTTCTAGATTAACAATACCGGTGACTTTAGTAGCAAGGCGTTTAAGCAGAAGTGTAAGGATCGAGGCATTTAATTACTACTAACTACGCCTTATAACTTAGAGCAGAACGGCCGAGCTAAGGTTTCTAACTATATCATCACTCGCATGGCTCGCAAGATAGTAATTAATAGCAAAGTGCCTAAAGGCCTATAGCCTGAGGCAGTTAAGGCTGCTGTAGATATCCTTAATCTCATGCCTTCGAAGACATTAGATTAGAAGTCGCTATTCAAGATCATGGCAGAGCAGCTTGGCTAGCTAGTCAAGCGTCCGAATCTGTTATTCCTTAAGGCATATAGATGCGTAGCATACATTTACAATCATGACATAGCTTGTAGTGACAAATTCGAGCCTCGTGCGTTAGTAGGAAACCTCGTTAGTTACGAGCGCGGCAGCTACTCGATCTATCGCGTGTAGATATCCTCATTGTTTAAGGTAATCCGCATAACGTATGTCAAGTTTAACAAAGAGTAGTTCACGATCCCTAATAATACAGAGGATAACTACCCTATAGACCTTCTTTATAGCCTCTTTAATGTAGACAAGAAGGCTACTAACATGACTGCAGGGGGTACGACTACACTAGCTCCTATAACTGCGAGCACTCTAATTAAGGAAGCTCCGACCGAGTTACTAGCAGAGCTTACTAACGAGCGCGTTAAGTTACTAGTCCCTAACTTTAGCGCTATTATTAATAAGTGTCGCGACAACAGCTCTAGCTCCGAATCTGAGAATGAGCTAGTAATACCTAGCGGCTTTAGTATACCGCTAGCTCTACGTTAATCCGAGTAAGTTCGCAAGCTATTAGCTAAGGCAGCTAAGAATGAAAAGTAGCGCCAAGCTAGTAAGAGCAAGAAGGTAAACCCGAGCAGAGCGGTGCATATTACGTTAATAGCAGCTGTCTGTCATACTAATGAGAAGCTGCCACGTACGTACGACGAGGCCATGAGCTCTCTAGAGAGGTAATACTAGCGTAACGCGATACTCGCAGAGGTCACAAGCTTGAAGAAACATGGCTGCTAGCGCCTTGTCAAGCTTCCTATTACCGCCAAGTTAGTAAAAGGTAAGTAGGTCTTTACTATCAAGCGTAATGTTAACAGCAAGGCCGTGAGGTTTAAGGCTTAATAGGTAGCGTGTAGATACTTGTAGACAAAGGGGCTCGATTACGACGATACGTATGTATTAGTTACAAAGCTATTAACTGTCAAGGTGCTGCTAGCATTAGTTGCATAGCATGGGCTTAAATGCAAGCAGTATGACATCATGACAGCCTTCTTGTAAGCCGTAATCAGTGACTACAAGATCCATGTGTAATAGCCGATTAGATTTAAAGAAGGTACTAACATAGTATGCCTCTTGTTACGAGCGCTGTATAGCCTGAAGTAGTCACCGCTCCTGTAGTATCAAGAGCTTATCCTAAACCCTAAGTTCTTGAAGTTAATTACCTTCATGCTAGTTTAGGCTAATGCGTGCCTATTTAAGCACATAACTAGCGCGCTTATTATTATCTACGTAGATGATCTGCTTATCATTGTAGACGCGCTAGCTATAGTTAACGAGCTCTTCAAGCTTCTTAATAAGAAGTTTGAGATAAAGGAACTCAGTAATGTAGCCTTTTACCTAGGGTGCCGCATTATACGTAATCGTACAAATTATACTATCTACATGCTCTAAGACGCCTACATTAAGCGCCTTAGTAAGCGCTTCACTAAGATTAAAGGCTCGCTGCTAACGAATACCCTATTCGCATCGAACTACAAGCTACAAGCTGCAGAAGATAGATACTAAGTATCAAAGCACTTCATTAAGCGCTATTAACAGCTAATAGGCGCTCTGATGTAGCTATCCTGCATTACTCGCATTAATGGCGCCTTTTATGTAAGTTAACTAAGTAAGTATCTTACTAACCCTACTTAGCAGCACATGGACGTAGCGCTTCATGTAGCTCGCTACTTCATATTACATCTGTACGACAGCATTGTCCTTAGCAACGTGCCTGACCGCGTTAGCGTTAATAACAAGCCGAAAATAGAGGCCTATTTAGACAGCTTATAGGCTAATAATCATAATGACTGCTATTTAACATGCGGTTATCTCATTAAACTCATAGGGCCTATAGCATGGCGCTATAGTAAGCAGCCGCTAGTAACTTAGTCGATAACTGAAGCTAAGTACGTAGCAATGACCCTCGTAATTCGTGAGGTCATAGCTATTCGCTATTTGCTTGAGGACCTTAACGAGCCTTAAGATTATGTCACTCTATATAAGGACAGCTAACTAGCAATTAACCTTCTAAGCAGACTAGCTGCAGACAGTAGGAGTAAGCACATTAATGTGCGATACTACGTTATCTGCGAGCATACTAAAGCTAGCTTACTTAAGGTAACAAAGATTCACACTAATTAACAAGCAGCTAATAGATTGACTAAGCAGCTCGACCGTGTGCGATTCGAGCGATTTAAGGAGCTAGCTAGCATGACTAACTACAGCTACATTATACCTACGAACAATTAAAAGAGCTTAGATTAAGGGGATGCTAGTATAGCGGCGTAGCACGTAGCGGCGTAGATACTTGACGATAGCGTTAAAAGCGTTAATACACCTCAATTAAGGCAATAATAGCTTAACGAGAGTATACGTAAGGGGGTAAGTTAAACGAGCAGTTCGGTGATTACATAAGCCTTAATTCATAACTACCTTCTTTGACTTTGTAACTAGATTCTTCTTCTTCGAATAACAATTAATATTAACATGCAAAACCTTCTTCAAAACCTCTTGAATCTTAACTTAAGTAAAAACGACTCTTTGAAGAGAAGAGAGGCAAAGCTGCCTTACCTAAACATTAACCATAGGATTATAAGATACACTTGTAGCTAGGGAAAAAGCCTCTATAGGGACCTTTATACGCAATGTCTGAGAAAGAGCTCAAGACCCTAAGCAAATAGCCGAAGGAGAAACTAGAAAAAGGCTAGATACAGAAGTCGACATCCTTAGCAGCCTTACTAGTAATGTTTGTTCTAAAAGCAAGTAGGAAACTACGATTAGTAGTAGATTTTAGACGACTAAATGACATCATAATTAAGAATAAATACACATCAAAGAAATGCAAGACTAATTGACTAGGTTAGACTAGTACATAAAGCTCGACTTATGTAATACAGTTTACGTAATACGCATGGTACCTAGATACAAATAGATGACTGCATTCTAGACAAGATATAGGCTTTAAGAGTTCTTAGTCATGCTAATAGGACTAATAAATACCCTAGCGTCATGTTAGGACCTTGTTAATGAAGTCCTTCGAGAACTTCTAGATATGTACGTCATAGCATACATAGACGACATTCTAGTTTATACTAGGGGAAGTCTTGACAAGCACGTACAATAAGTACAAGATGTCTTCGAACAGTTAAGCTAAGTAGGGTTCAAGACTATGCTAGAAAAATGCGAGTTCTATAAGAAGGAAGTCAAGTTCCTTAGATTTATTATTAGTATAACAGGAATCTAGATCGATCTACAGAAGACTAAGTTAATACAGGAATAGCTAACACTAACATGCGTTAAGGATATACAGGCATTCCTAGGATTAGCTAACTATAACAGGAAATTCATTAAGGGCTGTTCTAAGACATTAGTACCCCTAATAGAGCTTACAAAGAAAGACAAGAAATAGAACTAGAGCTAAAGGGAAGATTTAGCGTTAAAGCGACTAAAGGAACAGTGCGCTTTAGCACTAACGGTACGACTATTTGATAGAGAAAAAGCGGTCTAGATAGAAACAGACATGTTAGACAGAGCTATAGGAGATGCCTTATGTAAGAGCATAACAGGAAACGACACCCTGTAGCCTATTACTCGAGAAAGATGTTACCTGCAGAACAAAACTACGACATCTATGATAAGGATCTACTTGCAATAGTTGCATTATTGTAACACTAGCAAGTATATGCGGAAGGAGTAACGAGTCTTACGATTCTTTCTAATCACAAGAATCTGACTTACTTTACTACGACTAAGGTACTAACCTAAAGACAAGCCCGCTAGTTAGAGCTGTTAGGGTAGTACAAGTTCGAAATCCGCTATACCCTAGGACGCGAGAACAGAAGAGCCGACGTACTAAGCTGCTATAGCGACTATATAGAGGGTTAGGAACTAGTGCAAGAGAAAATACTTAAGGCAAATGAAGATAGAAGCCTTAGTGCTAACACTAAGGAGTTTAATATTATTGTGCAAGTTCTTTAAGACGACGAAGAACAGTTCCTAATCGAACATGGGAAGTACTAAGTACCTAAGGAACAAGTTACAGAGTATATATAACAACATTATAACAGGCTAGAAAATAGACACCCTAGAGTTTCAAAGATAATAGAATTAGTCAAGCGAAGCTTTAGATTCCTACACATGCGACAACAAGTTCTAGAGTACATTAAGAAATGTCTATAATGCTAATAGAACAAGGCTAGTAGACATAGCCTATATAGACATATTTAGTTCAGGACACCGCTAGAACAACTATAGGACAAAGTCACAATAGACTTTATCATGAAACTACTAGAGTCTAAGGACCTAGTTACAGGACATAGCTACAACATGATACTAGTTATAGTCAATAGGCTTACGAAATACGCATACTTTATTCCTGCGAATAAGCCAAGCATAGCAGAGTAACTCGGGTACTTTGTACTAGACAGACTTATGTAATACTATAGATTCCTAAGGACATATATTACAGATAGGGACAAGCTCTTCACATCGAACTATTAGAAGACGCTTACAGCGACACTCGGAATTAAGCACAAGCTCTTGATAGCATACTATCTATAGACAGATAGCTAGACAGACATTAAGAACTAGGCCTTAGAGGTATATTTACGATACTACGTTAACTACGTACAGAACAATTAGGCATTACTACTGCCTATAGCATAACTCGCACTAAATAATCAATAATCTGAGACTACAAAATAATCACTATTCTTCGCTAATTCTAGGAAACATCCGTAACTGTTTAGGGAATAGTGTTTATAACATCTACATGCGGATTAGGCAATAGTCGCTTTAGAAGACTTAAAGCAGGTGCATAAGGAATTGCAAGAGGTAATTGCTAAGTCTTAAGAAAAGATCACGGGACAGTATAACGCTAAACGAAAAATGGCACCTTAGCTTAAGAAGGGGGATAAGGTCTACCTCCTTATGAAAAACCTGAGAACCTAGAGATTAACCAAGAAACTAGACCATGTTAAGGTCAGGCCATTTTTGATTAATGAGCCCCTCGGACTAGTTAATTACTAACTTAAACTACTAGACGACGCGAAGATATACCCGGTATTCTATGTGTCTATGCTAGAGCTAGTAGACGCTAAAACACTATGCTAGGAAATGTTTCACTTCTAACTAGAGGAAGAGAACGAGTTTGAAGTCAAAAAAATCCTAGACTAGAAAGGTTAGAGATACCTTGTAAAGTAGAAAGGATACCTACATACTAAAAACACCTATGGCCTACAGGAAAACCTTTTTAACTGCTACTAACTTCTAAGACAATTTAGGCAGGCTAGAAGAGAAACCTAATGCAGTAAAATCTGAGAAACCCGCAAGAGTATCCTATTTGTCAGGAGGCATTTCTAAGATGCTATTAAAGTCTAAAGGAGGTTCAGGAACCTTAACCCTAACATTATTAAGCAACGCTTCGACTAGAGGATCCTTAAGCTCCACGATATCTAGCGCCTCCCTAACAGCGTCATCTATGTAACCCTTAGCTAAACATAGCTACTTATAAAGACGAATTTTCTTCATGTAACGATCTTGTAACTTTTGCATGATATTAACCTCGCCCTCTTCTAATGATTTAATATCTTGACGAAGCTTCTCGCGAAGATCCCGAAACTTTTTCCATTAAAGAGCAGAGAGAGTAACATCATACTCTTTACAATTCTTTCGAACACATTCTAAGCATTTTGACGTTTAAGGACTAATAACGCATTAAGGCTAAGGTTAGCTAGGAGAAGCCTTAGCGTTACGATAATCCTTGTAAGGAGCTATTTCTATGCTAGTTTTTGCGATGTTAGCAGCAAGAGCTTTTTGACTAAGGTAGGAAGGTTTCTTGTAAGAAGAAGAAGAAGACATTATTAAGCAGTAAAAACAGATAGAATAGCAACGACACTTGTAAGCTTAGGACGAGCTAAGCGAAAAGGAGGATAGTGTTACAGAATAGTGTTACGGAACACAGCCGTAACAGAGGAGTCATGTAATACCCTCTAAGTCATACAATGCGACTCTGTTTTAGAAGCTTCTATAGGAGCTAAGACAGAGAGCATAGCTTAGTAACAGAGACCGTCTCTGTTAGAGCATAGTTTCTAACAGAGCATAACAGAGACATGCTCTGTTACATACTAATGTCTCCTATTTATTTAGGAACACTAAGATGCCCTTATAGCTCGAATGCGTTTAACTCATGTTATTATCTTACTAATTAGAATTCAACCTTTGTTCCCTTTAGATTATATCGTTCCTGTTTACTATTACCTCTCTAAAGAATAATTGCCCTACGTGACTTGACTATTCCTCTCGAGGCTTAGTTAATAGCGAGGTTAGTAACACTAAGTTTACAGGATAACGATCTCAAGTAGAGATGTTCATCCTCTAATACTAGTTAGCATTTAACGTAGATACAGAATAGTTTACGACATATTATAAGCGAATAATGTACATTGTCTCTTACCTAAAAAGGACTAGCGTTCGAGTTTATCTAGCCTTATCTATCGGATTATCTAGACTACGTGAGGAGCGTCGAAGGCAGGAAGACGACGACTAGGGACATCCTTAACTTAGACAAGTCTTTGTTTAACGCATTACGCGAAGCCTTTAGGCTTAGTAACGAACAACAAGAGGCTAAAAGAGCTCTCCTAGGAATCTAGCAGAAGGGTTCTGCTATTAAGTGCTAGGCAGACTTTTAGACCCTCTCTGCTCAAGTTAACTAGAATGATAACGCTTTAGCCGCCTAGTTCTATTAGAGACTAAAAGAGACAGTTAAAGACAAAATTACATGAGGAGATTAACTAACGATGTTTAAAGAAATAAGCGATCTTGCGATTAGAATTTATAATCGCATTTAGGAATAACAGTAAGAACGACAACATAGAAATCGTAGGCTAGCACAGGCTAACTACAAGGTCTAACGACTAGTACTAAAGTAGCAAAGTAATTACGATAGTCTCTAACTAATGCAGTTAGATGCGACTAAGGGACGTCTAAATAACAGGCCCCGAGGAAAGCTACAGAAAGGCTCTTCTGCCTAGAATGGTCTAAAGAAGCCATTCGACAAGTCTAACCTTAAGTGCTATAACTATAGAAGGAAGGGACAATTTGCTCGCAAATGTTCTGTCAAGAAACAGCGTCATGAACTATAACGGACAGAACAGGTTTGCGCGGCAACTTCGGCACCTAAGCAGATAGCTGCTACTACTCGAGTACTAGACTATGCCTTACTTACTTAGACTATGTGCTATGACGACAATTGTCAGATTCACATAAGTGACAAAGATAGTTCCGGATAGTACTCTAGCTGTAGTAAGGCATAGTCTATCTGTGCGCTAAGAGGTACATCTTCTAATGTAATAGTCTATAGGAGCTAGTAGAAGAAGAAAGTTCCGAAAACAACTACGAGCTTGTCAAAGCCGTCATTCCTGATTCCGAGGAAGACGAGAACACAGAGAGATAGTACATGCCTCTACATGACATCAGACTTGATATCATCCGCCTTATTTAGAACTATTAGGCTTAGGCTTGCCCATAGATTAATAGAGTATAACATGTCGATTAGCTTTAATATAACGAACTAGCTAACAGCATGCGACGACACCTAAGGCGGCTACTAGTAGTAGCTTACCCTTAGTCGCATTAGGAGATTGTCTAAGAGATTATACCGTTCGGAGTAGAGTTTACGCCCTAAGGAGGCTACTTTACCTACGAAGGTATTAATGTTATACGAACGTTATAACTCTAGATTAACAGTTTGCAAATAGAGTATGCGAGAAACGCTCGGGAACAACGAGGCTAAGAGCAAGTACTGCCTCTTAGCCTGATTAGTAGTAATGCTTAAAGAAGAATAAGCCGAGACTACATTATCCCTAAATTAGGCCGCGAAGACAGCCATTTAGGAAACGACTAGGTCCGCTAGAATTAGACCTACAGACAGACTAAACAGGGCTCTAACAATGTGCCGCGATTAGTCTCAGATACGCAGACAAACTTAGAGTATAGGTACACATTAACGAGATACTAGCCTAGGCCTTAATAGATTCAGGATGCACTAGAATCTTCATGACGCCTAAGTTCGCCAGGACAGCTAGGATATAGCTACAGGCAAAAACAAATGATTTCTCGCTATAAGCGATTAACAGAAAGCCGGTCATGTACAACTAAGGAATAGTTGACAAGGAGACTAAGACAGTACCTCTACGGATAGAATGCTACTAAGAGATGATCTAGTTTAACATCACAGAGTCGCCTGGCTTAGATGTAGTGCTAGGGTTACTATGGCTAAGGAGCGCTAACCCCTACCTTAACTAGAAAAACGAGAGGATCTAGTTCCTAGAACTCTTAAAATTGATACCTCTACCTATAGTACATAACGTACTAGGCAAGATCAAAATTTGTGCTATGACTTTAAAAGAGATAGTCGCTACTATCTAGGATCTAAAACAGGAAGTACACGTCCTATAGGTCAAAGTAACACAGGCTAAAGTCAAGATCTGTCATAAGTGTCATGAGTGTCAGGAGTCCTATAAGTTACAGGCTTATAAGTGTCCTAAGTGCTATAAGTCATAGCATAGTCATAGGAGAACTATGTCATAAGTGTCAGGAGTACTGTTAGGAGTACTGTAGGTTACAGGATCATGAGGGTCCTAAGTGCTATGAGTTATAGTATAGTCATAGGAGTACTATAAGTTATAGGCATAGTTATAGGAGAAAGGATCTGTCACGTAAGGACAGATCCCCGGATCTGTAGGGTTAGTCTACAGATCTACAGGCCTATAAGGAAGAAGGGATCTATCATAGGATAACAGACCCTTAGATCTGTTAGATTAGTCTACAGATCTACAGACACGGATCTGTTAGGTCTGTCGACAGATCTAATAGAGCTGCTCTGTCTCTCTAGTATATAGGGATAGCTTTAGGACAGGCAGTTAGGAGCTTCGTGCTTAATTTAATTCCCTTTCCCTAGGGGATAGTTAGTTACAAGGTTAACCGCCATTGTCGATATTCTTCACAGCTCTGCGAGTCTAATACCTAGTTACCTTCCTGCTATTAGCACCTACCCTTATGACATTTTGAGCACTACTTCTAAGGAAGCATTAGGGGACTCGTCAAGCGCTTGACATACGCCTATGTTAAGTAGTTCTTTAACTGTTAGTTTAACTTCTAGCGATAGTTAACTAACACTACAAGAACAAGTTGCTACTATACCTCAAATTACGTAGTAGCTTAAATCCATTTACCTTAGCGAGATAGCTCTAGCATCCGTCGCAGGTTTAACTACTAGGAATAGACATAGCAATAATGGCTTTAAGATAGGAAGCCCTACAGAGTTTACAGGATAACGATCTCAAGTTAAGATGTTTATCCTATAATGCTAGTTAGCATTTAACGTAGATACGGAACAGTTTACAACACATCATAAGCGAATGATGTACATTATCTCTTACCTAAAGGGACTAGCGTTCGAGTTTATCTAGCCTCATCTGACAGATTATCTAGATCACGTCAGTAACGCCGAAGCTAGGAAGACGACGACTAGGGACATTCTTAACTTAGATAAGTCTTTGTTTAAGGCATTACGCGAAGCGTTTAGGCTCGGTAATGAGCAACAAGAGGCCGAGAGAGCTCTCCTAGGAATCTAGCAGAAGGGTTCCGCTATCAAGTACCGCGCAGACTTTTAGACCCTCTCTGCTCGAGTTAACTAGAATGATAACGCTTTAGCCGCTTAGTTCTACTAGGGACTAAAGGAGACGGTTAAAGACGAAATTGCCTGAGGAGATTGGCTAACGACATTCAAGGAAATGAGCGATCTCGCGATTAGAATCGATAATCGCATCTAGGAACGACAGCAAGAACGACAACATGGAAATCGCAAGCTGGCGCAGGCTAACCATAAGGTCTGACGATTAGCACTAAAATGGCGAAGCGATTACTATGGTCTCTAACCTATGGAGTTAGATGCGACTAAGGGGCGTCTGAGGAATAGACCCTAAGGAAAGCTGCAGAAGGGCTCTCCTCCCTAGAATAGTCTGAAGAAGTCATTCGACAAGAGTAATCTCGAGTGCTTTAACTGTGGAAAGAAAGGACACTTTGCCCGCGAATGTTTTGCTAAGAAGCAACGACAGGAGCTGCCTAGGATAGAGCAGGCTCGCGCGATAACGACAGCACCTTAGCAAAAGGCCGCTACTACTCGAGAACCGGACTATGCTGCACTTACTTAGACTGCGGGCTACGACGACGATTGTCGAATTCACATGAGTAATAAAGATGGTTCTAGATAGTACCCTAGCCGAAACAAGGCACAGTCGATCTGTGCGCTAAGGGGTACACCTTCTAGTGCGACAGTCCTAAGGCAACAGGAACTAGAAGAAGAAGAAGAAGGTTTAGACGACAACTACGAGCTTGTCGAAGCCGTTATTCCTGATTCCGAGGAAGACGAAAGCATAGAGCGATAGGCCATGCCGCCGCATGACATCAGACTCGATATTATCCGAATCATACAGAACTAGTAGGCTTAGGCTTGCCCATAGATTAATAGAGTATAACATGTCGACTAGCTTTAGTATGACGAACTAGCCGACCGTATGCGACGACACCTAAGGAAACTACTAGTCGTAGCTTAACCTCATGCGCATCAGAAAGTTGTCTAAGAAATTGTACCATTTAATGTAGAGTTCACGCCCTAGGGAGGCTACCTAACCTATGAAGGTATTTAGGTTCCACAAGTGCTACGACTCTAAGTCTACTACTTAAAGATAGAGTACGCAAGGAACGCGCAGGAACAGCGAGGCCAAGAACGAGAACGACCTCTTAGGCCAGAAAACAGTAACGCTTAGAGAAGAAGCCAAGACCGCATGATCCCTAAACTAGTCCGTGAAGACAGTTATTCGGGAAACGACGAGGTCCGCTAGAATTAGACCTACGGACAGACTAGACAGGGCTATAACGATGTGCCGCGATTAGCGCTAGATACGCGAACAAACTTAGAGTATAGGTACATATTAACGAGACGCTAGCTAGGGCCTTAATAGATTCAGGATGTACTAGAATCTTCATGACGCCCAAGTTCGCCAGGACAGCTAGGATAAAGCTACAGGCAAAGACGAATGCTTTCTCGCTACAAGCGATTAATAGAAAGCCGGTCACGTACAACTAAGGAGTAGTTCACGAAGAGACTAAGATAATGCCTCTACGGATAGGACGCTACTAAGAGATGCTCTAGTTCGACATCATGGAGTTACTAGGCTCAGATGTAGTACTAGGGTTGCTATGGCTAAGAAACGCTAACCCCTATATCGACTAGAAGAATGAGAGGATCTAGTTCCTAGAACTCTTAAGATCGATACCTCTACCTGTAGTACACGACGTACTAGGCAAGATCGAAATATGTGCTATGACTTTAAGCAAGATAGTAGCCGCTATCAAGGATCTAGAACAGGAAGTACACGTCCTATAGGTTAAAGTAACGTAATCGGAAGTCAAGGTCGAATTCGTAGTTCCTAATAAGTATAAAGAGTTCGCTACTCTTTTTAAGGAAGAACCCGACTAAGAAGCTCTGCTAGAACACTAGGAGTAGGACTACAGGATACCCTTACTCCCTAGCAAGACACTAACGAAGCAATTAGTTCGCCTGTTATTAGCGGCGAAACTAGAGATTCTCCGGAAATACCTAGAAGATAACCTCTAGAAAGGCTTTATCCGCGAGTCGTAGTCCCTAGCCGGATATCTAATCCTGTTTGTGCCTAAGGGGGAAGATGACTAGCGACTCTACGTAGATTATCGTAGATTAAACGACATCATGATAAAGAATAGTTATCCGCTTCCTTTGCTCTCGGAATTACAGGACCGCCTACAAGGAGCAATGTAGTTCTCGAAGTTCGACATACCTAGAGCGTATAACTGAATTCGAATTAAGGAAGGCGAAGAATAGAAGACTACGTTCTAAACTCGGTTTAGACACTACGAGTACATAGTCATGCTATTTAGGTTAACAAACGCCCTAGCTACATAGTAGGCATTTATTAACAATGTGCTACGAGAGTACTCTGACGTCTTTGTAGTTGTATACATAGACGACATCCTCGTCTACTCCCGGATAATCGAAGAGCATAGGACTTATGTGCGCAAGGTACTTCAGAAACTCTAGGATTACTCGCTAAAGGTCAAGCCTTAGAAGAGCGAGTTTTATAAGCAGGAAGTATAATTCCTTAGCTACGTAGTAGCATAGAATGGAATCAAGATAGACACTAAGAAAGTCTAGGTTGTAAAAGAGTAGCCTATGCTAACTAATGTTAAGGAAGTATAGTCCTTCCTTAGATTCGCTAACTTCTACAGGAGATTTGTAGCAAACTATTCGAAGATTACGGCACTACTTACGACTCTTACGACAAAGGATACACCATTTGTATAGGACGACGCCTAACGGAATGCCTTCAAGGAACTCAAGCGACGATTTACAGATTAGCTAATCTTACTTGTATTCAACCTAGATAAGCCTATTATAGTCGAAACAGATGCCTCCGACGTAGCACTCAGGGCATGCTTAAGTTAACTAGGACCGAGTAGACGACTACAGCTAGTCGCCTACTACTCGAGGAAATTGTCTAGACCTAAACTCTGTTATGACGTCTACAACAAAGAACTTCTAGCTATAGTAGACGCCTACAAGGCCTAGCGAGTCTACTTAGAAGGTTCTAAGCACTAGGTCACAGTCTACACAGACTATGAGAACTTGCGATACTTCATAACGACGAAAGAGTTAAACTAATAACAGGTTCGGTAGAGCGAGGAGCTCTCTAGTTTTAACTGCAAGATCGTCTATTATAAGGGGACCGATAACGCACGCGCCGATGCACTTAGCTGCCAGACAGACTACATGAAGGGCGTGAAGCGGGAGAAACATGCTGTTCTCTAGGAAAATAGCGATAGCACGCTAGGAGTTAACTAACTCGCGGCCATGACTGTTACATAGACTAGTAGATTTTAGGACGACCTAAAGAACGCGCTAATCTACGACCTAACTGCACTCGCTGTCCGCAACGACATTAATGGACAGGAGGATTAGGAAGACGAAGACAGAATCCTTCTGTTTTAAGGATTAGTATATATGCTAACGTCTTTACGATCGGAACTACTACGCCTCTGACATAACATACCTTAGGCAGGACACCCGGGAGTGTCTAAAATGAAGCAAATTCTCCGACAAGAATATTACTTCCCTGGGATGAGCAAGGCAATTAAGGACTACGTCTGTTAATGTGTAACTTGCTAACAAAGTAAGCATAACTGTTATAAACCATATAGGCTACTACAACTACTTAAGGTACCCTAACGGCCATGGGAGTCGCTCGCCATAGACTTTATCGTTAAACTACCTTAGTCAAGAGAACCCGCTACTAATGAGTTCTTTAATAGGATTATGGTAGTAGTCGACCAATTTACTAAGTTTAGGAAGTTTATCCCTTACCGCAAAGACTTTAAGACTAAAGATATCGCGCATGTCTTCATTAAGTAGGTAGTAGCACTACACGGCATGCTATAGGACCTAGTAACGGATCGAGGATCCGTGTTTACCTCTAACTTCTAGAGAGCCCTAATGAGACAATTTCAGGTCAAATATCGACTAAGTACTTCCTTCTACCCTTAGACAGATAGACAGACAGAACGTCTAAATCAGACGTTAGAATAGTACCTTCGATCCTATGTGAATAGAGACTAGAACAACTAGGTAGAGTTGTTGCTAATGGCATAACTCGCGTATAATAGTATGCTAGCAGAGTCGATAGGACTCTCGCCTTTTCAGATGGCATATAGATTAGCTATAGAAGACATTCCGGACGTCTTAGCTAGTAATCCGAACCTAGTAGCACTCGGACGAGTAGAACATCTACGCCGACTGCAAATAGAAGCATAACTCGACCTGTAGTTCTATTAGCAGAACATGGCATAGTACGCGAATCGTAAGAGAATTAAGGGACAAATTCTAAAGGAGGGGGACAAGGTGTATCTCCTCTACTGTCACATTAAATCAGACAAGCTAGGTAAAAAACTAGACGCTGTAAAACTAGGACCATTCAGGATCAAGGCTAAGAAGGGACCGGTTAATTTTGAGTTACAGCTACCTAAGCAGATGAGAATACACCCTATGTTCTATGTCTCTTTACTAGAATAAGTAGCGCTAGACGCCGCACTGCAAACGGAACCCTTACTACTTGACCCTGAAGTAGAAGAACTAGAGTACACTGTCGAGAAGATTATTGACACTTGCTAGCGGGACAGACAGCGAGAGTACTTAGTAAAATGGGAAGGATATAGGAGTACCGAGAACACCTAGGAACCCCTAGAACATCTACGAAACTGTTAGCAAATGATACGAAGTTTCGAGAAAGGAACGAACCTAGGAAGAAGATCCTAAGCTACGACTAGACTCCTGCGGGACGCTGTCGACCGGCTCGGCTATCACGCCATCCAGGAAACCCTAATACGAGGCGTTAGCGAAACCCTCTATTACGCTCTATGTCGTAGGACTAAGAGCGAGACCCGCGGAAGGATCTAGGTCAAGAAGAAACCTAGCCTGCGAGAGAGCCTGTTCCTCGGCCTCATCTTCCCTGAACTCACGCTCCTCGAGAGCGCGACTATCCTCGACCTCCTAGTTAACTACGTCTAACTGTTTTCGAAGACACATCTCCTTTGCATGCGCCTCTATCATCTTCTACGAAGCCTCGGCTAGGACCGCCTTCGCACGATTAAGATCGGCAATTAGTCTTTTCCGCTAATTGCCTAACTTCTTCTATTTAACCTCTATTACCTTCACGTCGTAACTCCGACAGTTGCTAAAGTAACATTACGAACATTTCCCTAAGGAAATGTGTACCTAACAAACGAGCTTTAACTCTTGACACTAAGTATAGGACTTCATGCTGTCCTGGCCCTAACGATAGATTCGATTCGCGCGGCGTTTACGTTACTACGTTAAAGGGGCGTTAGTGTCTAGAATGACACAAGGCAGTAATGTAGAAAGAGAAGACATTACAGCATAAAAGAAATGACAAGAGAAACCCCGCACTAATAAGGTAGCTTAGGGACGAGCTAGGCTAAGAGGGGGATAGTGTCATAAGTGTTAGGAGTACTGTTAGGAGTACTATAGGTTACAGGATCATGAGGGTCCTAAGTGCTATGAGTCATAGTATAGTTATAGGAGTACTATGAGTTATAGGCATAGTCATAGGAGAAAGGATCTGTCACGTGAGGACAGATCCCTAGATCTATAGGGTTAGTCTACAGATCTCTAGGCCTACAAGGAAGAAGGGATCTGTCATAGGATAACAGACCCTTAGATCTGTTAGATTAGTCTACAGATCTACAGACATAGATCTATTAGGTCTGTCGACAGATCTAACAGAGCTGCTCTGTCTCTCTAGTATATAGGGATGGCTTTAGGACAGGTAGTTAGGAGTTTCGTGCTTAATTTAATTCCCTTTCCCTAGGGGATAGTTAGTTACAAGGTTAACCGCTATTGTCGATATTCTTCACAGCTCTGCGAGTCTAACACCTAGTTACCCTCCTGCTATTAGCACCTACCCTTATGACAAACTATGAGTCATAGGGTCATGAGTGTCCTAAGTGCTATGAGTTATAGCATAGTCATAGGAGAACTATAAGTCATAGGAGAAAGGATCTGTCACGTGAGGACAGACCCTAGGATCTATAGGGTTAGTCTATAGATCTATAGACATAGGTCTAACAGGTCTGTTAACAGATCTAATAGAGCTACCCTAACTCTCTAGTATATAGGGATAGCTTTAGGACAGGTAGTTAAGGATCTTAATTCCCTTGCCTAAGGGGAGAGTTAGTTACAAGGTCAATTGTCTTTGTCGATATTCTTCATAGGTCTACGAATCTAACACCTAATCCCCTTCCTGCTATTAGCACCTACCCTTCTAACAATTTTGAGCACCGCTTCTAAGGAAGTATCAGGGGACTCGATAAGCGCTTAACATACGCCTATGTCAAGTAGTTCTTTAGCTGTCAGTTTAACCTCTAGCGACAATAGTTAACTAACACTACAAGAACAAGTTGCCGCTATACCTTAAATTACTTAGTAGCTTAAATCTATTCACCTTAGCGAGATGGCTCTAGCATCTGTCGCAGGTTCGACTACTAGGAATAGACATGGCAATAACGGCTTCAAGATAGGAAGCCCTAGGTAGTTTATAGGACAACAATCTCAAGTCAAGATGTTCATCCTATAATGATAGTTAGCATTTAACGTAGATACGGAATAGTTTACGACACATTATAAGCAAATGATGTACATTGTCTCTTACCTAAAGGGACTAGCGTTCGAGTTCATCTAGCCTTATCTGTTAGATTATCTAGATCACGTTAGTAGCGTCGAAGCTAGGAAGACGACAACTAGAAGATCCTTAACTTAGACAAGTCTTTGTTTAAGGCGTTACGCGAAGCCTTTAGGCTTAGCAACGAACAATAAGAGGCCAAGAGAGCTCTCCTAGGAATCTAGCAGAAGGGTTCCGCTATCAAGTACTATGCGGACTTTTAGACCCTCTCTGCTTAAGTCGACTAGAATGATAATGCCTTAGCTGCTTAGTTCTATTAGGGACTAAAGGAAACGGTTAAAGACAAAATCGCCTAGGGAGATTAGCTAACGACATTCAAGGAAATGAGCGATCTCGCGATTAGAATCGATAATCGCATCTAGGAATAACAGCAAGAACGACAACACGGAAATTGCAGGCTAGCGCAGGCTAACTATAAGGTCTAACAATTAGCACTGAAATGGCGAAGCGATTACTATAGTCTCTAACTAATAGAGTTAGATGCGACTAAGAGACGCCTAAAGAGCGGACCCTAAGGAAAGCCATAGAAGGACTCTCCTACCTAGAATAGTCCGAAGAAGCTATTCGACAAGAGTAACCTTAAGTGCCATAACTGTAGAAAGAAAGGACACTTTGCCTACAACTGTTTGGCTAGGAAATAGCGTCAGGACCTACAACGGACAGAACAGGCTCGCGCGACAACAACGGCACCTAAGCAAAAGGCCGCTACTACTCGAGAACTAGACTATGCCTTACTTACTTAGACTATGTGCTATAACGACAATTGTCGGATTCACATGAGTAATAAAGATAGTTTAGGATAGTACCCTAGCTGTAACAAGGCATAGTCTATCTGCGCGCTAAGGGCTATACCTTCTAGTGTAATAGCCCTGAGGTAACAGGAGCTAGAAGAAGAAGAAGGTTCGGACGACAACTATGAGCTTGTTAAAGCCGTCATTCCTGATTCTGAGGAAGACAAGAGCATAGAGAGATAGGCTATGCCGCCGCATGACATTAGGCTAGATATTATCCGAATCATATAGAACTAGTAGGCCTAGGCTTGCCCATGGATTAATAGAGTACAACACGTTAACTAGCTTCAATATGACGAACTAGCCGACTGCATGCGAGGACACCTGAGGAGACTCCTAGTTGTAGCTTACCCTTACTCGCATCAGAAGATTGTGCAAGAAATTGTACTATTCGGGGTAGAGTTTACACTATAAGGAGGCTACCTTACCCACGAAGGTATCTAGGTTCTACGAGCGTTACGACTCTAGGTTAGCCACTTGAAAATAGAGTACGCAAGAAACGCATAGGAACAACGAGGCTAAGAGCGAGTACGACCTCTTAGGCTAGTTAGCAGTAACGCTTGAAGAAGACTAAGCCGAGACCGCACGATCCCTAAACTAGTCCGTAAAGATAGTTATTCGGGAAACGACGAGGTCTGCTAGAATTAGACCTACAGACAGACTAGACAGGGCTACAACAATATGCTAAAGTTAGCGCGAGATACGCGGACAACCTCAGAGTATAGGTGCACATTAACGAGACACTAGCCTAGGCCTTAATAGATTCAGGATGCACTAGAATCTTCATGACGCCCAAGTTCGCTAGGATAGCTAGGATAAGGCTATAGGCAAAGACGAATACTTTCTTGCTATAAGCAATCGATAGAAAGCCGGTTACGTACAACTAAGGAATAGTTGACAAAGAGACTAAGACAATACCTCTGCGGAATAGGACGCTACTAAGAGATGATCTAGTTCGACATCACGGAGTTACCTAGCTTAGATGTAGTGCTAGGGTTACTATAGCTAAGAAACGCTAACCCCTAACTTGACTAGAAGAACGAGAGGATCTAGGTCCCGGAACTCTCAAGATTAATACCTCTACCTATAGTACACGACATACTAGGCAAGATCAAAATATGTGCTTTGACTTCAAGTAAGATAGTCGCTACTATTAAGGATCTAGAACAGGAAGTATACATCCTATAGGTTAAAGCAACGCAATCTGAAGTCGAAGTCGAGTTCACTGTTCCTGATGAATATAAGGAATGTGCTACCCTTTTCGAGGAAGAACCTAACTAAGAGGCTCTACTAGAACACTAGGAGTAGGACTACAGGATACCCTTACTCCTAGGCAGAACGCTAACAAAGCAACTAGTTCGCCTATTATTAGCGGCAAAGCTAGAGATTATCCGGAAGTACCTTGAAGACAACCTCTAGAAGGGCTTCATCCGCGAGTCGTAGTCACTAGCAGGGTATCCGATCCTGTTTGTCCCTAAGGGGGAAGACAACTAGCGACTTTACGTAGATTATTGTAGATTAAACGACATTATAATAAAGAACAGTTATCCGCTTCCGTTACTCTAGGAGTTACAGGACCGCCTACAAGGAGTAATATGGTTCTTGAAGTTTAACATACTAGGAGCGTATAATCGAATTCGAATCAAGGAAGGCGAAGAATAGAAGACCGCGTTCTGTACTAGGTTTAGACACTACGAGTATATAGTCATGCTATTTAGGTTAGCAAACGCCCTAGCTACATAGCAGGCATTTATTAACAATGTGCTATGAGAGTACCTTGACGTCTTCGTGGTTGTAAACTTAGATGACATCCTTGTCTACTTACGGACAATTAAAGAACATAGGACTCATTTACGCAAGGTACTTTAGAAACTCTAGGATTACAAGCTAAAGGTCAAGCCTTAGAAGAGCGAGTTTTATAAGCAAGAAGTCTATTTCTTTGGCTATGTAGTAGCCTAGGACAGGATCAAGATAGACGCTAAGAAGGTTAAAGTCATAAGAGAGTAGCCTACGCTAACTAATGTCAAGGAAGTATAGTCCTTCCTTAGGTTTGCTTACTTCTACCGAAGGTTCATTGCGAACTATTCAAGGATTACGGCGCTACTTACAACCCTTACTACGAAGGATACACTATGCGTATAGGACGACGCCTAACAGAATGCCTTCAAGGAACTCAAGTAACGATTTACAGATTAGCTAATCTTGCTTGTATTCGACTCTAATAAGCCTATTACAGTCGAAACAGATGCCTCTGACATAGCACTTAGGGCATGCTTAAGTCAACTAGGACCGAGTAGACGACTACAGCTAGTCGCGTATTACTCGAGAAAGCTGTTAGGACCCGAACTCTGTTACGACGTCTATGACAAAGAACTTCTAGCTATAGTAGATGCCTACAAGGCCTGGCGAGTCTACTTAGAAGGTTCTAAGCACTAGGTTACGGTCTACACACACCATGAGAACTTGCAATACTTCACTACGACGAAAGAGTTAAACTAACGACAAGTCTAATAGAGTAAGGAACTCTCTAGCTTTAACTGTAAGATCGTCTATTACAAGGGATCTAATAACGTACGCGCCGATGCACTTAGTCGCTAGACCGACTATATGAAGCGCGTAAAACAGGAGAAACATGCCGCTCTCTAGGAAAATAGCGATAGCACACTTAGAGTTAATTGACTTGCGGCTATAGCTATCACATAGACTAGCGAATTCTAGGACGACCTAAAGAACGCACTAGTCTACGACCTAACCGCACTCGCTGTCTATAACGACATTAATAGACAGGAGGACTAGGAAGACAAAGATAGAGTGCTTCTCTTCTAAGGGTTAGTATATATACTAACGTCCTTACGTTTAGAGCTACTACGCCTCTAACATAATGTACCTCAGGCAGGACACCTAGGAGTGTCTAAAATGAAGCAAATTCTCTGACAAGAATATTACTTCCCTAGGATAGGCAGAGCAATCGAGGACTATGTCTGTTAATGTGTAACTTGCAAACAGAGTAAGTATGACTGTCATAAACCATATAGGCTACTATGACCGCTAAAGGTACCCTAACGGCTATAGGAATCACTTGCTATAGACTTCATTGTTAAACTACCCTAGTTAAAAGAACCCGCTACTAATGAGTTCTTCGATGGAGTCATGGTAGTAGTCGACTAATTTACTAAGTTTAGGAAGTTTATCCTATACTAGAAAGACTTTAAGACTAAAGATATCGCACATGTCTTCATCAAATAGGTAGTAGCATTACATGGCATGCCACGAGACCTAGTAACGTATTAAGGATCCGTGTTTACCTCCTACTTTTAGGGAGCCCTAATAAGACAATTCTAGGTCAAACATCGACTAAGTACTTCCTTCTACCTTTAGACAGATAGACAGACAGAACGTCTAAATTAGACGTTAGAATAGTACCTTCGATCCTATGTGAATAGGGACTAGAACAACTAGGTAGAGTTGTTGCTAATAGCGCAGCTCGCGTATAATAGTACGCTAGCAGAGTTAACAGGACTCTCGCTATTTCAGATGGCGTATAGATTAGCTATAGAAGACATTCCGGATGTCTTAGCTAGTAATCTAAACCTAGTAGTACTTAGGCAAGTAGAACACCTACGCTGACTACAAATAGAAGCATGACTCGACCTGTAGTTCTATTAACATAACATAGCACAGTACGCAAATCGTAAGAGAATTAAGGGACTAATTCTAAAGGAAGGGGACAAGGTATATCTCCTCTGCTATTACATCAAATTAGACAAGCTAAGTAAAAAACTAGACGCTACAAAACTAGGACTATTCTAGATCAAGGCTAAGAAAGGACTAGTCAATTTTGAGTTACAGCTACCTAAGCAGATAAGAATACACCCTGTGTTCTATGTCTCTCTGCTAGAACAAGTAGCGCTAGACGCTACACTACAAACAGAACCCTTACTACTTAACCCTAAGGTAGAAGAACTAGAGTACACTGTCGAGAAGATTGTCGACACTCGCTAGAAGAACAGACAGCAAGAGTACTTAGTAAAATAGGAAGGGTATAGGAGTACCAAAACACCTAGGAACCCCTTAAACACCTACGAAACTGTTAGCAAAAGGTACGGAGTTTTAAGCGGAGAACAAACCTAGGGAGAAGATCATAAGCCGCGACTAGGCTCCTACGGGACGCCATTAATAGGCTCGGCTACCACGCCATCTAGGAAACCCTAGTACGAGTTGTTAGCGAAACCTTCTATTACACTCTATATCGTAGGACTAAGAGCAAGACCTGTCGAGGGATCTAGGTTAAGAAGAAACCTAGCCTGCTAAAGAGCCTGCTCTTTAGCCCTGTCCTCCCTAATCTCACGCTCCTTAAGAGCGCAACTATCCTCGACTTTACGTTTAACTACGTCTAACTGTTTCTAAAGACGCATCTCCTTTATATGCGCCTCTATTATCTTCTGTAAAGCCTCGGCTAGGGCCGCCTTCGCACGATCGAGATTAGCAATTAGTCTTTTCTGCTAATTACCTAACTTCTTCTATTCGACCTCTGTTACCTTTACGTCGTAACTCCGACAGTTGCTAAAGTGACATTACGAACATTTCCCTACTAAAATGTGTACTCGACAAACAAGCTTTAACTCTTAACACTAAGTACAGGACTTTATGCTGTCCTAGCCCTAACGATAGATTCGATTCGCGCGGCGTTTACGTTTCTGCGTTAAAGGGGCGTCAGTGTCTAGGATGACACAAGGCAGTAATGTAGAAAGAGAAGACATTACTACACAAAGAAAGAGTAAGAGAAACCCCGTACTAACAAGGTAGCTTAGGGACGAGCTAGGCTAAGAGGGTGTCATGAGTGTCAGGAGTACTATAAGTCACAGGATCGTGAGTGTCCTAAGTACTATAAGTCACGAACACTATGACCTAAGTCATAGCATAGTCATAGGAGAAAGGATCTGTTACGTAAGGACAGATGTCATGAGTGTCAGGAGTACTGTCCGGAGTACTGTAGGATACAGGATCATGTAGGTCATGAGTGCTATGAGTCATAGTACCGTCATAGGAGTACTATGAGTCATAGGCATAGTCATGGAAGAAAGGATCTGTCACGTGAGGACAGATCCCTAGATCTGTAGGGTTAGTCTACAGATCCATAGGCTTGCAAGGAAGAAGGGATCTGTCACGTGAT
>JADDMT010000188.1:0-43710 GCA_021401465.1 Teratosphaeria epicoccoides
CGCAAAGGGCGCGGTTCGAGGAAAAAAGCTAGGGAAAGTGCCTTAGGAGGAGGCTTAGAGCAAGGCCTTCTCTGAACTCAAAGTAGCTTTTCAAACTGCGCCTATACTTCGGCACTTTGACCCCGCTACGAAGATCCGGATAGAGACCGATGCTTCAAAATTCGCAATAGCCGCAATTATATCGCAGCTCTAGTCGCACAAAGGCAGTGCGCGATAGTACCTGATTGCCTTCTAGTCGCGGAAGATGCAGGGCGCTAAGCTTAACTACGAGACTCACGACCAAGAGCTTTTAGCTATTGTTAATAGCTTCAAGGAGTACCGACACTACCTCGAAGGCGTAGCGTACCCTATTAAGGTGCTTACTAACTATAACAACCTTCGCAGCTTCATGGGCGTGAAGTAGCTAAGTAGTCGGCAAGCAAGGTAGGCGACTTTCCTCGCTAGCTTTGACTTCGTTATCTAGCATCGTTCCGGAAAGACGAATCCGGCTAACGGTCCTTCGCGACGACCGGACTACGACACTAGGGAAGAGGGTAACTGACAGCTTCTCCCTACGCTGCAAACGAAGCTTGCAGTTTAGGGCGGCGATCCGTCGTTAGCTCCTCTTGTAGGTCGACTGCGGGTCTAATGGGGCCTCATGGCCTCCGCTAGTGACGAACCCTCCTATCTAGCAGTTGTGGCGACCGTGTCTAGCTCGATCCGTGCGGTAGTCAACTAGCTTACATGCAGTGAGCATGCGATGTCTAAAGAACCCTTTAAAGAAGTCTCGAGACTTATTCAGCGGTTGCAAGAGTGAGAACCGGAGTTAATTAATGAGGGTGTAGCCCTCTAGGACACCGCAGGCGGTCCGAAGTACTAGACTAAGTCGGGCGATTTGTAGTACTTTGACAATAGGCTCTACGTACCCGCTAACCGCGCACTCTGTTCGCAGCTCCTCCGTATTCATCATGACGATAAACTCGCGGGCCATTTTAGCGTAGAGAAGACAAACGCACTTCTCGGACGCAAATACTAGTAGCCTACGCTAGAACAGGATGTCTCTGACTATGTCAAATCCTGCCAGACGTGCCAGATTAGCAAATCTCGGCGCCATCGCCCCTATGGCAATGCTCAGGCACTCCTACTACCAGAGAGACCATAGCAAGACTTGACCATAGATTTCATTACCGATTTGCCGCTAGCAAAGTAGAAAGGCGATGTGGTTGATACTGTCCTTATAGTAGTTAACTGATACTCGAAGATGAATATCTTCATCCTATGTACGAAAAAGTGCACAAGCGGCGAGCTTGCGCGGCTACTTCGCGACGAAGTTATACGGCGCTTCGGTGTCCCCCGAAGTATCCTATTAGATCGAGGTTCTGTCTTTACTAGTGAATACTAGCAAGAATTTGTGTTTAAGGCGCGTGTTAAGTACCGCCTAAGTACAGCATTCCATCTACAGACTAATAGTCAGACTAAACGTATGAACTAGACTCTTGAGTAGTACCTTCGGTGCTACTACGCTAAGAACCAGGATGCCTAGGCCGACGTAATTCCTATGGCGGAATTTGCAGTTAATAACAGCGTGCATGCTGCTATACGCATGTCGCCATTTCAGATTCTTTATGGCTTTAATCCGGAAATACACCTAGAACCGCCTCGGGACGAGTCTTCTGAGGAGAGGGTGCTAGCTGCCGCGGAATTAGCGCGGCGTATGCGCGAGGTACATTCGGTGCTAATAGAACACTAGAAAAAGGCCTCAGAATCCCAGATTAAACATAATAACACCCGTGCTAAACCGATGCAGTACGTAGTTAGTACGAAGGTGTTACTGTCGACGAAGAATCTCAAGCTGAAACTTCCGAGCAAGAAGATGACGCCAAGGTTCGTCGGACCCTTCCGGATACGCGACGCGATAGGCTCGCAGGCGTACCGGCTATCGTTGCTATCGTCGTATCGTGTGCACGACGTCTTCCACGTATCTCTACTCGAACCATGGGTACAGCGCGAGGGCGAAAAGCCCGCGGACCCGATGCTAGTAGCAGAAGAGAACGAAGAGTAGGAAGTCGAGGGTATTAAGGACAGTATGCGGCGCAAGGGCGCAACGCACTATCTAGTGAAGTAGAAAGGATACCTACCTGAGTACACATAATAGGTTCCGGCTGAAGACTGCAAGAACGCTCTAGAAGCTATTCGTGAATTCGAAGAGCGGAGGAGGCGTGAGCAGGGCTTGAGAAGGTCGATTCGTGGGAAGATGAGGGTTCTAGAGCAGAATTCTTGACATGTGTATGTAGCGCATGACGCGCGAAGCGACAACAAGAAGCAAACGCCCTACTCATACATCATTGATGCCTAAAGGCACACCTAGAATAAACCTAAGAAGAACAAGAGACATGCTCGGATTAGCTTCGTAGCTAATGCTTAGCGACTACTAGTTAGGGGCTTCCTGACCGAACCCGAAGCAGGAGAGTCTTTCTTGTTACGGTCCGCTAGGGACTGCCTACCTGCATGGGGTCTACTAAACACCCCGAAGCGACCATGAGTAACGGGGGTAGCAACGCCACGAAGAGAGGCCGGCATCTTCTTCTTTAGTAGGTTGCGAGGGAGCTCGTCTTCAGAGCCTATAGTAGCCAGAGAACTAGCGACACCCTTACTGCGCCTAGTCGCGACGACTACCTCATCCTTAGCATCAGAAGGCGAAGAGACTCGAGCGCGCTTGCGGCTGTTGCGCTCGGCCCTCGAGATCATCTTGCGCTTCTTGACACGAGTGTTAACCACATCATTAGACTCGGTGTCTCCCTTAGGCGCAACTAGTGTAGTGACACTACGGCGCGAAGGGATCACGTCAGGACCGAAGGTATCCTGAACGTCGTCATCCTCCTCATCCTCAAAGATCTGGCCTAGAGGCTTGTGCCTTAGCGTCTTGACGGACGCAGTACGGGTCGCAAGCAGGGAAGGCTCGGCTTCCTCGTCGCTAACCTCAATTTCGGCCCTGGCCCTCTTCTTCTTCTTGGACAGTAGCGTCGAGGCGGCGTAGGCGGCGGCGCTACAATGTGTTAGCTGTACGCACGCGACAGGATTCGAGTGAGTAACTTACGGCTTAGTCCTCGGGACCGGCTTAGAGGCAGGCTGCCTCTCGGTACGGCGCTAGGGCGTAGCCTTAGTGGCGGGAGCGTTGAATTGCTTGATGACCTTCTTGCGGATCATCCGCGTCTTAAAGTCATCGTCAATAGAGGCAAGGGCCCCGAGTTGCTGACGCTGACGGCTAGTCGGATACTTCTCGACGCTAACGTTAGCCTAGCGGAAAAGTCAGCATTTCATACTCGGAGGGTACCCGCACTATATGCGTACTATGGCGAAGGTCTCGACCCTAACGGTTAGCACCTTCAAGATCTTCTAGACTAAGTCTACGATTAGACCTAGACAAACGTTTTCGCCTGTCAGCAGAGAGTCGAAGCGAACGCCGCCGTGAGAACGGTTAGCAGTCGCGGTGAAGCACGAGAGAGCGCCGAGCAGGTAGGCGAGTGCCTCGCGGTACTTAGCCTGTAGCCTGTTCATAGTCAGAGTGCCTTTAGCAATCCCCTCGTCGCGCGCACTCTAGAAGTCATCGATGTTACGGCAGAGCTAGTTGTACTCGCTATACACCTCTTCAGGGAGGTCTTGGCATTTTTGATGCTTGCCATTACAGTTGACACAATTGCGGTAGACACTGCCCTCATCAAACCTGCCGACGTAGATCTCGGCTACGCTTCGGTTAGTATAAGTCACGCATACCTCGCGGGTAGGGGACGCCTTACTAACACGCGGAGGGGAGATGTGTGTAGCTTGGCTACTAAGGTTGTCGAGGCATCGTCGACATAAGCGACGATCGCGGGCAGAGCGAGTAGTGTCGAACTTAGTCTGTAGCACATGAGCCATTATAGCTAAGATAGGTTAATTGATCTTGATTGATTAATTGAAGAAGAAGGAGCTCTAGTACAGACCCGCAGACATAGCGAGGCGTAAGCTAAGCGAAGTAGGAGTAGAGGTCGATGTTAGTGTCTTAGAACAGGAAAGTTTAGGAAGCGACGAGGTTTTTATACCCTCTGACAGCCCCCCTGTTGCCTACCGCAACCGTTAAGCTAGTAACTCGAACTACATGCGCAGAGTACCTGCCTTTAGTTAACTTACAAGGGGACCGAATAATGCAATAACGGATAACGCGGCTGTCACGCATGTGCGCCGACTACACTCGTGCTAGCCTACTAGCATGGAAATGTGGCGAGGCCCGCGCCAGGAGCGCGCTCCTGCCGTTTCGAGCGGCGCGCGTAGAGCATCCGCGTACTTTCCTACTACCCCGAGGTTCTGCGACACGTTCTTCATGGTCACGACTAAATAGGGACGGCCAAGCTACTTGGCGAGGCCGGCGCGCATGCTCGCCCTATAATTTCAAGGATTGACTAAAGTACGTACTCGTAGTTTCCTGATATCTCGATCCGCATGTGAAGCGAAGGTGTTACGAAGCCGCCTAACATGTGACGGATTAAAACCCGCCCGAGTTAGCAGCCTCCGCCCCGTACTTACTGCGAAGGTATTAAGGTATGCGCATGACACATGTTACGCAGGCTATCTACCTATTTACCCTTGCGTAGTGTGAGCGTGCCACATCCCGTACTCTATATGTTCCGCGTGCGTCACTTAGTAAGGCTAGGGACATCCTCATAGGAGGAGGGGCAGTGATACGGTTGATACTAGGGGACCATTTGAACCGCATAGGTTCTAATGGCCGCCCTTAGCATGCAGTGACCCTGCTACATATAGCAAGGGGGTCCTTCGTACATACGTTAGCTCGTATGTCATCCGAGTAGGATCAGTTGTCGACGTAGGACGCCCCCACGTCGCTGACCCTACGGTACCCCTACGGGGTTAGGCTCGGACATGCTTTCCCTAATTAAGGAGCGTCGGGGGTTATAAGCACCCTTAGCGCCACCTCTGCGATAAGCAGAAAGCAGCGCTGTCTTGTACCTACTAAAAGGTCGGATTACTCTGTCACACTACGAGATATTTTCATATCATATAGCACATACATCTATATTAGTTCTGCTTTCTCCCCCCTGCTTTGCAGTCTGGCAGAGAATACTACGATATGTCTAGAGCACCACGAACTCGCAACTAACGCGTAGCGAGCGCCATCCCGAGCGCCCGCGATGGCGAAGCTAGCCCGAGTAACTAGCCCGCAGAAGTAACCGCTGCGAGCGACACTACATCGAGCGACGGTTCCGCTAGAGGACAATTACGCGGCAGACTAGGCAATAGACCCCCCGCATAGGGACCGCAGCTAACCCCGACTATCGACCTGGCCCTTATAGCCATGATTGTCGATTAGGTCGCGAACCGCCTTGCGAACCAGAGCTAGAGCCGCACCGCTCCTAGTAGCGACAACAGCGAGGACGACGAAGACGTCGCTATGAGCGGTACTAACGAACCGGCGGACGAAGAAATCCAGCGAGATTTCACACTAGGGACCCGCGAAGACAACTTACCGGGAGGCGCAGACCCTCCGTATGTGCCCGCGAACTTGGTGCCTGAATTCGGGGCCATAGTAGGCTAACCGGGAGGTAGTCGCAACACATGCAACCCGAAGCCGTTTAAGGGAGACACCTTGAAGGAGGCTCGAACTTTCTTGCAGGCGTGTGAGGCAGTTTTCGTGCTTAACCTACGCGGATATTCCACAGAGGGCGAACGAGTTGCCTTTAGTGTGATGTAGCTCGAAGAGGATAAGGAACCTCGCAACAATTAGCATGAGCGGTATGACCTTATGCGGGTCCATGACAGAACGTATACATGGGCGGACTTTCGCTAGTTCTGTGTCGACTAGGTCGAGGATCCGGGGAATCGCGCCCTTACCGTGTCTGTCGAGTACGAGAAGGCTAAGCAGGGGAAGGGACAAACAACCTCTAGCTTCGCAACCTATCTCGCCACGCTCGAGGGACAGATGCTACCCTATACTGAGACGCAACGCGTGCGGCACTTGCTTGTCAAACTCGATGACGATCTTCAGAACACGATCATGACTTTTCATGAACTTCTGACAACTCGGCAAGACCTCGTGTCCCTTGCGACACGTATGGAAATCACCTTGAAGCGAAATGGAAAATCGGGCGGTAAGGACAATAAGCGTCTAAGCCCTAAGGACCCCCCGAAGGGCCGCTATTACAAGCGCCCTAGGGGCTACGTCTAACGCGGTAGTTCATTCCGGAGGAGCAAGCCCTCTGAGCTAAAAGACGGTGGCGAGAAGCCTCCGAGTAGCTGCCACATCTGTAGAGCGAGGGACTACTAGGCGGCTCGCTGTCCTAAACGAAGTGATAGGAAGAAGGTAAGCAAGGTGTCCGAAACCTCCCTAGAGGGGAGGCGAAAGAAGGACAAGCCCGAGACAACCGAATGGCTACCGCGGGTATCCAAGCTGTCTGTCACTAATAGTGTAGACTCGTGGCCTGCGCGGCGCCTATCCGGCGCGGTCCGAGTTAATAGCTCGCTCGAGCTAGTAGACTGTATGTTAGATGACCTTGCGGAGGTTAACGTGATACCCTAGAGGGTAATCGTACGGCTCGGTTTGAAGCCGATCCTAGGAGCCCTGCTGCCTACTATGAAGTCTTTTCAGGGCGAAGGCGCAGCGGCTCGAGGCGCGTACAACGTGCGCCTCTAACTCGCGGACTCCTCAGGAGAAGTGCGCGAGACTAACGAAGTCTTCTACGCTGAAGACGTTCCTAATGAGGAGCTCCTACTCGGCCGCCCTTAGCGCCACAAGCAGGGAGTCGTTGTTGATGGAGCTACTGACAACTAGTTCTATAGCTCCATAGGCGAAGTTCCTGCGGTGCGGATGCGTGACGCACACAGCTTCTACAAGGACATGAAGAAGGTCTAATGCGTGTATGCGGTCTGCATACGGAACGTCAAGGAAGACGTTACCCTTCCGCCTGAGTTAGAGGAATACGCCGATATTTTCGACGCAGAGGCTGCGGCCTATGCCTAGGCCCTAGACGCGGAACATGCGATTAACCTTAAGGAGGGTTACAATCCTCCGTATCGACCTCTATACCCCATGTCGGAATCGCAGCTCGAAACACTTCGAGACTACCTCTACAAGGCGCAAAGGAACGCGTGGATCCGACGAAGCGACAGCGAGGCTAGAGCGTTAGTTATGTTCGTCCTGAAGAAGGACAACACGCTCCGCCTATGCGTTGACTATAGGGGCCTTAACGCGGTAACCTAGAAGAACCGCTGCCCCCTACTACTTATTAGCGAGACGCTTGACCGCCTTAGTCGCGCCGCCATCTTCTCGTCTATCGACTTGAAGGACGCCTACTACTAGATACCGATCCGAAAGGGCGACGAGTAGAAGACTACATTCCGAACGTAGTACGGACACTTCGAGTATACAGTGATGCCGTTTGGCTTGACTAACGCACTAGCGACGTTCTAAGCGTATATTAACCGGGCCCTAGCCGGCCTCGTTGACACCTGCTACGTAGTGTATTTAGACGATATACTAGTCTATTCCGACTCGAAGGAGGAGCATATGCGGCATCTAAGTATAGTGCTCGAACGGCTCTGCAAGTTCGCCCTCTACGCGAACCTAAAGAAGTGCTCATTCCTGACAGATAGGATTGAGTTTCTCGGATACATCGTCTCTACGGAAGGAGTTATCATAGATGACCGAAGGGTGTCTGCAATCGCAGAGTAGCTGTAGCCGACTACCCTCCGAGAAGTGCAGGTGTTCCTAGGATTCACTAACTTCTACCGCAGATTCATACGATCTTACTCGAAGATCGTGGCTCCCCTCACGGCCCTCGCAAAGGGCGCGGTTTGAGGAAAAAAGCCAGGGAAAGTGCCTTAGGAGGAGGCTTAGAGCAAGGCCTTCTCTGAACTCAAAGCAGCTTTTCAAACTGCGCCTATACTTCGGCACTTTGACCCCGCTACGAAGATCCGGATAGAGACCGATGCTTTAAAATTCGTAATAGCCGCAATTATATCGCAGCTCTAGTCGCACGAAGGCAGTGCGCAATAGTACCCGATTGCCTTCTAGTCGCGGAAGATGCAGGGCGCTAAGCTTAACTACGAGACTCACGACCAAGAGCTTTTGGCTATTGTTGACGGCTTCAAGGAGTACCGACACTACCTCGAAGGCGTAGCGCACCCTATTAAGGTGCTTACTGACTATAACAACCTTCGCGGCTTCATGGGCATAAAGCAGCTAAGTAGTCGGCAAGCAAGGTAGGCGACTTTCCTCGCTAGCTTTGACTTCGTTATCTAGCATCGTTCCGGAAAGACGAATCTGGCTGACAGTCCTTCGCGACGACCGGACTACGACACTAGGGAAGAGGGTAACTGACAGCTTCTCCCTACGCTGCAAACGAAGCTTGCAGTTTAGGGCGGCGATCTGTCGTTAGCTCCTCTTGTAGGTCGACTGCGGGTCTAATGGGGCCTCATGGCCTCCGCTAGTAACGAACCCTCCTATCTAGTAGTTGTGGCGACCGTGTCTAGCTCGATCTGTGCGGTAGTCAACTGGCTCACATGTAGTGAGCATGCGATGTCTGAAGAACCCTTTGAAGAAGTCTCGAGACTTATTCAGCGGTTGCAAGAGCGAGAACCGGAGTTGATTAATGAGGGTGTAGCCCTCCAGGACACCGCAGGCGGTCCGAAGTACTAGACTAAGTCAGGCGACTTGTAGTACTTTGACAATAGGCTCTACGTACCCGCCGACCGCGCACTCCGTTCGCAGCTCCTCTGTATTCATCATGACAATAAACTCGCGGGCCATTTTGGCGTAGAGAAGACGAACGCACTTCTCGGACGTAAATACTAGTAGCCTACGCTAGAACAGGATGTCTCTGACTATGTCAAATCCTGCCAGACGTGCCAGATTAGCAAATCTCGGCGCTATCGCCCCTACGGCGATGCTTAGGCGCTCCTACTACCAGGGAGACTATGGCAAGACTTGACCATGGATTTCATTACTGATTTGCTGCTAGCAAAGTAGAAAGGCGATGTAGTTAATGCTGTCCTTGTAGTAGTTAACCGATACTCGAAGATGAATATCTTTATCCTATGTACGAAAAAGTGCACAAGCAGCGAGCTTGCGCGGCTACTTCGCGACGAAGTCATATAGCGCTTTAGTGTCCCCTGAAGTATCCTATCGGATCGAGGTTCTGTCTTTACTAGTGAATACTAGCAAGAATTTGTGTTTGAGGCGCGTGTTAAGTACCGCCTAAGTACAGCATTCCATCTACAGACTAATAGTCAGACTAAACGTATGAACTAGACTCTTGAGCAGTACCTTCGGTGCTACTACGCTAAGAACCAGGATGCCTAGGCTGACGTAATTCCTATGGCGGAATTTGCAGTCAATAATAGCGTGCATGCTGCTATGCGCATGTCGCTATTTCAGATTCTTTATGGCTTTGATCCGGAAATACACCTAGAACCGCCTTAGGACGAGTCTTCTGAGGAGAGGGTGCCGGCCGCCGCGGAATCAGCGCGGCGTATGCGCGAGGTACATTCGGTGCTAATAGAACACTAGAAAAAGGCCTCAGAATCCTAGATTAAACATAATAACGCCCGTGCTAAACCGATGCAGTACGCAGTTAGTACGAAGGTGTTACTGTCGACGAAGAATCTCAAGCTAAAACTTCCGAGCAAGAAGATGACGCCAAGGTTCGTCGGACCCTTCCGGATACGCGACGCGATAGGCTCGCAGGCGTACCGGCTATCGTTGCTATCGTCGTATCGTGTGCACGACGTCTTCTACGTATCTCTACTCAAACCATGGGTATAGCGCGAGGGCGAAAAGCCCGCGGACCCGATGCTAGTAGCAGAAGAGAACGAAGAGTAGGAAGTCGAGGGTATTAAGGACAGTATGCGGCGCAAGGGCGCAACGCACTATCTAGTAAAGTAGAAAGGATACCTACCTAAGTACACATAATGGGTTCTAGCCGAAGACTACAAGAACGCTCCGGAAGCTATTCGTGAATTCGAAGAGCGGAGGAGGCGTAAGCAGGGCTTGAGAAGGTCGATTCGTAGGAAGATGAGGGTTCTGGAGCAGAATTCTTGACACGTGTATGTAGCGCATAACGCGCGAAGCGACAACGAGAAGCAAACGCCCTACTCATACATCATTGATGCCTAAAGGCACACCTAGAATAAACCCAAGAAGAACAAGAGACATGCTCAGATTAGCTTCGTAGCTAATGCTTAGCGACTACTAGTCGGGGGCTTCCTGACTAAACCCGAAGCAGGAGAGTCTTTCTTGTTACGGTCCGCTAGGGACTGCCTACCTACACGGGGTCTACTAAACACCCCGAAGCGACCATGAGTAACGGGGGTAGCAACGCCACGAAGAGAGGCTAGCATCTTCTTCTTTAGTAGGTTGCGAGGGAGCTCGTCTTCAGAGCCTATAGTAGCCAGAGAACTAGCGACACCCTCACCGCGCCTAGTCGCGACGACTACCTCATCCTTAGCATCAGAAGGCGAAGAGACTCGAGCGCGCTTGCGGCTGTCGCGCTCGGCCCTCGAGATCATCTTGCACTTCTTGACACGAGTGTCGACTACATCATCAGACTCGGTGTCTCCCTTAGGCGCAACTAGTGCGGTGACACTACGGCGCGAAGGGATCATGTTAGGACCGAAGGTATCCTAAACGTCGTCATCCTCCTCATCCTCAAAGATCTGGCCTAGAGGCTTGTACCTTAGCGTCTTGACGGACGTAGTGCGGGTCGCAAGCGGGGAAGGCTCGGCTTCCTCGTCGCTGACCTCAATTTCGGCCCTGGCCCTCTTCTTCTTCTTAGACAGTAGCGTCGAGGCGGCGTAGGTAGCGGCGCTACAATGTGTTAGCTGTACGCACGCGACAGGATTCGAGTAAGTAACTTACGGCTTAGTCCTTAGGACCGGCTCAGAGGTAGGCTGCCTCTCGGTATAGCGCTAGGGCGTAGCCTTAGCGGCGGGAGCGGTGAATTGCTTGATGACCTTCTTGCGGATCATCCGCGTCTTAAAGTCATCGTCAATAGAGGCAAGGGCCCCGAGTTGCTAACGCTGACGGCTAGTCGGATACTTCTCGACGCTAACGTTAGCCTAGTAGAAAAGTCAGCATTTTATACTCGGAGGGTACCCGCACCGTATGCGTACTATGGCGAAGGTCTCGACCCTAACGGTTAGCACCTTTAAGATCTTCTAGACTAAGTCTGCGATTAGACCCAGACAAACGTTTTCGCCTGTTAGCAGAGAGTCGAAGCGAACGCTGCTATGAGAACGGTTAGCAGTCGCGGTAAAGCACAAGAGGGCGCCAAGCAGGTAGGCAAGTGCCTCGCGGTACTTAGCCTGTAGCCTGTTCATAGTCGGAGTGCCTTCGGCAATCCCCTTGTCGCGCGTACTCTAGAAGTCATCGATGTTACGGCAGAGCTAGTTGTACTCGCCGTACACCTCTTCAGGGAGGTCTTAGCATTTTTGATGCTTGCCATTGCAGTTAACATAATTGCAGTAGACACTGCCCTCATTAAACCCGCTGACGCAGATCTCGGCTACGCTTCGGTTAGTACAAGTCACGCATACCTCGCGGGTAGGGGACGCCTTACTAACACGCGGAGGAGAGATGTGTGCAGCTTGGCTACTAAGGTTGTCAAGGCATCGTCAACACGAGCGACAATCGTGGGCAGAGCGAGTAGCGTCGAACTTAGTCTGCAGCACATGAGCCATTATAGCTAAGACGGGTTGATTGATCTTGATTGATTGATTGAAGAAGAAGGAGCTCTAGTACAGACCTGCAGACATAGCGAGGCGCAAGCTAAGCGAAGTAGGAGCGGAGGTCAATGTTAGTATCTTAGAACAGGAAAGTTTGGGAAGCGACGAGGTTTTTATACCCTCTAACAGCCCCCCTGTTACCTACCGCAACCGTTGAGCTAGTAACTCGAACTACATGCGCAGAGTACCTGCCTCTAGTTAACTTACAAGGGGACCGAATGATGTAATAACGGATAACGCGGCCGTCACGCATGTGCGCCGACTACACTCGTGCTAGCCTACTAGCATGGAAATGTGACGAGGCCCGCGCTAGGAGCGCGCTCCTGCCGTTTCGAGCGGCGCGCGCAGAGCGTCCGCGTACTTTCCTACTACCCCGAGGTTCTGTAACACGTTCTTCACGGTCACGACTAAATAGGGACGGCCAAGCTACTTGGCAAGGCCGGCACGCATGCTCGCCCTATAATTTCAAGGATTAACCGAAGTACGTACTCGTGGTTTCCTGATATCTCGATCCGCATGTGAAGCGAAGGTGTTACGAAGCCGCCTAATATATGACGGATTAAAACCCGCCCGAGTTAGCAGCCTCCGCCCTGCACTCGCTACGAAGGTGTTAAGGTGTGCGCATGACACATGTTACGCAGGCTATCTACCTATTTACCCTTGCGCGGTGTGAGCGTGCTACATCCCGTACCCTATATGTTCTGCGTGCATCACTTAGTAAGGCTAGGGACATCCTCATAGGAGGAGGGGCAGTGATACGGTTGATACTAGGGGACCATTTGAACCGCATGGGTTCTAATAGCCGCCCTTGGCATGCAGTGACCCTGCTACATATGGCAAGGGGGTCCTTCGTACATACGTTGGCTCGTATGTCGTCCGAGTAGGATCAGTTGTCGACGTAGGACGCCCCTACGTCGCTAACCCTACGGTACCCCTACGGGGTTAGGCTCGGACATGCTTTCCCTAATTGAGGAGCGTCGGGGGTTATAAGCACCCTTAGCGCTACCTCTGCGATAAGCAGAAAGCAGCGCTGTCTTGTACCTACTAAAAGGTCGGATTACTCTGTCACACTGCGAGATATTTTCATATCATATAGCACATACATCTATATCACAAGAGATAGTGTCAGAGAAATCAGCTAAAGCAAGTCGACATTATACAGACTGTCGCGGCTTTTAAACTTACAATATGTTAGGAACATGAGAAGTTACACAGATTCGTCGCTCTTATCTCCGAACTTGGTTCTCGCCTAGAACCTTTGCGTACATTCGATGAGTTACGAGCTATACTACTAGATATTTAAAGGGGCAGACTACGTCTAGGTCGACGATAAGATGTTCGCGTAACCTATACTATGTAGGACTAAGAACGCTATTCAGAGGAGGGCCATAATCACGCAGAGAGTCCGCTAAGTAAACAAAAGTACATGTATTAAGTCATATATATAGAAGTTCGAATCGCTCTTGTTAGTGCTAATGATTACACGTTAACACGATCAGATCTCTCTGTTTACCGATGATTTCACTGTCGAGAGCTTCTGACTATTTCCTAAGGTCCCCTAACGATACTACTAGTTTCCTGTTTGAATTAATGTTAGGATCAAGAACCCCGATCATTAGAAGCTAGTTAGTAGCACAATGCCTGTAGCCTGATGTCTAGGCTAATATACAGGTATAGCTAGCGTGAAATGATAGACTACAAGGTATCAATATAGTAAGCCCTTTCGTATAGGGATTAGGAAGGACGACGCCATTATGTGTAGAGCCTAATAAGGAGGCAGACTTATCGCAAATTAATAGTAGCGTACTCTTCGTATTCCTCCTAGCTACTAACTATTTCCCCTATCTCATTTACCTAACAAGATCAAGAGCGAATGCTATAGTAGCCGTGCTTATAACTAAGACAAAGATAGCTTAGGTGCGGTCCTTTACTTTCGCCAGAAAGGTTAGGCGGCTACACGATTATGCCTGACTATTTTCAAAGACAATAGGTTACTCTCTCTACGTACGAATCCTTATCTAATCTGCCTTCGCTAAGCGTCTTACATTTGTTACATCGCTAAAAGTAGACGCGTGCATTATATCGATTATGCGGATAACTCCTAATAGTGATAGCCACGCGTCTGCTAGTCTACCCCCTAGACTTACATGTCAGACTTCGACAGGGGAAGTATCCTATGACGTTAGTGTCATACGACTAGACATAGTCTGCCTCTTCGTCTAGGTAGTAATACGCGAAGGACAGACTGTCTTCCTCAAGAGTATGAACGACCTAGTTGTCTAGTAATAGATACATAGACTACTCTAGCTACGAGGTCTGCGTCTTAGCTCGACCTATGCTTTTAGCGGGTTTCGTGATAAATGCAAGATACACGGACGTACCTTTTCTTCCCTTATGCTTTGCTATTAATAGGGAAGGTATGCCGACCTTTTACTACTACCCCACATGGCCAAAAGGCTTAGTAATTAGTCCTGTGTCAGGGCTGATTACAGTCGGCTACATATGCACACACACTGCAACCCGAGAAACATCCGCGAGGTCACGTGACGCCAAGCCTGCGGCTAGCACCCGTACGTCTGGCATATCAGCTATCTAGAAATTGTGAATAGTGCATCAGAGTACTATCGACAGGTAATATTAAAGAAGTGAGTAAGACAGACAGGCTTTTAGTACTACTGTATTTAAGTGTTAACGACTCTAGTAGATTTTCGACAGTTAACTACTTACTGCCTAAAAAGGCACAAAAGAGCGACAAGAATGCGTAAGACCCTTTTACGGCTAGCTGCAGTGAGAGCTGTAATGTATGCAACTAATAGTAGCATAGTCTCTACCTTATCTGCTTCTTATCTGTACTATGTAAAGCATGACGCTCTATGTTACTCCTTTACCTGTCTGCAATCACAGAGATGACTTCGCAGGGAATAGCGCCCTTGTAGATACTCGATTACCTCTAATTGCACATGTCTTACTAATTCACGAACGTTGCATTACTCGATAATCGTTTAAAAGCAGCAGACTTAGATAGCAGTAATCTAGAGGGTCATCGAGAGATAGCCTAACCTGGCGACAGCGCTATGGCAACAGCTGTTCTAAGCGACGGGTTCTAGCGAGGCCTGTCGAGAAGTAAGGATTAGATTCACTTATTAATGCCCTAGTGTAGCTAACAATTTTGTGACAGAAAGATTGCAGGATATTTGCTTAAAGATACGTAGTAAGTAGCTCTGTAGCAAGATAGCAAACCGCTTACGCCTCTACAAGTTTATCAAGTTTAGTCACTATTAGCTACAGGTTAGCATTTAGCCTAGAACGCTTAAAAACGCGGTAGCGGCACTAATTAGTGCAGTATAGCTCGACTTACAGAACTACAGACTTGTCTTAGCAGTCATGACATCTATCGGGAAATACATGTAGACTCGCTACGTCTACATCCGCTAATGCGTACTCATAGCCTCCTGCATGAGGTAGAAGAGTTCATTGAACGAGAAGGTCCTCATGCTATAGACACGAGCCTTATCCGCGAACCTGATAGTTCTAGACACTTCGGCAGAGAGGAGCCTAACTATACGTTACTCTATTCTAGACCCTACCTAATCTTAGCGCTATCTACGAGGTCTAATATCTTACTGTTAGGCGGAGAGGAAGATGTAGTGCTTCTAGAGCTTTATGAAGTCTATCGCGACTGTTAGAGTTCTGTAGCGCCTGCTTTGCAGACAGAGTAGCTCTAATCGCGAATAAACCGAAGATCGAGTATTATTAATAGAGGAGCTAAGCAGTCGGATGAGCTTTGCGCTTCTTAGCACAGCTCCGATATCGAAACATATGTTTACCTAGAAATAGGAAAGAACCTTACTATCTATAGCTAGGCTCGCATTAAGCATATAATAAAAGCTTATAGAGATGCTATCTTAGGGACTCCGCCTAAGCATCGACTGCTGCTAGCTACTCTGATAGTATTAATTAGGAACAATTCTGCGCTATTATGTCTGAAGGCGGCTATCGAGAGTCTGCGATCGCTACAAATAGTTAACAATCTTTGTGTTAGTCGACAAATGTCGATAGCTAAGCGTGTCCTTACGATAGAGCGACTCGGGGCTTATATGGCATTCTTGCAACTAGTACGCTAGCTACATGTGCTAAAGTTGTAGGAGGATTTGTCATCTCAGGAAGGAGACGGATCTAATAGTTTCGTAGTCTCTACGCCTGATTCTATCGCTAAGCATACTAGGATAAGAGGCAATCTACGTAACCTTGCACGTATAAAAGTTGCCAAGGGAATGTTGTCTACAGAATATGCGACGGATTTAAGCTCGCGAAACAGAAAAATAGGAACTAGGGCGGTCAGACTTTAACAGCTAGGTTAAAGACTTAGTACTATCGTAAGAACATAGGGCTCAGGTGTTCTACTAATTCTAAGCTAAGAGCTTTCAGAGACTAGGTACGTAATTCTTAAGCATAATAAGTGAGTTTGAAGCTAATCAGGCTTAGAATCCTTTCTCCTACCGATTAAGCGTTTACGAACATTGTTACATTAATCGATCGCTTTAAGGGCCCCTAGATTGCTTTGATTAGTGCTATATCCTTACCTATGCTCGAAAGCTTCCGCCAAGTCAATCGATCGGCCATGAGGCTAAGACTAGAGTCTAAGGAAGATCGTGTCATCGACAGACTACCTAGACTAGACCCTCGATTCGTGGACTTGCTTATGCCCTGTGATACATAGTAATTAAAAGTTTCTAGCAATAATTGTTACGTATACTCCGAAAAGAAGCGTTAGCTTGTTTACCTCCTTTAGCGCAAGAGTCAGGGTAGAAGGTTACGCCCCTACCTATCTATACAAACTAATATGCTATGAGTCTTACTCCCGCTAGCTCTTATCACCGAGCAGCTAATTAACATGCGGAAGAAGCTAAGTTTAGCAGGATGTCATGTAGTGATAGTGTGGAACAAGTGCTACAACAGATCAAGAAGCAACGAGATGCCGTAGATTTGCCATTTTGAGCTGTAGGATGTAGCGCGTAGACAATCAAATTCGATAAATAACTAAGAACGAGTATAAACTACGGAGATTGCAGGTTAACACCTGTAGCTTCCTAACACAGCTTCCTAACAGCCTAATGAAGTTTCAAAACGATGTAGAACACGTAGCTAAATGTCTTGATTTTCTATCTTCTCCTCTACTGACTACTTAATCGATTCCAGTTAATCGAGGAATTTGAGTACTACGTGTTATAGTAGGTGTGATTAGCCGATTATCGTTCTGGCCGCATGACCTAGCGCTCGAAGATAAGAGGATAGTTTAGTCGGCTCGCTTAATTCGGGAATCTATTCGGAGACAGCTAGTACAGAGCCTTTTAACGTAGCTACTAGAGTATGCTCCTCGCCAAGTTAACTAGAAGCTAATGAACCGACTACATTGATCGCTCAAGGATAAAGCTACTAGATAAGTATAGACTACAGGGTTAACAAAGAAAGCATAGGAAGTTACATTATGTCGTTGCTAACCTCTTGCAATTTCACGTAATACAAATAATTCTGCAAGCCTACTACTCGCCTAAACGACTGAGCGCTAAGTTAGTGCCATTCTTTCTAACTTCTGAATTATGGAGCCTGCCTTGATTTATGCTAAAAACATAGCTCTACTTCATCTACTACACTAAGTTCCTACTTAACCTATAGAAAACAGAGTAGAAGCTAAAACGTAGCCACATTAAAGCTATAGTCTTCCTTTCGAAACAGAGCGCCGGTTAGCAAGTACACTCGCCTTCCTAGTAGGTACTAGGGATAGACTAGATCACATTCCGGCCGTATGTCTAAGAGAACTTACTACCTTAAATTCGGTAGAACTGCTTATTATAGTTAACAAAGCGAAGTAGGCCGATAGAAACCCTGTACTTAGAGAGCTCAAAAAAGAACTTTAACGCATATTTGATTTACTTTCCTCGACTGAAACTAGTAAGTAGCCTAATTCGAGCTTTTCTTGTCATGACTAATATAATTTGCGTGGTACTAGGCGACGTATTTACGGCAATTATAAAGATATGTAGTTACTAGATAAAGTGCCGACTACAATTTACGCCGAAGTACAGGAAGAGGGAACAGCCCTTAATACATAAAGTACTTCAAGATAGCGTAGATGCCGTCTAATAGCTTTAACCTGCTGCTAGCTCTAGGAACTATCTTACACACACTAGAGACATAATAAAGAAGATTGTAGCCTAGAGTACGCATTAGACACCTAAACGTTTAGGAGAGGTAGTTACTAGTTTTCATAATTTGTTAAAAGTCGCTAGGCTTAGTGACCTTCTTAACTCGATTTCGAACAAGCACATGGATTCTAGTGCGCAAAAAAGTCTCTTGAACATCATTAGGAAAGTCGGACGCTATTATGGAGTTACCATATTTCTTTGTCAAGTAGCTGCTAAACACTTAGCTCTTCGACGAACTAAAGTTAAGCCTATACGATTGCCAGAGGACTTCTTCCATAGGGTTTCTAATACACCGGGGGAATCAAACCTATTAGGAGTAGTGTCGAGGTTTCGAGACCGTTATAGGGGACGATACGACACAAACAATATCTATTAAGTACTAGGTCTTAGAGAACGACAAGCAAACAGCTAATTCATGGACTAAACAATCAAGTCATTAACATCTTCAAAAATCCACGCTGAAATACAACTCATCTTCTATTACGAGCTAGAAAACTTTTACTCTCTGTCGAGAGTTATCTGTTCTAGCAAGGATACGTGCTTCCTATGTAACACCTTCATACTTATGCATAGGAAGTTTCATACGCCAAGATGCTATGGCAGGCTTTATCCTAGATGGCGGTTACTAAACACAGATCTAGGAGGGCAGAGAGAACACTTTAATGACAGGCTATAGCAGCAAATCGAGGACAGTCTAGCATTACTAACTGCTCGACAGGTCAAAACTGTCTTCCTAGATCTAAACGAGAGTACTCTTTTAACACTACCTAGATCGAGGTCAACGCTAAGTAGGGAGGGTAGGTACGAACATGCCGAAGGTATAATTAATATGTCAGGCGCGAGGTCATCTGTCTCTTCGATCTCTCCTGCAACTACGATAGATAGAACAGACTTGAGCGCTAGCGTAGGACGTGAGAAGCCTGACAAAGCTATCATCCCGAATAACGACTATTTACTAATGTTAGACACATCACTGTTAGCTACCTCTGCGATATCTAATAATCGAGTATTTACCCTTACTCCTAGGTAGCAGGTTTCCGTTTCCATTAAGCTAAACATACCGGCTGTTCTCGAGATCCTAGGCTGTCTTAAAGTCCATATCGAACACTTACTATATTCACAAATTAATCGATTGTCAGATGATCAGCCAAAAATAGGGTGCCGCGTAAAGTAGTTAAGAGAGCAGAGTACAAGAGAAGGCCGCGATAAAGCTCGCATCATCGACGTCGAGCTTCTTGAAGGTGAAGTCATTCTCCTAAGAAGCGAAGTCCAGAATCTGTGGCTACTCGTAAAGGGTAGCGTATTACGGATATGTGCTGCAGAACTTTAAGACTAATAACTGTCGTGCTTTTAAGCTAGTAGAAGGTTACCGTGGCATAGTTAGCGGCAGCGAGAGGGACAACAACACAAGTAGAAATACATGTCATGTCGTAAGTCACCGCGGCAGGTCCTCTCACGGATCCTGCCTAACTAGACTAGCGTTTTCCTGTAGTAGGAAGAGCATAGGTCGCGCCCTATAGCCTACACATCTCTATACCATTAAGGTTGCAGTGTCTGCGAATTTGCGTGCGAGTGCTATAATATACAGAGAATATCGCAACTATCGTGGCGACCTTTCCCTACTAACTAAGCTATTCTACAGACAAGCTTAGATGCACGGGAATCAGGTTACGAACACGTCAGAAGCGTACAGCCTAAGATGTTCGTTACATCTAGCAAGCCAGACGGATATGTTACTCCTTTCCTTTAATCAGTAGTAGTCGACTAACTACGGCTGTTACCTACTAGCCCGCTTCTACGTGATTGTGTTATAGTCGGGGTTAGACACTTCGCATCCTTTTGATAGGGTTTCGATCCTACGTTGTTAACTTCGTTAAGCCGGTCCTTAGTTTGCTAGTTACCTTAGACCTCCTAGTCGTCTTAGAAAGGTGCGGTCGTCGGCTTAGGGTTCATTAGCTCTAGAATGCGCGTAAGATAGTTAGCTAAGTCGGCGACAGAGTGTGCTAGATTAGAGGACGTGAAGTTAGTAACAGTGAACTCTCGAGACTAAGAGACTACCGTAATAATAGTCCGCTTAGTGACATAGTCGTTATAGACATAGAGCCGAGCTATCTTTAACCGCTTAAGGTGTTAGCATAGCGTGTCTATAGCGACAGGAGTAGAGAAATCGACATTTGCAGAATTACTATCTCGACTCTAAATTGCCGTAAGAATTTCAAGCACACTTTCGTATCCTAGATTGCTATCTCTAGAGTTCGCCGACCTACTTGAAATACTTGATAGACGGAAAGAGGACTTTGAGCTACGGCGGTTCCTGTTAGCGTTCTCGCCTGAAGATCTCTGCCGCTTAGAGCTGCTAACTAGCCTTATAGTCGCTTGTGAGGCCTGATTAGTAGGGCTTTAGATGATGCGACTAGCTCGGAGCTCGGTTAGCTCCCACGTATAGAATTCTTCGGTAGTAATCGCGGCATTTACACACAGCTAAATCGGCTTAGGTGTCAAAGATCTACTTAGGCAACCTAGCTCTAATGCACTTTCTAGGCACTTCTTAGCCGATTTCCGTTCTTGTGGATCTATCACGACTATGTTTAACAGCAGATTAATCAAGGTATTAGATTCCTAGTCGTTTAGCCGCTTGACAATCTTCTTATACTAAGGCAACCCTACGCCCTGACTAGGACCTAGAAGTCCGTAGAAGTATTCGAAGATAACAACCCTAAACGACTAAATATCGACCGCGTGTGTATACTTAAGATCTGAAGTAGAGTCTAACCCATAGAATTTCGCAAGCTCGGGAGCAAGATACACGCTAGTTTCGCAAAACGTCTTTAAATCTTCGCTTGCCTTAGATAGGCCAAAGTCCCCGAGTTTGATTCGGAAAGGGTCTCGAGACTAGACGAGAATATTGTCGGGTTTGATATCTCGATGCACGATTAGTAGGGTCTGTGTGTACAGGTACGCTAGAGCTAAGAGGCCTTGTTGTAGGGTGATCATGACCTTGTCTTCAGAGATGCTTCGCTACTAGTGCTACTAGCGAAGGTTTCTAAGAGGAAGATACTCTAGAATCAAGTAGGGTTGCGGCTTTTCTATCATGGAATACAGCCGGACTATATGCTCCTTAATGATACATTAGCCAAAAAAATCGGCTGCTAAGTATTATACCTACATGCGAGATCTGACGCATAAGCGATGCCTCTTTCTTCTAGTCGGATCTTTAGAGGCTATAAAACTTCTTAGAAGCATATTCAAAGCCGGTACTAACGTCCTAGACGCGTTTGACGATTAAGAAAGCTCCCTTCCTAAGCGTCTCTTGCTCGAGAAGAATAGGATCCTAGTTAGGGGTATGTGTTCTACTAGGAGCTACTGTTAAAGAATTGCTCTAAATGCCAAGTGCTCCTATAGGCAGGCTCGCGTTCCCTGTAGTGTCTCTCAGGAATTTGTTCACGTTCTCAAAATATATATCTGGAAATAAAGGCTTCGAAACGACAATTCGAAACTTGAGATTTGAATCGAGTTAAATAACGATCTCCTTTGTATTGTTAAGGATTCTATAGCCGCCGATAATCCATGTAAAGTGGCGGCGCTTCTACCCTCTATTCCTGTCGTACTTAACAATCGTCCCGTAAGTAGAGCAGTCCTACACGATTAATTGTCGCTCTGCGTCGAAGGTCAAGCAGTAATGGCGGCGACTAATGCCTAGCAGTCGCGGTAAAGTGATATCGCAAGTGTTAGGATCTATACTAAAGACATATCTAGGCCTGGCTTTTAGTCTATGTGTGAACGTTAATTGCAGTCCTAGGCCGTAGTAGTCTCCTGTGTCTTTGTCTGCATTGTCTTCTAGCGGCGCCGTCGACTCGCGGCTATTGTAGCCAAGTAGCTTAGGTGCTTCTGCACCTGCCTAGAAGTATCGCGAGTAGTTCTGAGGTAATGTTACAGCGCGATTTGCAAAGCTATCCTTGCCTTCACTAACGGGATATAGGCACGCAATAAGATCTTCTATAATTCAAAGGAGAGTGTGTATACATGAAGGAGAATAAAGTGACACAATTATAATGGAATTAATGTTGTATTAGTAGCTAGCACATACAAGAAATCTCTATAATATAACTCTGCTTGCTAACCTAGGGAGCTCATCGTGCCTAATTAAGCTAATGCTGCCTGTAGTTCTTATACGTAGCAAGCGGGCTATAAGGTCTGCATTATGATAGTCCCTAGTTAAATACTTGTGATTAGCTTGTTTAGTCGCTTGCACATGTGAAGGAGAGGCAGACGTGGCCCGCTAGTAGCCAGTTCGTCCTGCAGCGTCCTATGATTCTACGTCCTAGGCGCTAACATGGAAACTACCTACTCTACAACTACCTATTCACAGTCATGTAATATTATAGCAGACTACAATATTGTCGTAGCGCCGAAGCCGTTCGCCTATGAAATCGCGACGTATACGAATGAACGACTTAACTAATACCTAGAAGAACACAGATAGTAAGGTACTATCTTCGCAAGTTGTCGTTTGCTACTTGTCTTGCTTAGCCTGCTTACGTAGCGCCTAGAATCGTGAGTATGCAGGATCCTAAGAACATAACGCCTACCTTTATTCAGAGACTAAGGTAAGCAATCATCTCTTCTCGTCTGCCTAGTTGCCGCTCCTAACGGCCGAGATTAGAGACACTATACGATACTTACGCAGAGCTACGTAGTCACATTTAGTCGACCTCGATCAAGTCGCAGCTTGACTTCAGAACGTGCCCGTGAACCCCGAGCTACCTAGCACGTCGCTATCACTTGCTACGACAGAATCGCCTCTATCCTAAGAGGAACAAGACCTAGAAGACCTGCGCCGAGAAATTGATTTATATGCTACGCTAGTTAACGCTAGCGGTCGCTCTCTATACCCGCTACCTCTCCTCGAATTCTTCTTCTAGAACCTAGAAAGGTATCTCGAGTATGACTAGTATCGCGACATTATCTTGTTCTAGAGGGAGCGAAGCCTTAATAAAGTTAAGCGTACTCCGTTTTGTGCCTGCTATTTGTTAAGATAGAGAAGGTTCCGCAGGCTACAGTGCATCATTAGACAGCATAGCGTTGAAAGTGAAGGAGTACTTATTAATGCAGCAGATTAGGACAGCTAGGAAGAGTTTCTTGAGCATCCGGCTTCGGCTGCGTCGACTAGGCAATAGGGCTTCTAAGAGTATATCGAAAACATGAAAAGACAGCTAAGCAAGTATGGCTTTACCTAGACATTCTAGCTTGACTACAAGGTAAATCGGCAAGACAAGCTAACTACTTGGATCGAGTATCTAGGCTACGAGTACTAGTTCTATGACCGAGCAGCAAGCTTCGTTAAACGTTTCTAGCAATAGCACGATAATGCCTAGAAGAAGCTTATTAACTCGAACCTCTTGTAGCCTAAAGAAATGTACGATACTATTTGCAATATCGAATTATCATTCTAGCGGGCTAGCGAAGAAGTAAAAGCTGAGAAGGCTGTGTAAACGGCAACGGTAGCCGCAGCATCGACCGAGAGAGCTATCGCGAGATCTCATAGCTCTACAAGTAATCTTCGATAGCGGCTTTGTACAGAACAAGCTATGCTAAACGTAGCTATAGTAACACATAAGTCGATTAGGACACGAAACGATACTATTACTGACTTCCTCTAGACGATAAGGCAATATCGTTATGAGAAGGACGAAGCAGATCGCTTTAGCTTATTGCTACGGTAGATCGAACAGCAAATTCCGTCGATTAAGCTTAAATTAACCTCCCTTAATAGCGTCGATCCGTATCCCCTTAGGAGACTTCAGCGTAGTTAATCAGAACACGAAGGACAGCATTCACAGAAGTACACGCATGCTAAAGGCGACAAACAGTTAAATTTAGTCTAGATAGTACCTATAATGTCTCTCTCGCTAACATGCGAATTACGTAAGCGTAGACGTAGCTCGATAAACAGTAAACTACTACTTAAGAGACACAAGGGTAGTCAAGAAGTTATGGCCTATTCTTTAGCACCTAATATATCCGCTTTAGTAACGATAGTATTAACACTAGGAACGAGGACAACGTAAGAGCTCGAGGTAGTAGGCGTCTCCTTAGGCAAGTCTTTGCTACTACTCTAACTACTACGCCGTAGTGCTAGAATCGTGGAAATGAGGAAGAAGGCAATGGCTACTAAGAGACTAGATCGTCTGCTATTAGCCCTGCTAGATAATATCGAAAGAAAGACTTCAGGAAGGCATGTACAGAGGTACGGCGACAATGTGAAGTAATAAGCGGCGTGTAGTAGGACTAAACGCATAGCCGAACAAGGTGCTCGGTTACCCTAGAAACATTAAGAGACTAATAAGAGCGTTGCCAAAATTTTTCATTTACTATTGTCTGGCGTCTGCGCTAGCTCAAATCGACTAGGTAGTACGAGATATAGCAAAATGAGCGAAGGCAAGTTTGCACGACGTCGCTAGACTAGATAAGCGACTACGCGCTAAGCTAGAGGTATATGGCTAGCTAGCAAGTAGTGTAATGGAAGACTGTTAGGCTTAGAGGTCTCGCGATTAAGCGTTAAGTAGATAGCATTTCAAAATCAGATCTCGCGTCTTAGATGATACATTGCCCGATCTTGTCTTCCTACATTCCTCCTGCTCCTACCTCGAGCTACATGTATTTACACACATGACTAAACGTCACGTGTCGTTTTCGACTAAGCCGATCAAAGTGCAGGCCGTAACACATGAAGCCGCCTAGCGTATTGCGCCCCTTCGGCTAGTTGCGTGCCATGCTACTCTGCAAGGATGTTAATAGTAGTGCACTAGGAAGCCGCTTGAACACGCTTGCCTAGACTACAGATAATCTTTCCCCTTTCCGCATAATCCGCTAAATAGCAAGACTGTCGGACGTCGTCTAGGCTAGAACAACGCTCGCACGTAGCGTGATGCGCATGCTAGCAAAAAAGAGGCTAAAAGTAAGGCATACCGCGAGCCTGGCCAGGATAATAGGCATAGCCCTAATTAGGGATAAGATTATGTACTAGCTTATGCCTATAGACGTACTCTACCTCTAGCTAACGTGTAGGGAGATGCTGCTACAGGACGAGATTCATATCTACACTAGCCCTTTCAAGATTCTGTTTCCTAACAGGCCATGGTTGTTACGCAAGATTAGAGAGAGATACACGTTCACGCTAGTTAGCGGTCGTCTAGACCCTATAATGAATCTACAGATCGTGCTAGATACGATGCCGCTAGGGTGCTACAACTTTGCCAGAGAAGCATAGTTACGCGTCAAATTGCTACTAGTCGTCACTTAGAATAGACAGTTCGTTTCGTGTACGGAAGATTTAATCCCTAGGCACATGTTCGCGCGCTCGAATGACAATGAAGTCTAGCAATAGACTCAAGGTATAGGTTACCTTCGGTTTCGAATGATACGCATAGACAGGAGCGAGCTTTCCCTTAATATCGCACTGCTAACAGTGCTTATGCGGCTAAGCGGGACGATTACCTTGTCCGACGACATACTTAGCGTGCTAACTACGCGCTCTTACTGTCCCGGCTTGACGATTAGCTACGTGCACGCTAGTCAGGGTAAGAGCGAGGTCGTGCGCTTCGTTCTAAACACATCGTCCTAGCTGTCTAAGGAGCTAGATTCACGCAAGATTTTGTTTATGCTCGACACTAACGATAGGTAGTAGCCGGTTTCGAATTCCTTGACCTTCCCTGTCTTTAAGGCCGCGCCCTGCCGTTCTTAGGCATAACGGGCGTAAAGTAAAGCGGATACGAGCTCGCCGACATAGCGCAATTCAAGCGAGCTCATAGATTTGACACTAACTATATCTAATGCACTTATGCATTACAGGAGGAGAATAACACAGAAGTTATCGCACAATACAGACTAGTTACTTATACGCTAGAGTTTATATGCAAGGGATTAATTAAAGTAATACTAGTAAAACTAGTTAGGCCGAACAAAGGGAGTGCGATTAGCCTAAGGATAGCGGCTAGGACAGAGAGCTCTGATTATCGACCTATTATTAATATGCTAGGAGATCACAGACTTAAGATATAGTAAATACTACATAGACTATGTGTAAGTGTTAGTCATCGATAGGCCCTTGTAGAGCGCTTACACATACTAGGACAAAGCCTAATGTGTGCCTCCTACCTAGCAACCTTTAGTTTACTAGGCGACTACTTGTCCTGTAGTAGGCTTACTAAGCGACATGTAGAAATCCTTGTTGCAAAGGCGGTCCTTCTAGCATAGGATCTATCTACTTTCCTACTAATCTATACTACCAAAGCTTAGGACTCCTGTTTAGGTCGTGGCTGCTACTTAGATGCCTGCGACTAATGCTGCATGTTTTAGAAGACGTTAGTTTAGAGAGCCTAGTAAGCCCCTACTAGAAGGAGACATCGCTATCGAAAGAATTTGAGTTACATTACTATGTAAGTGTTGTCCGCTATATAGACTAGGAACTTTAGGCTACATCGTTTAGTAATAACATCTTTGTGCTATGTCCGCTTCGCTAGCTGCTAGAATACATAAGCTTATAGTAGCACACTCTCCGTTTATCGGTCAATTTAGCAAGCTAATAGCTTAGCATAGAGAACTATAGAGAGACGAAGCTGTCTGAAGCTTTAGATCTTCTAGACTACGATCACGTTCACTCTAGTGACATACGACACCCTGCGACCCTAAGTACTAAAGACTCTAAGCTACTATATGCCTACGATCTAGCGATGTCTAGGTCTAAGACCTTGGCTAATTAGTACGCTTTGCGCTTTCTAGCGTAATTCGATTCACAGATTACCTGGCTTTGCGACACACGCAGACTTTTCTTAGAAGCTTTCGACGCTAAGACAGGTGCAGAGTCTCCTAGTGTAGTAGACTATACCTTCTTTGCCTATCTCAAGCATGCGACAGCTCCCGATTAGAACTCTGTTAATCCTAACAGCATTAGTAAGTACTTACCTTAGGTTTCGACTAGCTGCGGCTAACTTCGTGTGTAACGTAGGCCTGTCCTCGACAAGCAGCACGACAAATATCCGCACTCCTGACAATAAGCTATTACGTAGTACATAGCGCTATCTTGTACTTCCCTAGCTTAACGCGCTTATTAAGAACACAAACTACTTAGTAGCGACTTGTCTGACAGAGAGCTATATAGAGAGCAGAGCATCGGTATTTGCGGCTACTAAGAGGTTGCTTGAGATGGCAGAGCAGACATTAAATTACTACAAAATGTTCTATGGCGTACATGTAGAAGTGCTTAAAGGCGTACATAGATAGCCATAGATAGACCGCATACTATGTCTTTGCAGACTAAAGTGTCAAAGCGTAGAATTAGGCTTAACGTAACTGACATTGCCAGATGTCGTGCTATCTCTCCATTCGTTTCCCTCCCTATAAAAGTCCTCTACTAGAAGTCAAGCGGGCGTGCCGTACAGCCGCATATGCCGCATAGCTTCTTAGTTTCTAGTATTATATTCTTTATTATATATCTTCTTTTATAATAGACTAATATAATTATACGATAGTGGAAATTAAATAGTAAAATAAATATAATATTTCAGTAATAGCGAGATATTATAAAATAGACCGGTCGATATTTAGTAGATATATAAATAGTATTATTAGAATAGCTACTTAAAATTACAAAAATTAGATAATATTATCCTATTAATAAGAATATATACTTATTAAATATCTTAATATCCTTTTAGAGTATAGATTACTTTCTATACTATTAATATTTTATAACTTTATATATAATATTATAAAGAGATAGCCTAGTAAGGATTAGATATCTATCTTCTATAAAAGATATAGAAATAAGATTCTCTTATTCTATCTCTAACTATTAAATAAAAAATATAAGAAGGTAGATAGTAAGGCTTGATATTATATATACTTCGAGTTAGTAAACTAGAAGATTAAAAAGTATAATATACTATCTAAGAGTATATATAATATAGATAAGAAAGATATCCTTATTAGCTTCCTTATAAAAGCAAAGAGAGTAGTCTCTAAAACTATTTTAGATAGTAAAAGACTACTAAATAATATATAGGATAGTAATAGAAAGTAGCTTATAATAGTTAGTTATATTTATATTAATAGAATATAGCTACTATTTAGCTTTATTTACTAAGTAAAGATAGGTAATATTTAAAATACTTAGATATAGGACTTTAAGCCTTTATGTCACGGGTAAACGGCGTATACACAGGGGTTCATGTAGTATTCAACAAGTACGATAGGGAGAGAGGGACTATCTACTAGTTATCCGGTCTTTTATAACTAGCCTTGTCAGGGATCGCGTCGCGCACCGCGCACAGGCCCTAGCCTATGCCAAGACTTAGGGCCTCGCCCTTCACATTACCCCCCCCCCCCCCCTTTCCGTGTTTTCGGCGAGGAATCCGTCAGTTTCCTTCTAGCACATAAGGCCTAGATCACGGCCAGGCTGACACGGCTTCCTAACTCTACTTCCCTTGTCTAAGTCTACTCTACTTGTCTAAGTCTACTTTACTTCACTTCTTACGCTCCCTGTTCTCCTGTGTCTACAGCCTGGCCTCTAACTAGTCTTGCCAGGTCCCTAGACCCCACTTTGCTTATTTAAATCTACTTCACTTTCCTACCTTTCTTTACTTCACTTCTATTTATCGCCATCCGAGCCATTATAGGGGCGCTCCTAGGCCCGTGCTAGTACGTCCCTTACTATATAAAAAGCGCTGTTCGCTCTCGCTCTTGCTTCCTTTCTCTTACATACTTACCTTACTATAAGCCCCCCCCCCCTCCTTCTCCTACCTTCCGGCTTTTTCTCCGGGATTCCGGGCGATACTAACTAGAACCAGATAGCCCCTGCTATTTACTACGTCGACTACGCCCTCTAGGGCGTAGATTACGTCCCCTAATTAGTATGTTCTAGAGTCCTCGTCCTTATACCTAGCCTTAGCTAATAGATCTGTCTAGTCTACCTGAGCCCGCGCCTACTAGCGCTACGCTAGTAAGCGCCTAAACTGCAAAGCCCTGTACGCGTCACTTAGTATCTACGCAAAATGCTCCGCTAACTTAGCTAGCCCCGCTCTTGCCTACGTCTCCTACGCCTCCTAGACCCGTTCCTAGGACGCTGACAGGTATGATCTATAGCCTAGGGGGTTTTGCACAGCTAACATCGTATAGCGCCGCTGCGTATAACGACCTGTCGAAGGTCCTTAAGGCCTAGAGGGCCTTAGGGCCTTTACAGTTAGCGGGTCTACTATCTAGGTACTTTCTACTAATGTCCTCTATAATTACGCCGCTAACCTCGAGCAGCGTCGTAGCCTAGGAGGTTATAGGGACTATAGGTGCCGCTGTCGCCTAGTAGGGCCTCCTGTGAGTTTATCCCGTATTCTGTGTGTTTCTACATGCTAATAGTTCGGAAGGTCTAGGGGTGTTCTACTAGCGCTTACCTTAGGTAGGTAGCGGGAGAACGTTGCTAGTAAGGGCAAGAGCCCTTGTTAGCGTCAGTCTGGCGCTACTACGCGGGGCCCTGACCGTGAGGCCGGGGACTCTGACAGCGGCCTAGTCGGCGGGTCTAGGGGGTCTGGCGAGGGCCCCTTAGATGGCGGGGGGTCTACTAGCGACCCTATTGCTACTAACAGGGGGGCTAGCCCTGCTAGCAGGGCCCCTAGTAACAATCTCGCGTGATTGTCGCTAGGGTCCTCTATTCTCGGCGCGGGGGCCCGCGGCTAGGGGGGGTTTTTTCTTTTGTTATATATATAGTTAACTAATGTCAATTTCCCCCCCCTTCTAATTTTGTACTTTCTTAAACGCCTGTACTCCCTGTTACAAATGCTAGACTCCCTTTACTAAGTCCTACATCCTGCTTCCTTTTTCTTCTTGTCCTACCTCTATCTAGGGCCGTCGTTGTTCTCCGCGCTCCCCTAGGTCTGCTCGAAGTAGTCTATTACTTTAGTGTCCGCTAGGTTTTCTAGGGGCTCCTATGTAGGTTTGTAGTACCCCGACTATTTTACTAGGACCTCGCGTCCTCTTCCCCTTCTCTTGTTCCTCGCGCGGAGTATCTCCTCTACTAACTATTCCTCGTGCGACTTAAACAAAAGGGGGTCCGGCTATTCATCGTCGTTCTCCTGTCTAGGCATAGGGTCTTTTCCCGCTAGTCTTAGTAGGTTAGTATAGAATACTAGGTATATATTATTTAGGAGCCTAGTCAAGTAGATAGAGACTAGTAATAATACTTTGGCTACTATGTACTTCGCATGCTTGGCGTCTAAGCTTTTCTTGGGTCTCTCTGTAGTGTAGTTCCGTAGGTCTAGCTAGACCTTGTCGCCAACTTTATAAATTAGGGTAGGGTTTTAGCGTTTATTAGCAGACTCCTCCTGTTCCTACATAGAGGCCGCCATTATTACTTGGCAGATTCCTATTATGTCCCGAATCTTTTCTACAAACGCTCTTGCCCTCTCGGCTGCTTTTAACGGGCTAGGCCCTACGGGGTCCTTAGTTAAAGGTATAGGGCCCTATGCTTCGTAGCTATAGGTAGCGAAGAAGGAGCTTATACTAATTCCTAAATGATATCTCCTGTTTAGCGCTAGTTGCGCCACGGGGAGCCATCGCTTCTAGTCGGATTGCTTATAGTTAATGTAGTTCTAGAGGTACGCCTGCACCTCTTAATTTAGGCACTTAGGGCCTCTGTCTGTTTATAGGTAGTACGTAGAGCTTAACCGCTAGGACACGCCTATTCCTTTACAGAAGGTCGTCTAAAAGGTGCTAGTCTAGTTAGTGCCCCGGTCGCTTGTAATAGCTGTTAGCATTCTATAGTACTAGGCCTAGTAGTCTATGAACTTATTCGCGTATTCCTCTGCTTTCATGCTAGGCATTACCTACAAGACTACGTACTTGCATAGGCGGTCCTTAATGACCTACAGGTATCGACATCCCTCGGAATCGGGCAGGTCCGTCATGAAGTCTATTAAGATCTCCTAGAAGAATCTGTCAGGAACTAGTAATAGCTTTAGTAGTCTATGCTTGTGCTCTCTCTATACCTTGTTACAACTGTAGTAGTTGCAGTTCCTTAGGAACCGCCAGACATGCTTTGACAGTAGCAGCTAGTAGAAGTCGCGCCCTAGGATCATCGTCGTGGCGTCCCGTCCTAGGTGCCTATATACCGTAGTGTCGTGCATAGACTAAATGAGCTTTGTCCTAAGCATGTCGTCGCTTTCGTCCCTAGAGTCTGAGGTCTCGCTCCTAGGCTGACTGTCGTTTGCCCCTAGGACCTATAGTTTGTCGCGGTATCGCAGGAAGCCCCTCTTGTCGATCTTGTAGTCCCCCGCTTGTAGTTTCAGCCTCGCTCTAGCTAGTAGCGCCTAGGAGCCGCTCTTTACTGCTTTTAACACCGTCGAGTACAGCTCGTCTTTCTCTACTGTAGCTGCCTATAAGTCATTAAGGGTGCCGTCCTAGAACGGCCCTATAGGCTCCTGGTTAGAGGTTACGGAGTTAGCGAATTGCTGTTCGTTCTCTACTACGGTAGTAGGTAGTAGGCTAGTCAAGGTAATCGGTACGACGTCTCTGCTCTCGTCTACAGGGTCCGGCTAACTCTCTACGACTTCTAGGTCCAAAAACCTCTTAAACCGTGATTCCTTATCTTCTGCCCCTAGCGTGTCCTGTTCTCGTCTCGACAATGCGTCTAGGATAACCCCTTTGGCACCTAGGCGATATACCAGGGAAAACTAGAATTACGCAAGGGTCTTATACTACCGTATCTGCCGCTCGGACAGCTGTTGCTTAACCATAAAGTACTCTAGGTTTTTGTAGTCCGTGAGAATAGTGAAGGGCCTACACGACTTCAGCTTAGGGCCCTAGAACTTAAGGCTAGATATCACGGCTAGCATCTCCTTGTTGTAGATGTCGTAATTAATCTCCGCCTTGTTAAGTTTCTGCGAGAAGAAGCCTACTAGTCTCCGGACTCCGTTGCTTTCTTGTAGGAGAGCCGCCCCTAACGCAAACCCGCTGCAGTTAGTCTCTAAAAAGGTCGGCAGCTCCGGGTTCTATTAAGAAAGGACTAGCGCTAAACAGAACTTCGCTTTTAGCGTTCTAAACCCGGACTCCTCAAGTTCCCCCTAGGAGAACGGTCTGCCCTTCCCTGTAAGCGCCGTCAAGGGCCCGGCTGTCTTCGAGTAGTTCGGGATGAACATCCTGTAGTAGTTAGCGAAGCCGAGGAATCTACGGACTTCCTTTTGTGTTTTTGGCTGCTCCTAGTTACGCACGGCCTCTACCTTTTCTAGCTCCGTCCCTATGCCCTTTCTGTTAGCATGGATTATGAACCCTAGGTACTTGATATCCTTTCTAGCGAACTCGCTTTTCCTGGGGTCAAGATAAAGGCCTCTGTCCTAGAGCTTCCGGAGTACTCGCGTTACTTTAGCAAAATAGTCTTCTCGCGAGCCGCCGCTATATATGATGACGTCGTCCATGTACGCGGAGGCGTAGTCATCTAATTCCTCGCGTAGCAGTGTGTTGATATATCGTTAGAACGTTGCTAGAGCCCTAGATAAACCGAACGGACACACTAGCTATTCAAATGAACCGAACCTTGTACGAAAGGCTGTCTTGTACTCATGGCCTTTCGCCATACGGATTTAGTAGAAGGCTGACACTACATCTACCTTAGTGAGCTACTAGGCTCCTATAAGATTCCTTAAGGTCTCTAGTATTAACAGGAGAGGGTACCTATCTTGCTTTGTGATCGCGTTAAGGGCGCGGTAATTGCAGCAGAACTAGAGCCCTCCTCCTAGCTTCCGGACAAAAAGAACAGGAGCCGCGGCCTTTAAATTAGTAGGCCGAATGAATCCCTTCCCTAGCAGCTCGTCTAAGGACTTCCTTAACACTAGTAGTTCCTCCTTCGACATGCTATACAGGGGTCCCTACGGTAGAGCTAGTTAGGATCTGTCTAGTCCTTCGCGGAGTTCGATGCAGTAGTCGATGCTAGGGCGGTATGGCGCTAATTTTTCCGCTTCTTGGCGGCAGAACAGCGGAGCCATGTACTAGAGCTCTAGAGGTAGCGCCTTTCTTAACTCGTCTAGCGTCAGATATTCCTTTGCCTTTAAGGCCTCCGCGATATCTGCTGTTATAGTCACGCATACCTAGGTAAAGTTCCCGCGGTCCTCGTATTCTCGGTAGTTCCGTCCTTCGTCTATCTACTGTCCTACTCTCCTATGCTAATACCGACGCTTTTCTAGCGCGGTCCGCACTTTGTTATGAGCCTTCTAGGGGTTCCCTAGTATTAGGGGGAAGGCTAGATCCTTTACTACGTATGTATACACTAGTTGCTAGAACCCCTCAATTTCTATCTAGAAGGCGACTACTCCCTCTACCGCGGAGTCCTGCATCGACGCTGTTACGCCCCTCGCTATGCGTGACTCTTTGCTTATTAAGCTTAGGCTGAGACCTTTTACTAGGTCTCCGTTAATTGTAGCGTAGCATTAGTACCCCTTATTAATAAGAGCTAATGTCCTAGTATTATTTGCTAGGACTACATTAGTATAAATCAGGTTCCTGTCTATAGATCCCTTAACTCTCTCCTATCCTTCTGCTAATGTCTCCGTTACTCCCGCTTCCTAACTCCGAGCGGGAGTTAATCTTTTCCCGAGTTTTTCCTCCTAGGTTCCTCTGCTATTCTATCGACCTCTAGCAACGGCGACACTCTAGTTGTGTTAATCCGGGCTAGGGGTATAGCCGCGGCGTAGGGATACCCCTTAACTTAGTGTCTAGACGCTCTGTAACAGAAGTACAGGTTATTCTCCTAGCGTTTCTCTCTCTCTGTAGCGTCTACCTATTTAGCGCGTAGTTTCCCCCCGTTGTTTTGTAGGGGTCCTTTGCCGTCATATCGGTCTCCTATAGTACGAGTCAGTACTATGACTATATCCCTATCCGCGTCTATTTAGGGTCCGACTCCAGGATTTGGCACCTACGCGGCAGCCGCGGGAATGCCTTTAGAGTCCTTGTTCTTCTCTCTTAACTACCTCCTATAGGCCGCTTTAAACTAGTCGGTTGCCTTAGAGTTTGTCATGACCCTTTCGACCTCCTCTGCAAACGCGTAGTAGTCCCCCTTATCTCTCACGTTCGCTATGTACATCCTAGCGGGATTTGAAAACGAGTTCTTAAGGTATCTAATCTTCGCGTCATCTACCTACTAGTCCCCTCCTGCTAACAGCAGGAGTTCGTCGAATTCTAGCTAGTGCTCGTGCTATGGCTAGCCTGCCGCATGTCAGAGGTTCGTGAGCTATTCTAGAGCTTTTGCTGTCTTGTTACTATCCGCGAACACGGCCTTGAGTTACGTGAGGAAAGCTTCAGGGTCCTTCGCTCTGTCCGGGCCTCCTTTCTCCTAGAAATGGCGCATTCGGGCGCGCTAGCGAGTAGGGAGGGTGTCGTAGATCATGTTCTAGTAATAATCTACGCCTATCGAGGGTTTTATCCTAGAGTGCGCCCTAAGCGAACTCCTAATACAGAGCAGGTAATCCCTAAATGATTTGGCTCTTCTGTCCTACATTAGTAGCCTCTATTCTCGGGGTCCTGTTAGTTCTAGGCCGGAGTTCGCACGCGTTACTACGGCTAGCGTGTCCGCGAGAGCCTTTAGTAGCTCCTCTGACAGGCCGCCTAGGTTTTGTCGCTATTAGGACTCTAATTCATTTAGCGCGGCTCTTGTAGCTATTAGCTCGGCCATAATTTGCTGTTACTAGGTATACATTCCTTCGACGACGCGGCGCATTTCTGCTAACGCTTCCTCGTTTGTAGATCCTTCGGACACTAGGGTTAATTAGCTAGGAGACAGCCTTTCCATAGTGAAATTAATCGTACTTAATGTCACGGGTAAACGGCGTATACACAGGGGTTCATGTAGTATTTAACAAGTACGATAGGGAGAGAGGGACTATCTAGTAGTTGTCCGGTCTTTTATAACTAGCCTCGTTAGGGATTACGTCACGTACTACGCACAGGCCCTAGCCTGTGCTAAGACTTAGGGCCTCGCCCTTCACACTTTAGAATATATTACTTTTTTTACTTCTTCTAAAAAGGATTAGATAGATAATAATCTTAGATTTATATAGCTTAAATAGATCTTCTATTATTATATAAAGGACAAGATATATAGAAGATATAGGCTCTTATTTATAGATAGTTATAGTAGCTATATAAATATATACTTTTTTAACTAGTATAATAAAAACAAGATCCTTATTACTATCTATCCTCCTTACTTAATATATAGACTTTAGCTACTTAATATATTAATCTTTAGTCCCCTAAGTATCTATTATAGCTAAGAACTAAACAAGTTCCTTTATAACTACTAGGGATTATATAGTATTACTAAATATAACTTTCTATACTTATTCTAGCCTATTTAAATAAAAGCTCTTAATAAGAAGAATATTCTTAATAGTTAGAAAAAGATAGGTCTATATCTGTTTAATCTACTAGAGATATTAGAGATCTTTAAATCGAAGTAGATAGTAATAAGGCCTTCTAGTAGTAACTTAGGTAACTTAATTTTATTAGCTAGTAACTAAAAGAAGCTTAAAGGACTACTTCGAGATATTATATCTAAAGAACTAAACGACTTTTAGTATAAGAAGGTTAATAAGCTATCTAATACTATTCTCGCTATAATAATTAAGAATACTATACTAAAGGCTAAGAATAAGGACTTCTAAATAATACTTTAGCTGACATTCAAAACCAAGTAACTTGCTCTGTCTCTAGATATGCTAATAGTGTTCGCTTTTAACATTAGAAGGAACTTCTAGGAGGATTTAGTCGACTTCCTCTCTCATTATGTTCGATATATTGCATTCACTCTAGTCTGAATAACTACGGTGATTCTAGTAAGAATCGTGTAGGTAGCTATTAGTTAAGATTTCTTTGATAACGCTTGCAAGCTCTATGATGCTTATGTTAAGATCTAAGGATAACTAGCGTAGTAGCCATAATTCTTGACGCATTAGTACAAGCAGCAGAGAACCGAACGATAAGGCATCACATTCTCTGCAATTATTACGTTAACATATCCTAGGTCTTTCATAAGAAATAACGAGTTAATCTATAATGTTATACCTATAAGGAACATTAAGCAAACGCTCTAGGATTACAGATTAAACATCAAGAATACTCTCTAGCAGTTTATTAGCTTTCGAGCGCCACTAAAGTTACTAGATAAACGAACTAATAATACCTAGGGGTATTTGTAAAGACGTAGCTATCTCTCTATTTATAATGTAATCTGCTTTGCTATTTAATGTCGCATGCATACAGTTAACTACATATGTGCAGGGATATCTCGGGCGAGCGCATAATGCAGTGTCGGCCTCTTCCTCTCTCTCTTAACACCAAGAGTAGATAGGCAAAGCGGAGCTGCCTGAATTTGGCATGGTCTGAAATGCTTCGGACATCGGCCGAGACCGCACGGCCGGGCATACCCGCAGGCTGATGAGCCGACCGACACGCTCCTCCTGCATTGCGCTTGCTACACGCAACTTTTTGGGCTACCATTCTCTCTCCATGGGCACGCCACTCCGATTTGAAGTTCTGGTCACCAAGCGCGTTCCATCCAAATCCGAAATCCCGTCGTTCCATGACAAGCATGATTGAGTTAAAGAAAGTTAAACACAGGGCCACTCCGTCAGGTACGCCTACACATACTCGTAACGATGATCTGCATTCAATCAATGATACGTGGTATTGGCGTCTTACCACGCTCGTCGCTATCAAGCTCCTGGGTTCCATTCGGCCGAGGCGAGGGATGATACTATTTCCAACGCGAACGCTCTGCATCAAATACGGCCCTCTGCGACATCTTCCGGAGGCATCCACGATGGAGTTTATCGCGCGCAACACTTCCATTCCGGTCCCAAAAATATATTGCGCGTTCGTTCACAATGGCTGGACATATATCGTAATGCAAAGAGTCCGCGGCGAATGTCTTACATACAGCTGGAAGTCGAGATCGGCGGAGTCTCAGGCAAAGATCCTACAACAGCTCAAGCAAATGATAGACAGTATGCGTCTTATTACACCACCCTCTTCAGCAATTGCCAATGCTGATGGCGGTCGGCTGTGGGACTGTCGACTACCGGGAAGGTCCCTAAGCTTTGGACCATTCGACAATATTGATTGTTTCCACCAGTATCTTCGAGGTGGCATAAAGTCTCCGTCTAGCGAATACCCGGCGGCCATCAACGAACTGGTAAAACTTCATAGTCGAGAGTGGCCCTCTCCCGTTTTCACTCATGGCGATTTGAGCAGTCTTAACATTCTGGCAAAAGGCGATACAATCACTGGCATTGTAGATTGGGAAACCGCTGGTTGGTATCCTCAGTACTGGGAGTACACAACAGCGTGCCAAGTAAACTTTCGAAACGCTTTTTGGCGTGCAGAAATCGAGAAATTTTTGGAGCCATGGCCCGAGGAATTAGGAATGGAGAGGCTAAGACAGACCCATTTTGGAGACGTGTGACGCCTTCGATTCTATCTACGAGAAAGATAACTGGTTCATGGCCCCTCTTTGTCTCCGCAGCATTACCCATCAATCACGGAATAGTCTCTGTGCCTTCAAGCAGGTCGTATGTGGCGGGCTTGCTTATGTCGAAAGATCCCCTTCCATCAAAGCGATGGTCTTGTCTCTTTCTCTCAATGTAAGCCATTGCTGTATTCCTTACGTTGGTCCAGTCTAGCTCACAAGTGCCCATAGCCCTTCCATCCTCTTCAAGGCGCTTGAGCGCTTCAATCACCCAATATACACAGTTCCAGCCCGCAATGTTATCTCGAATTGGGATATTGCGCAGAATCTCCTTCACCCTGTTGCTCTTTTCGAGTTTTGCCAACGCAGATTCGGACGAGCAGCATTTGAGTAGCGATAAGCGGGATTTCTTTCTCCTCGAATAGCCATCCTATCGTTCCGTCCTCTTTCAGTCCTTCCTTGGCGTGGAATCGACGACCTCGACCATCTGAAGTTTCGTCCTTTGGCCCTATAATCAAAGCCCAATGGTAGCTTCAGAGAATGCGTTAGCTTACGAATTTCAATAATTCTAATACTTATGGAACACGCACGTATCTTCGAGTGTCGGCATCTTCGCTTGGCCACCACGCGCATAAAGGGCGACATAAAGACGATCTTTGCCTGACGGCATGATGTCTAAAAGGTCGAGGATGCTCGCATCTATTTGAGACGAGAGCAGTAAGAGGCGAGCGACAAAAGCCTTGTTATATTAACGAGTACTGGAACTCAGCGCGTAGTGGTTGCGCCGCGCTCAACTAACTCGCACATGGCTTGTCTGAGGTTTTAGGCAACAGAGCATCCTAGCCAGTGTTTAGCCGCTTGTAGCGAAGCCTAAAGGGCAAAATAGGATGGCTCGATGCATCCATCTCCTTCGAGTAGAGTTCAGCTTTACAATTTCATCACGCACATTAGAAGTGCAACCGGTCGGCCCAGTCATTCCCCTTGGGTTACGCTGAACACAGTCAGGCAATCAGTCTCAGAGCACTCGCCACTCTTCCGGCTTCCGAGGTAAGTTCGCGATCAGATATACCAAGATCCTCAAAGACATGAACTAGTTCCGTCATATACTTATAGTGGTGAGTGTTGGTTTTCGACCCAACCCTAACGCGCTTACTGGCAAGCACGCGGTGAAATACCTGGCAAGGCTTCTTCATTTGTTCCTAATGCAAGTAGCATCGTAACGTCCGTCGCATGTGGCCTTCATCGTCCTGCAGTCGCTAGAGAAGGCACATTGTACGGATCTCCTAAGGTGCTTCGTGGAAGTGCTAGCAGAGACGGGTCAGAATTTATCGTTTTCTCTTGACGTAAATATGCACGACATCCAACAGCATGCTTTGGAAGACTGTCGTAGCCATGGTATCGGGAACATTCTGGAAAGTGAACGACAGAAACGACCGACACAAGACTGCTTTCGCTCAAGGACCCAGTTAGATCATTGAGAGATCCGGGCTACTAGGATACAAATAAGCACAAGGAACACTGGTCGCTTCAAATGCTATGATTGCAAACAATGTTGGCCTTCGGAACTGTAAGCTGCATGCACCTCTGCCGTACATCGATTGCCAGATTCACTTATGTTGAATAGCCCCAGTACTGATGGCTCTGTCCCTTGACTCTGCATCGCTCATGTATGTCTCCCGAACAGTAGTTGAATTGGAACGGACCACCGCTATCCTAATCAACCCTGACGTGCCCCGACTCTTTCTCCTTGCAGGCTCTAATAGCCACAGTCTTGACCCCAACATCATCTTGTGCGACAGCCCACTCAGTGACAATGCATTCTTTGTCGAGGAGCTGCTCTTTGTCTACAACCACCGCGATCGTGCCCTGACCATCCTGTGACAGCCCCTCGAGTCGTACCCGGTCAGGTTCAGCCATGTAGGACACCGCGATAGCGTCGCCAAGATTGTGCTGCTGGAGGTAGGCGGCAACTTCTGAAAGGAAGTCGATATTAGGCGCTGGCACTGGCGTTGAGGAGAACTCGTAGGGGAGAAATCGGATGCGGCCATCGAGGCAGCAATGATAAGAACATGGGAACGCTTCGCGAGGGCCGAGTTCTTCCATGTTGCAGTAGTCCTCATCTTCAGGACCACAAGAGTGTATCATCGCATAGCCGGAACGTAATCGATGATGTCGATGGAGCAGCGCGATAGCAAAGTCGACATTCGCTTTATGACGCAGAAAGATCTGTGAGAGCTCTTGGAGGGCAACTTGAAACAAGGGATGGGTGGTCCAACTGCGCTGCTGATGGATGGACTTGATCTGGTTGTATCGCCGGGTCAGGTCCATGGAGCTGTTGTCGTTCATTTTACCCTCTAGAATTTACAAACGAGGTGCTGTTGAAGTTGACTTGAGAGGGAGTAGACAATACGCAGGCCACAGGAAACTTGGTATGACTCTGCCGAAACGATTATATACAACACAACGCCTTCAAGTTAATCACTGTTTGTCGGACAGAATGACGATTAGTCAAGAAGAGGTGGCGGATCAAGCCCACAAATACTCCAGATCAATTGGCACAGGCTTCTCTTCGGAACAAATTGCCGACATCCAAGAGTTCTCGGGCGACGCGACCAGAAGACAATACTTCATACGGCGGGAGAACCTCCCGTTTTGGTACGAGAGATACGACAAAGCAGGCTTGACAGAGAGGGTCAGCGATCTCGCTGATGCCTGGGTCCAAGTGAGTGATGTTGGCGATTTCTCTGAGGTTTGCTGAGTATGGCTTTCCACGCAGAATGAAGCGAACATCAAGCGAGCTGCCACCCAAGTCGAACGTCCTCTTAAGCCAGCAGGAAAGGAATTAGTACACGCGTTCGGAGTTTACAGGTTCAAGGAATACACGAAAGAGGGGTGGGAGTTGGTGAAGAGCCCAGCTCGTGCTTCCGGCAGCATGAATGAGGTACAGACGATGGTCTGCGTTGCTCTGGAGAACATTGGGCCTAGTAATGGGTTTCCATGGGAGTTGCAGCGTGGACAGGACGTTTGCATTGATAGTCAAGACACTCTATTGCTGCCTCCAACAGGCGGCGGCTTGGTAATCCTCATTTGGATCAAGGTATGAAACATTCTTCGGGATATGACATCGCATACCTGCTGTGGTAATGGTTTATTCCTATAGTGATTCTTCGAGCGCCCATGTGTTTAGTCGCGCGTCGAATAAATGGGTATGCACATATCCAAGTATTTTTGCGACTTGGCCTATACTGATTTCGTTAGTACACGCAGCAACGATAAGCTGAATAGGCGTACTCAATGCTTTCTCCCAGGATTCTTTGGACGATCTGAGGTGCGAATATAGACGTCCAGTTCGTTGGCGGTGCTTCCACCTCTGACATGAGATCTTCCGCACATAGCATCTGCTTTAGCAGCTGCAGACCAGGGTTATGTGCTTCTGATATGGATGAGTAGAAGGCCGGCGTCTTGTTCCCTATAGTTACATTAACAGAACGCCATTGCTGATAATCAAGGTACGGAACTTACAAACAAGCAGGAGTTCAAAAGCTCGAAGTCCCCAGCCACTCATATATAGGCTGTCCATAAGCTCATGTACAAGTCGACATCCGCGCAGGAGTTTCCAGCAATACCTGTCGGTTACAGTATTCCCTACGCAAATCCTTACAACATTTAAGACATCCTGTCTGGGTGTGCCAGTCTGGGCTAGTACTACACATGATGATAGTACAATGAATTTTTGGTAGTTCGCTAGGGCAGTGGCCACCGCGGCTGACATTTCTCTTTGCATCGACACTCGCGCATAGTGCTCGATACGCGCGAGTCCTTTCGAAGGAAAAGTTTGAGCTATTGAGTGCGCTCGTTCGGTCTCCACGCACGACAAGTCCTGGTCCTCAAGCAGCAAGAGATTGCTCACCGCCTGGCCGCCACGCATGGTGTCAAATATACCTTTTTCATTCAATTTTTGAGTCCAAGTGTTGCCCTTTGGTGTCTCCGCGACAAGGATCGATACGTGCTCTCTCCATCGAGGCGTTTCTGATTTTCGCTTCTTGTACGCTGGCTTTGCTGTCGGGCTGACCGAAGGTTGAACCAGAATGATTTCCAGCTCACTGGGGTTTGACTGAGGTGAGCAGGGCCCTGGAGACGCAGCCACACGCCCAGGTGATGCTTGGTGGTTTCTCAAGTCGACGATGATTCTCTCCAGATATGCAATGTATTCTGAAAGCGGACCTGTGAAGCCATCGATTCTGGACTCCATATGGCTATCACATAACAAGCCTGTTTTCCCAGGTGGTGGGTGTGTCCGAACTATAAGCGGCCTTGCCACAATGAGGGTACAACATGTTAGCTCCCCGATTCGGTAAGGTCAGGTACCGCTGTCCCATTATAGTAGCAAACTGATAATCTGTCTCAGCGCCTCAAAACAGCATAAGCGGAACTCGGACTGGATCAACCCGACGTACGTGACTGGCAACTGGCCGCCAACAATGCTCTCCTACAGAACGACGAATGCCGCGACCGAGATGGGCCATAGTGCTGAACCCTTTCTCGCCCATTCTGTGCTATTATAGAACTCCGCAAGCTCTTAGTCTTGCTGTGCCGCATCGGCAAGATCACCAACGGCATATACACAGTATATCACGGTCATATATTTATGCTCGTGGTCCGCACTGCCTAGTGGCAGCCTGCGTAGGTTGGGTTGAACGCCAGGATGACGCCGCTTGTGGTGCAACTTCAGGTCGTGTCCCAAGTGGCCATTCTGACCGACTTTTCCATCCGATACATTTTTCGTTGGCGGACACTGGCTCATTCACGCAACAGCATCGACAAGCGATCGGTCGAACTTGGTTAGGACGATGGATAGGCCGTTGCAGCGCTAGTAGGTCTTTTGCTTTGAGCTGGACGATCTCAGGACTAATGTGATTAGATACCATTCATTGTAGACACTAGTCTACTTACTAGTTTGAGACTACTGCGTACTCTGCATGTAACAGCTACCTATCTTAATTACTCCTTTGCTAACAGAAGCAGGTTGCCTATCGCAAACATACTACTTTAATGCACATTAGTATGTACTTAGCTCTCTTAAAGCTTCCTTTGTCGCTGCCTCCTCCCTTACTAGATGCGTCTATAGATTAGACTGTTCCTCTTTAACAATACCTTGTGTCTAATCTCAATTGTATTAGTAGCCCTACTACTATATACAAAGGTTAGTCCTTATTAAAACCTAATTAAACATCTACTAACATAAAGTCTAGGTTGCTATATACAGAGGTGTAACTGTTACTGCAGCTGTACTACTTAACAAGCTCTCTTGCGCATGTGTGCTAATATTCATATTAAGAAACACTACGCCCTAGAAAGCCAAGCTAGAACTCTTGACTTTATAGACACTTCGTCCTCTATAAGTAAGGAAATAAAGGCTCGACTTCTCTGTAGCTAACTAAGAAAGGTCTAGTGTAGTAACAGTAGCGCTTAGCGGATACTACTTGCAGACTTGCTAGCCTCTATAGTCTTCCTAGGTCGTCATCACTTAACAGGTAAATCTACTAGTTAGCGTGTATCTTACTTGCGGCTTTGGCCTTATCTTGGCAATTAAGTAATACCGCATGACTACAAGATCGCTACTAATGACGTTAACATCTAACTAGTAGTCTGAATCGACATCTAGGCATAGATAGTGTCATAGGTAAACAGCGTATACACAGGGGTTCATGTAGTATTCAACAAGTACGATAGGGAGAGAAGGACTATCTGCTAGCTGTCCGGTCTTTTATAGCTAGCCTTGTCAGAGGTCGCACAGGCCCTAGCCTGTGCCAAGACTTAGGGCCTCGCCCTTCACATTACCCCCTCCCCCCCCTATCTTGTTCACAGCAAGGAATCTGTTAGTTTCCTTCTAGCACATAAGTTCCGGATCGCGGCTAGGCTAACACGGCTTCCTAACTTCACTTCTCTTGTCTAAGTCTACTCTACCTGTCTAAGTCTACTTTACTTCACACTTCTTACGCTCCCTGTTCTCCTGTGCCTACAGCCTAGCCTCTAACTAGTCTTGCCAGGTTCCTAGACTCTACTTCGCTTATTTAAGTCTACTTTACTTTCTACCTCTCTTTACTTTACTTCTATTCATTGCCATCCAAGCCATTATGGGGGCGCTCCTAGGCCCGTGCTAGTACGTCCCTTACCGTATAAAAAGCGCCCTTCGCTATCGCTCTTGCTTCCTTTCTCTTACATGCTTACCTTAAACCGTAAGCCCCCCCC
>JADDMT010000189.1:0-43666 GCA_021401465.1 Teratosphaeria epicoccoides
AGTATAGGCGTAGTTTGAAAAGCTGCTTTGAGTTTAGAGAAGGCCTTGCTCTAAGCCTCCTCCTAAGGCACTTTCCCTGGCTTTTTTCCTCGAACCGCGCCCTTTGCGAGGGCCATGAGGGGAGCCATGATCTTCGAGTAAGATTGTATGAATCTGCGGTAGAAGTTAGTGAATCCTAGGAACACCTGCACTTCTCGGAGGGTAGTCGGCTACAGCTACTCCGCAATTGCGGACACCCTTTAGTCATCTATGATGACTCCTTCCGTAGAGACGATGTATCCGAGAAACTTAATCCTATCTGTCAGGAATGAGCACTTCTTTAGGTTCGCGTATAGAGCGAACTTGCGGAGCCGTTCGAGTACTATACTTAGATGCCAAATATGCTCCTCCTTCGAGTTAGAATAGACTAGTATATCGTCTAAATATACTACGTAGCAGGTGTTAACGAGGCCGGCTAGGGCCTAGTTAATATACGCTTAGAACGTCGCTAGTACGTTAGTTAAGCTAAACGGCATCACTATATACTCGAAGTGTCTATACCGCGTTCGGAATGTAGTCTTCTACTCGTCGCCCTTTCGGATCGGTATCCGGTAGTAGGCGTCCTTCAAGTCGATAGACGAGAAGATGGCAGCGCGACTAAGGCGGTCAAGCGTCTCGCTAATAAGTGGTAGGGGGCAGTGGTTCTTCTAGGTTACCGCGTTAAGGCCCCTATAGTTAACGCATAGGCGGAGCGTGTTATCCTTCTTCGGGACGAACATAACTAACGCTCTAGCCTCGCTGTCGCTTCGTCGGATCCACGCGTTCCTTTGCGCCTTGTAGAGGTAGTCTCGAAGTGTTTCGAGCTGCAATTCCGACATAGGGTACAGAGGTCGATGCGGAGGATTGTAACCCTCCTTAAGGTTAATCGCATGTTCCGCGTCTAGGGCCTAGGCATAGGCCGCAGCCTCTACGTCGAAAATATCGGCGTATTCCTCTAACTCAGGCGGAAGGGTAACGTTTTCCTTGACGTTCTGTATGCAGACCGCATACACGCATTAGACCTTCTTCATGTCCCTGTAGAAGCTATGTGCGTCACGCATCCGCACTGTAGGAACTTCGCCTATGGAGCCGTAGAACTAGTTGTCGGTAGCTCTATCAACAACGACTCCCTGCTTGTGGCGCTAAGGGCGGCCGAGCAGGAGCTCCTTATCAGGAACGTCTTTGGCGTAGAAGACTTCGTTAGTCTCGCACACTTCTCCCGAGGAGTCCGCGAGTTAGAGGCGCACGTTATACGCGCCTCGAGCCGCTGCGCCTTCGCCCTGAAAAGACTTCATAGTAGGTAGCAGGGCTCCTAGGATCGGCTTCAAACCGAGCCGTATGATTACCCTCTAGGGTATCACGTTAACCTCCGCAAGGTCATCTAACATACAGTCTACTAGCTCGAGCGAGCCATTAACTCGGACCGCGCCGGATAGGCGCCGCGCAGGCCACGAGTCTACACTATTAGTGACAGACAGCTTAGATACCCGCGGTAGCTATTCGGTTGTCTCGGGCTTGTCCTTCTTTTGCCTCCCCTCCGGGGAGGTTTCGGACACCTTGCTTACCTTCTTCCTATCACTTCGTTTAGGACAGCGAGCCGCCTAGTAGTCCCTCGCTCCACAGATGTGGCAGCTACTCGGAGGCTTCTCGCCACCGTCTTTTAGCTTAGAGGGCTTGCTCCTCCGGAATGAACTACCGCGTTAGACGTAGCCCCTAGGGCGCTTGTAATAGCGGCCCTTCGGGGGGTCCTCGGGGCTTAGACGATTATTGTCCTTACCGCCCGATTTCCCATTTCGCTTCAAGGTGATTTCCATACGTGTCGCAAGGGACACGAGGTCTTGCCGAGTTGTCGGAAGTTCATGAAAAGTCATGATTATGTTCCGAAGATTGTCATCGAGTTTGACAAGCAAGTGCCGCACGCGTTGCGTCTCGGTATAGGGTAGCATCTGTCCCTCGAGCGTGGCGAGGTAGGTTGCGAAGCTAGAGGTTGTTTGTCCCTTCCCCTGCTTAGCCTTCTCGTACTCGACAGACACAGTAAGGGCGCGATTCCCCGGATCCTCGACCTAGTCGACACAGAACTAGCGAAAGTCCGCCTACGTATACATTCTATCGTGGACCCGCATAAGGTCATACTACTCATGCTAATTGTTGCGAGGTTCCTTATCCTCTTCGAGCTACATCACACTGAAGGCGACTCGTTCGCCCTCTGTAGAATATCCGCGTAGGTTGAGCACAAAAACTGCCTCACATGCCTGCAAGAAAGTTCGAGCCTCCTTCAAGGTGTCTCCCTTAAACGGCTTCGGGTTGCGTGCGTTACGACTACCTCCTAGTTAGCCTACTATGGCCCCGAATTTAGGCACCAAGTTCGCGGGCATACGCGGAGGGTCTGCGCCTCCTAGTAAGTTGTCTTCGCGGGTCCCTAGCGTGAAATCTCGCTAGATTTCTTCGTCCGCTAGTTCGTTAGTACCGCTTATGGCGACGTCTTCGTCGTCCTCGCCGTTGTCGCTGCCAGGAGCGGTGCGGCTCTAGCTCTAGTTCGCAAGGCGGTTTGCGACCTAATCGACAATCATGGCTACGAGGGCCAGGTCGATAGTCGGGGTTAGCTGCGGTCCCTGTGCGGGGGGTCTATTGCCTAGTCCGCCGCGTAATTGTCCTCTAGCGGAACCGTCGCTCGATGCAGTGTCGCTCGCAGCGGGTACTTCTGCGGGCTAGTTACTCAGGCTAGCTTCGCCATCGCGGGCGCTCGGGATGGCGCTCGCTACGCGTTAGTTGCGAGTTCGTGGTACTCTAGACATATCGTAGTATTCTCTGCTAGACTGCAAAGCAGGGGGGAGAAAGCAGAACTAATATAGATGTATGTGCTATATAATATGAAAATATCTCGCAGTGTGACAGAGTAATCCGACCTTTTAGTAGGTACAAGACAGCGCTGCTTTCTGCTTATCGCAGAGGTGGCGCTAAGGGTACTTATAACCCCCGACGCTCCTTAATTAGGGAAAGCATGTCCGAGCCTAACCCCATAGGGGTACCGTAGGGTCAGCGACGTAGGGGCGTCCTACGTCGACAACTGATCCCACTCGGACGACATACGAGCTAACGTATGTACGAAGGACCCCCTTGCCATATGTGGCAGGGTCACTGCATGCCAAGGGCGGCCATTAGAACCCATGCGGTTCAAATGGTCCCCTAGTATCAACCGTATCAGCTCCTAGCACGCAGTTCTTCTAGCTAGCGCTAGTAGACTTAACGACTTAGCTACTTAGCTAACCCGTGCCGTAGTTGAACATGATGCTAATCAGGGTAGGCGACATGATAACTCCTTTGTAGATCTTGTTACGAAGCTTAGCTAGGAGCTAGAAACACAACTAGTTAGCATATGTATGTATGATTAGTCAGAATCGCGGCTACTAACCTTAAGAAAGGGAAACTCGTGTTTAGCGATAATGGCTGCGAGCTTCTTTTTGACAGCAGGCACGTCGCTAAGAGGTAGATACTTAGTAAGTTCTCAAGAAAGTCATGAATTGCTGCCTACTACGGCTAGAAGCAGGTCTTCTACCTATGTGCATAACTACTTATTAGTCATGCCGCAGGATTAGTAGTTAGTGCTACTAGCCAAAAGTCTCTCATCGCATGCACATCTCTCTGCTAGCTAGCGTCTAGGTAGCTAGCTAGCTTATCTACCTCGCATATTTACTGCCCTTTCTGTAGAGCCTTCGCTACCTGTCGTTCTAGCGTACGTCTCTCTATGCGCGACAATTCCCGTTTAACTTGATTAAGAGATATCGTAACTATGGGCTTGATGAGGAGAGTATATAAGAGCTCGACCTAGAAACCCCTCTGCCTAGGAGTAGTACTACTAATCTTGCTATTAAGCTATTCACGCTACGCTATGTCGACTTTGACCTCTAACGCCGCGGTTAGATAGCTGACACGGGTTCTTGCTCGCTCGACGAATAAGCCGTAGAGAGCAGTTAACTAATCCGTCAGGTAGTAGGTCAGAAAGTCTGCGTAGAGAGACACCTTACTTACTACACTAGGCTTAGCGAAGAAAGCAAGCATAGATCTCCGCGCCCTCGCCAATTCGTCCTAGCTAGCGATCATGGTGTACTGCGTGATTAGACGGTCAAAGCTAGGACTTAGTAGGGCAGGGTGCTAAACATTCTGAATGCGCGATAGCAATAAGGCCTAGTCTCTTATAGTGTACTCTCGATCGGCCATAGAAGTAGCCTCGCTTAGTTAGTGCAAGAGTAGCTGCTAGCTAGGAGCAGGCTCCTTCTAATCTAAGATCAGCTAGCTGTTGTTACTAACTAGCTCGCGTAGCTAGCGGATTAGCCCTAAATAGACCCGTAGCTCGAACATCTCTAGCACGCCCTTTGTAAATACTATCTAAAAGCCGTCAGGGCATCTAGTAGCCTGCTTGATGCTAGCTATAGGGGTACGACCGAGCCTCGCCTAGATAAAGCGCTACAAGTCTACGCTTCCCTAGTAGTCCCGCATAGTACTAAAGATTAGTTAGTAACAGTATTGCCTCTAAGGCCTAGCTATAACACATACTACTAGCTCTTATCTAGCATCTTAGCACAGAAGTCTAGGAAGTATACACTATCTAGCGCAGCTAGCTTTGCACTCGCTAGGAGCCTAATCAGGCTACCGCTACATGCGACGTCGAGTACCTTGTGCCTAGCTCGATGCTCTACCTAAGGGGCGTAGTTAACGAGATCCTCGTAGGCATTAAAGTCCGGATATGCCTTCTGTAGCGCGACAGCGGCTTCTAATACCTAGACGGTATCGCGGACGTAGTCGGCCGCGAACTTAGCGTGCTTAGAACCTACACTAATCGCTAGCTCTAGGTCTAGGGTCAGATTTGTCGACATAGTAGGTTTAGATTCTACTAGCGCGTCAGTTTATAGTCTCGTCATACGAGCATATAATGCTTACATGCTGTAGTGTTATTAGTATGCTAGTATCTGTATAGATGCTAAAGAAGAAGCCAAGTACTAGATGAGGTAGTTGTTTAAAAGAAAGAAGTTTAGAGTACTAAGCTTCTTTTGTATTTTAGCAGCTATAGGTCATGTGCTCTACATAGTCGCTAACCGCACACGTTACATTGTCACATTATTAGCTTCTGCCTGAAAAATGACCAGAAATAGAAGGCACATGACGCTGCTGCCTGAAAAATGGCCAGAAATAGAAGGCACGCGACGCTGTCACAGATTCGGTTGTATATTACACACTGCTGCCTAGGCACATGACTAAATGAAGAAGGCATAATATCAGGCGATTCTGCCTTAAAAGGCAGTAAAAAATGATCCTCGTAGTTACGACCTACAGACCTTATCTACTACTATACGGAGGCATTAGGAATAGTAGCAACTACGACATAGTTATACTAACGCTAGCTCGACGGCGGCATGTGCACTTAGCAGACACAGCTGCATAGGATAGATGTCGCCATGTTTGCTGCTTCTTTGTTAAGAGCGATAACTACCTACATGTAGCACATAGCGGCACGTAGTAGCTAACTAATCTAGACGGTAGTTACGAGGGCCTCATGTGCGCTAGCTAGGCGGTAGCACGTGTACTTAGCAGCAAGAGATATCTATATCTACTACTACTCTTCTACTTTAACTCTTTACCGATTACATCAACTAACTTCGAAGACTTGCCCGATACACATAAGTAGCAGTAACATCAATTAACCCTCTATCTTACTATTTGAGACAATAGCTAGCATAGTCGCTTAATGCGCCAATTGTGGCATCGACAGCCTGCTTAAGATGTGCCCATGTCAGGCAGTAGCCTACTACAGCAAGAATTGCCAGATAATCGACTAGCATAACAACTACAAGGACAGCTACGCTAGGCAGCTAACCTGGAATAGGAATAAGTATGCAGTTAACCCTGAGATATAACGACTAGTCACTAACTTCATGTTTACTAGACGCGTTAAAATCCTGCCGTTTAAGAAGATCTTTAAAGGGGAGGACATAGCGAGTCGCGCGACAAGGGAGTAGGCTAACAGTATACTGCCCCTAATTACGAACAAGGTGTTTAGAGTCCTACTTACTAGACCGCTAGGTGTACATGAGCTTTTCTTTAGCAGGCTAATCGTCGTCAGTTACAATGGGACCCCTAACGCCCCTTAGATGAGTTTTAGGGGGGTCCGTGTGTTTAGGAGCAAAAGGAATAGGAAGGTCGTCTTTATTGTAATAAAGACGGAAGACGCTAATTAGTCAGGCTAAAAGAAGGTTAATGTCGAGTACAAGACAGAAGACTAGTACACCTAGGCATTCTACTAAGGCCTGTAGAATACATACGACATAGAGCTATTATACGACGAGTTCTCTCTATAGTTTAGATAGTGTCTACAGGGCGAGTTTAGCGATGTTGTTGTAGAAGCCCGCAACAACTTAGCTACTTTGAATAGCATAATGAACAAGCTGTTTATCGTCTAGTACTACGTGCAGAGGAACGAGATGCGCTAATAAGTGCATATGTGCATCTCGACACATGTTTCTAAGGCCATAGTAGGCTAGCGAGCAGGCAGGCGTAAAGACATAGTAGTATTCTAAACAGGGGTCTAGCTATGGTTCCTGAAGTCTAGCGAGCTAGCGGAGATAGTATTACTTATGGTTTACTTGTTTCTTAGCTCCTGTAAGACTAGCATGCTAGTAAGAGCTATAGTCCCTACTGATTTGATACGGTAATAGCAGGTAGATGTGATTCGACAGTAGCATATTTTGGTCGTAGTAGCTGCTTAGCTGCTACTAACATAGCAGGCAGGTATGTATGTATTTACCGGAATTTAGATGACATTAATGCGGACCTCTGCAGTTTCGTGTACTCTAAGCAGTTCGTACTCTACATGACTATTATAGCTACTCGGCTGCCTTGACTTCAGTTTCTAGCAGTCAAGAAGTATACGTCAGAGGAGCATACGAGTATAGGTAAGTAGCGATCGAGTAGAAAGCCGTTAAATAAGCATGCCTACGAGTAGGCATGAGTAGGAAGGCTAACGAGCCCGTGAATCGAGTGGCTAGGAGTAGGGCCGAGTAGGCCGAGCTAGTAAGATACTGCTAGTATACTACTAGCACCTACTTAGCTAACTTAGCTCTACTCGGTCTACTCTTTGTACTTCGTACTGCTTAGGGGTTAGGTTTTCAAGATGTAAGGTTTGTCAGACCCTTCTAGATACGCGACGTAATAGGCTTGCAGGCATACTAGCTATTATTGCTATCGTCGTATTATGTGCATAATGTCTTCTACGTATCTCTACTTAAACTATAGGTATAGCGTAAGGGCGAAGAGCCTGCGGACCTAATGCTAGTAGCAGAAGAGAACAAAGAGTAGGAAGTCGAGGGTATTAAGGACAGTATGCGGCATAAGGGCGTACGTACTATCTAGTAAGGTTAGAAAGGATACCTACCTAAGTACACATAATAGGTTCTAGCTAGAGACTACAAGAACGCTCTAGAAGCTATTCGTGAATTCGAAGAGTAGAGGAGGTATAAGCAGGGCTTAAGAAGGTCGATTCGTAGGAAGATAAGAGTTTTAGAGCAGAATTCTTGACACGTGTATGTAGCGCATAACGCGCAAAGTAATAACAAGAAGCAAAGGCCCTACTTATATATGAAAATATCTCGTAGTATAACAGAGTAATCCGACCTTTTAATAGGTACAAGATAGCGCTACTTTCTGCTTATTGCAGAGGTAGCGCTAGAGGTGCTTATAACCCCTAACGCCCCTTAATTAGGGAAAGCATGTCTAAGCCTAACCCTATAGGGGTACTATAGGGTTAGCGATATAGGGGCATCCTATGTCAAACATTAATCCTACTTAGATAACATATAAGCTAACATATGTACGAAGGACCTCCTTACTATGTGTAGTAGGGTTACTACATGCTAAGGGCGGGCATCAGAACCTATGCGGCTCTAATAGCCCCCTAGTATCAACCTTATTACTGCCCCTCCTCCTATAAGGATGTCCCTAGCCTTACTAAGTAATACACGCGGAATATATAGGGTACGGGATATAGCACACTTATACTACGCAAGAGTAAATAGGTAGATAGCCTATACAACATGTGTCATGCGTATACCTTAATACCTTCGTAGCGAGTACAGGGCGGAGGCTACTAACTTGGGCGGGTTTTAATCTGTTACATGTTAGGTAGCTTCGTAACACCTTTGCTTTACATACAGATTAAGATATTAGGAAACTACGAGTACGTACTTTAGTTAATCTTTGAAATAGTAGGGCGAGCATGCGCGCTAGCCTCGCTAAGTAGCTTAGCTGTCCCTATTTAGTCGTAACTATGAAGAATATGTCGTAGAACCTTAGGGTAGTAGGAATGTACGCGGATACTCTACGCGTACTACTTGAAACGGCAGGAGCGCGCTCCTAGCGCGGGTCTCGCTACATTTTCATGCTAGTAGACTAGCATGAGTGTAGTTAGCGCACATGCGTAACGGCCGCGTTATCTGTTCTTGCATTCTTTAGTCCCCTTGTAAGTTAACTAAAGGTAGGTACTCTGCGCATGTAGTTTAAGTTACTAGCTTAACGGTTGCAGTAGGTAACAGGGGGGCTGTCAGAGAGTATAAAAACTTCTTTACTTTCCTAAACTTCCTGTTCTAAAACACTAACATTAACCTCCGCTTCTATTTCGCTTAGCTTGCGCCTCGCCATGTCTGCGGGTCTTAACTAGAGCTCCTTCTTCTTCAATTAATTAATCAAGATTAATCGACTTATCTTAGTAATAATAGCTTATATGCTACAGACTAAGTTCGACGCTACTCGCTCTGCCCGCGACTGTTACTTATGTCGACAATGCCTTGACAACCTTAGTAGCCAAGCTACATACATCTCTCCTCTACGTGTTAGTAAGGCGTCCCCTACCCGCGAGGTATGCGTAGCTTGTACTAACTAAAGCGTAGCTAAGATCTACGTTAGCGGAATTCGATAAGAGTAGTGTCTACTACAATTATGTTAACTGTAATAGCAAGCATCAAAAATGCTAAGACCTCCCTAAAGAGGTGTATAGTGAGTATAACTAGCTCTACTGTAACATTAATAACTTCTAGAGTACACGTAACAAGGGGGTTGCTAAAGGTACTCCGACTATAAACAGGCTACAAGCTAAGTACCGCGAGGTACTCGCCTACCTGCTTAGCGCCCTCTTGTGCTTTACCTGCGACTACTAACCGTTCTTACGGCAGTGTTCGCTTCGACTCTCTGCTAACAGGCGAAAACGTTTGTCTAGGTCTAATCGTAGACTTAGTCTAGAAGATCTTAAAGGTGCTAACTATTAGGGTCGAAACCTTCGCTATAGTACGCATGTAGTATAGGTACCCTCTAAGGATAAATACTGACTTTCTCCGCTAGGCTAACGTTAGCGTTAAGAAATATCCGACTAGCTACTAGCGTTAGCAACTTAGGGCCCTTGCCTCTATTAACGATGACTTTAAGACGCAGATAATCCGCAAGAAGGTTATCAAGCAATTCACTATTCCCGCTACTAAGGCTACGCCCTAGCGCTATACTGAGAGGCAGCCTGCCTCTAAGCTAGTCCTAAGGACTAAGCCGTAAGTTACTTACTTAAATCCTGTCGCGTACGTATAGCTAACACATTATAGCGCCACTACCTACGCCGCCTCGACGCTACTGTCTAAGAAGAAGAAGAAGGCTAGGGCTAAAATTAAGGTTAGCGACAAGGAAACTAAACCTTCCCTGCTTGTAATCTACACTACGTCCGCCAAGATGCTAAGGTATAAGCCTCTAGGCCAGATCTTTGAGGATAAGGAGGATGACAACATCTAGGATACCTTTAGTCCTAACGTGATCCCTTTGCGCTATAGTGTCGCCATACTAGTTACGCCTAAGGGAGACACTAAGTCCGATGATGTAGTTGACACTTGTATTAAGAAGCGCAAGATGATCTTAAGGGCCGAGCGTAACAGCCGCAAGCGCGCCTAAGTCTCTTCGCCTTCTAATGCTAAGGATGAGGTAGTTGTTACGACTAGGCGCAGTAAGGATGTCGCTAGCTCTCTAGCTACTATAGGCTCTAAAGACGAGCTCCCTCGCAACCTACAGAAGAAGATGCTAGCCTCTCTTTATAGCGTTACTACTCCTGTCATTTATAGTCGCTTCGGGGTGTTTAGTAGACCCCGTGTAGGTAGGTAGTCCCTAGCGGACCGTAACAAGAAAGACTCTTCTACTTCGGGTTTAGTTAGGAAGCTCTCGACTAGTAGTCGCTAAGCATTAGCTACGAAGCTAATCTAAGCATGTCTCTTGTTCTCCTTAGGTTTTTTCTAGGTATGCCTTTAGGCATTATGATGTATAAGTAGGGCGTTTGCTTCTCGTTATTACTTCGCGCGTTATACGCTACATACACGTGTTAAGAATTCTGCTCTAAAACTCTTATCTTCCTATAAATCGACCTTCTTAAGCCCTGCTTACGCCTCCTCTGCTCTTCGAATTCATGAATAGCTTCTAGAGCCTTCTTGTTGTCTTTAGCTAGAACCTATTATGTGTACTTAGGTAGGTATCCTTTCTACTTTACTAGATATTACGTTACGCCTTTACGCTACATACTGTCCTTAATACCCTCGACTTCCTACTCTTCGTTCTCTTCTGCTACTAGCATTAGGTCCGCAGGCTCTTCGCCCTTACGCTATACCTATAGTTTAAGTAGAGATACGTAGAAGACATCATGCACACGATACAACGATAGTAACAATAGCTAGTATGCCTGCGAGCCTATTACATCGCGTATCCGGAAGGGTCCGACGAACCTTAGTGTCATCTTCTTACTTAGAAGTTTTAGCTTGAGATTCTTTGTTAATAGTAATACCTTTGTACTAACTACATACTACATTAGTTTAGCATAGGTGTTATTATGTTTAATCTAGAATTCTGAGGCCTTTTTCTAGTGTTCTATTAGCACTAAATGTACCTCGCGTATACGCCGCGCTAATTCCGTGGCAGCTAGTACCCTCTCCTTAGAAGACTTATCCTAAGGCGGTTCTAGGTGTATTTCTAGATTAAAGCTATAAAGAATCTAAAATGGCAACATGCGCATAGTAGCATACACGCTATTATTAACTGCAAATTCCGCCATAGGAATTACGTCGGCCTAGGCATCCTGGTTCTTAGCGTAGTAGCACTAAAGGTACTACTTAAGAGTCTAGTTCATACGTTTAGTCTGACTATTAGTCTGTAGATAGAATGCTATAATTAGGTAGTACTTAATACGCGCCTTAAACACAAATTCTTGCTAGTATTTACTAGTAAAGACAGAACCTCGATCTAATAGGATACTTTAGGGGACACTAAAGCGCCATATAACTTCGTCGCGAAGTAGTCGCATAACCTTGCCGCTTATGCACTTTTTCGTACATAGGATGAAGACATTCTTCTTCGAGTATTAGTCGACTACTATAAGGACAGCATTAACTACATCGCCTCTCTACTTTGCTAGTAGCAAATTAGTAATAAAATCTATAGTCAAATCTTGCTATAGTCTCTCTAGTAGTAGGAGCGCCTAAGCATTACTGTAGGGGTAATAGTACCGAGATTTGCTAATCTAGCACGTCTAGCAGGATTTGACATAGTTAGAGACATCCTGTTCTAGCGTTAGCTACTAGTATTTACGTCCGAGAAGCGCGTTTGTCTTCTCTGCCCTAAAATGGCCCGCAAGTTTTTCGTCATGATAAATACAGAGGAGCTACGAATAGAGTACGTAGTTAGTAGGTACGTAGAGCCTATTATTAAAGTACTACAAGTCGCCTGACTTAGTCTAGTACTTCGGACTGCCTGCAGTGTCCTAGAGGGCTATACCCTTATTAACTAACTCTAGTTCTTGCTCTTGTAACTGCTAAATAAGTCTCGAGACTTCTTTAAAGGGTTCTTTAGACATTGTATGCTTACTACATGTAAGCTAGTTAACTACCGCATAGATCGAGCTAGACATAGTCGCTACAACTACTAGGTAGGAGGGTTCGTCGCTAGTAGGGGCCGTAAGGCCCTATTAGACCTGCAGTCGACCTATAAGAGGAGCTAACGACAGATTGCTACCTTAAACTACAAGCTTCATTTGTAGTATAGGGAGAAGCTGTCAGTTACCCTGCTCCCTAGTATCGTAGTCTAGTCGTCGCAAAGGACCGTTAGCTAGATTCGTCTTTCTAGAATGATGCTAGAGAACGAAGTTAAAGCTAGCGAGGAAAGTCGCCTACCTTGCTTGCTAACTACTTAGCTACTTTACGCCTATGAAGCCGCGAAGGTTGTTATAGTTAGTAAGTACCTTAATAGGGTACGCTACGCCTTCGAGGTAGTGTTAGTACTCCTTGAAGCTGTTAACAATAGCTAAAAGCTCTTAGTCGTAAGTCTTGTAGTTAAGCTTAGCGCCCTGCATCTTCCGCGACTAGAAGGTAATTAGGTACTATCACGTACTACCTTTATGCAACTAGAGCTACAATATAATTACGGCTATTACGAATTTTGAAGTATCGGTCTCTATTCAGATCTTCGTAGTAAGGTTAAAGTACTAAAGTATAGGCGTAGTTTAAAAAGCTGCTTTAAGTTTAGAGAAAGCCTTACTCTAAGCCTCCTCCTAAGGCACTATCCCTGGCTTTTTACCTTAAAATGCGCCCTTTGCGAGGGCCGTAAGAGGAGCCACGATCTTTAAATAGGACTATATGAATCTGTAGTAGAAGTTAGTAAATCCTAGAAATACCTATACTTCTTAGAGAGTAGTTAGCTGCAGCTACTCCGCGATTACAGACACCCTTTAGTCATCTATAATGACTCCTTCTATAGAGACAATGTATCCAAGAAACTTAATCCTATCTGTTAGGAATAAGCACTTCTTTAGGTTTATATATAGAGCGAACTTATAGAGCTATTTAAGTACTATCCTTAGATGCCAAATATGCTCCTCCTTTAAGTCAGAGTAGACTAGTATATCGTCTAAATATACTACGTAGTAGGTATTAATGAGGCTAGCTAGGGCCTAGTTAATATACGCTTAGAATGTCGCTAGTACGTTAGTTAAGCTAAATAGCATTACTATATACTTAAAGTGTCTATATAATATGCTAGACATACAGGCGCTAGCTACAGGCTTGGCGTCACGTGACCTCGCGGATATTTAAGATGCTAGACATATAGGCGCTAGCTACAGGCTTAGTGTCACGTGACCTTGCGGATATTTCTTAGGTTATAGTGTGTGTGCATATGTAGCTAACTGTAATCAGCCCTGTTACAGGACTAATTACTAAGCCTTTTAGCCATGTAGGGTAGTAGTAAAAGGTTAGCATACCTTCCCTATTACTATATTACATTTAGAATGTAGTCTTCTACTTGTTACCCTTTCGGATTAGTATCTAGTAGTAGGCATCCTTTAAGTTAGTAGACAAGAAGATAGCAGTATGACTAAGGTAGTCAAGTGTCTCGCTAATAAGTAGTAGGGGGTAGCGGTTCTTCTAAGTTACTACATTAAGGCCCCTATAATTAACATATAGGCGGAGCGTGTTATCCTTCTTTAGGACGAACATTACTAACGCTCTAGCCTCGCTGTTACTTCGTCAGATCCACGCGTTCTTTTATGCCTTATAGAGATAGTCTCGAAGTGTTTCGAGCTAGGATTCTGACATAGGATATAGAGGTTAATGCGGAGGATTATAACCCTCCTTAAGGCTAATCGCATGCTCCGCGTCTAGGGCCTAGACGTAGGCCGCAGCCTCTACGTCGAAAATATCGGCATATCCCTCTAACTTAGGCAGAAGGGTAACGTCTTCCTTAATGTTCTATATGTAGACTACATACATACATTAGACCTTCTTTATGTCCTTGTAGAAGCTATGTGTGTCACGCATCCTTACTATAGGAACATCGCCTGTAGAGCTGTAGAACTAATTATTAGTAGCTCTATTAACAACGACTCCCTACTTGTAGCGCTAAGGGCGACCTAGCAGGAGCTCCTTATTAGGAACGTCTTTAGCATAGAAGACTTCGTTAGTCTCGCGCTCTTCTTCTAAAGAGTCCGCAAGTTAGAGGCGCATATTATACGCGCCTTAAGCCGCTACACCTTTGCCCTAAAAGGACTTCATAGTAGGCAGTAGGGCTCCTAGAATTAGCTTTAAACTAAGCCGTATAATTACCCGCTAGGGTATCACGTTAACTTCCGCAAGGTTGTCTAACATGTAGTCTACTAGCTTAAGCAAGCTATTGACTTAGACTACACTAGATAGGCGCTAGGCAGGCCACGAATCTACACTATTAGTAACAGACAGCTTAGACACCCGCGGTAGCTATTCGGTTACCTTGGCCTTATCCTTCTTTTGCTTCCCCTCTAGGGAGGTTTTAGACACCTTGTTTACCTTCTTCCTATTACTTTGTTTAGGATAGCAAGCTGCCTAGTAGTCCTTCGCTCTATAGATGTAGCAGCTACTTAGAGGCTTCTTACTACTATCTTTAGGCTTAGAAGGTTTGATCCTCTAGAATAGACTACTACGTTAGACTTAATTCTTAGGGCGCTTGTAATAGCGGCCCTTTAGTAGGTCTTTAGGGCTTAGACGCTTATTATCCTTGCCGCTTAGTCGTCTATTTTATTTCAAGGTAATCTCTATACATGTCGCAAGGGACACAAGGTCTTGCCAAGTTGTCAGAAGTTTATAGAAGGTTATGATTATGTTCCGAAGATTATTATTAAGCTTTACAAGTAAGTGCTATATGCGTTACGTCTTAGTATAGGGTAGCATCTGTCTCTCGAGTATAGCAAGATAGGTAGCAAAGCTAGAGGTAGTTTGCCTCTTCCCCTGCTTAGTCTTCTTATACTCGACAGACATAGTAAGGGCATAGTTCCCTAGATCCTTAACCTAGTTAACATAGAACTAGCAAAAGTCCGCCTACGTATATGTTCTATTATAGACCTGCATAAGGTCATACTAGTCATGCTAATTATTGCGAGGTTCCTTATCCTCTTCGAGCTACATTACACTAAAGGTAACCTGTTCGCCCTCTGTAGTATATCTGCGTAAGTTAAGCACGAAAACTGCCTTACATACCTGTAAGAAAGTTCGAGCCTCCTTTAAGGTGTCTCCCTTAAACGGCTTTAGGTTACGTGCGTTATAACTACCTCCTAGTTAGCCTGTTATAGCCCTAAATTCAGGCACTACATTCGTAGGTACATGCTATCATAGGTAAATAGCATGTACATAGAGGTTCATGTAGTATTTAACAAGTATAATAGGGAGAGAGAGACTATCTGCTAGCTGTCCGGTCCTTTATAGCCGGCCTTGTCAGGGGTCGCGCATAGGCCTTAGCCTATGCTAAGGACTTAGGGCCTTGCCCTTTACACATGCAGAGGATCTGCGCCTACTAGTACGTTGTCTTTACAGGTCCCTAGCGTGAAATCTCGCTAGATTTCTTTATCCGCTAGTTTATTAGTACTACTTATAGCGACGTCTTTGTCGTCTTTGCTGTTGTTACTACTAGAAGGGTTACGGCTTTAGCTCTAGTTTGCAAGGTAGTTTACGACCTAGTTAACAATCATAGCTACAAGGGCTAGGTTAATAGTTAGGGTTAGCTATAGTCCCTATATAGGGAATAAATTACCTTGTCCGCTATGTAATTAGCCTCTAGTAGAACTGTTGTTTAATGTAGTGTCGCTTGTAAGGGGTACTCCTATAGGCTAGTTACTTAGGCTAGCTTTGCTATTACAGGCACTTAGGATAGTACTTACTACACGTTAGTTGCGAGTTTGTAGTGCTCTAGACATATCCTAGTATTCTCTACTAGACTATAAAGTAGGGGGGAGAAAGCAGAACTAATATAGATGTATATGCTATATGATATAAAAATATCTCGTAGTGTGACAGAGTAATCTGACCTTTTAGTAGGTACAAGACAGCGCTACTTTCTGCTTATCGTAGAGGTAGTACTAGAGGTGCTTATAACCCCTGACGCCCCTTAATTAGAGAAAGCATGTCTACGCCTAGCCCTATAGGGGTACTATAGGGTCAGGTGTTACGGAACAGTGTTATAGAACATAGCTGTAGCAGAGGAGTCATGTAATGCCCTCTAAGTCATATGATACGACTCTGTTTCGGAAGCTTCTATAGGAGCTAAGACATAGCTTAGTAATAGAGACTGTCTCTATTAGAGCATAGTTTCTAACAGAGCATAATAGAGACATGCTCTATTACACATTAATGTCTCCTATGTATTCAGGAACGCTAAGATGCCCTTATAGCTTAAACGCGTTTAACTTATGTTATTATCTTACTAATTAGAATTTAACCTTTGTTCCCTTTAGATTACATCGTTCCTGTTTACTGTTGCCTCTCTAAAGAATAATTGCCCTATATGACTTAACTATTCCTCTTGAGGCTTAGTCGATAGCGAGGTTAGTAACATTAGGAAGCCCCCGTAAGGGTACTATAGGGTTAGCGGCATAGTAGCATCCTACGTTAGGCATTAATCCTACTTAGACAACATACGAGCTAATGTATATACGAAGGACCCCCTTACTACATGTAGTAGGGTCATTACATGCTAAGGGCGGGCATCGGAACCTATGCGGCTCTAATAGCCCCCTAGTATTAACCGTATTAGTATGCTTCTCGTATCCTGTACTATCTACTAGCCGGATCTTTAGCTAATACGCGCTATAATAATGGCCTCTCTATCCCTAGAATAAATCCATAGTAGGAAGAGGCACACTTACAACTTGCTTAAGCCTATGCTATAAGACATAAGCTTAAGACATAACGTTAATGTCTACGTAATCATAAAGTAGCATATCTGTCTTAACTTCGTCTCCTTCTACGACAACAATAGCGTCATTTAGGCGCTTTGTAGGCACTAGGGCTATGTCTAGTCCTAAAGCATCTTCGCTTCTAGTTAAGGCTATAGAAGGGCTCCTTAACTAGTAACTAGCCCTTACCTAACGCACTACTACTATCCTCTTATGTAGTAAGCAGGCTTAGACATAGCGTTAAGCCTTAGTTAGCTGCACTATTTCTACCTTGCAGGTAGAAGCTATTACCTCCCTCTTTAGTATACGATAGTCCCGCGCCTAATAGCTAGGTTTACTACAGTTATAGTAGTTATTATTCTTATTAGCTACTCCGCTACTACTCTAAGCTAGTAGCGCTAACCTTCAAGAATCTCTACTAGGCTTCTTACTGTTACCCTTATTAGGCTTCTTTAGGTCCTGTTAGTTTTAATACTTACTAGTAGTATGCTTATGTAGAGCGCGTAAGCCTTTTACTCCTAACTACTTAATCTAAGTCGCTAGGGAGATTAGTTTGTCCCTAGTCTTAGGTACGTAGTAGTATACTATAATAGCCTCGCTTAAGGCATCTCGTAGTTTTACGAGTAGGTACTATATACGCTATGTAGGAGTATATAGTTCTATCTGCTCCTCTAGCGTAGCTAAATATGCTACAAATAAGGAGGCGCTTTGCTTCTTGCCCTACTTAGTAGTCTCGTACTACTAGGCTACAGTTAGCCTGTAATTAGCAGGATCCTTAACTATGTCTACTATCTCCTAGTAGAACATCTCCTACGTATATTCTAGCGCTAAGTTAGCTACCTTGTGCCTATTATGCTAGGCGTCTAACATGTCCCCTTTAAGGAACATGCTAGCGTATATAATCCTTGCATGCGTACTACTATAGGCTATGCCTAATAACGCGAGTACCTTCTCTTAGTAGCGGATAAATGTCCTTACTTCTTTTAATGTCTTCCCTAAGAACTTACAGGGCAGTTTAAGGCATAGTCTGCCTAAGTTACATATAGTCAGAGCTAGCAAGTTAGTTGATTATGTTAACGTCACTAACTCTACTTCTAATTACTAGAAGCTAGCTACCTACATGCGCTTATACTACACTATGTTAGCTTGCAGATTATATAGGCGTTATGCTTTTACTAGCTCCGCCTGTTCTTTCTCTAGGCAAGCTATCTCTTTGTCTTTAGTTCCCTCTATGACACTATAGGCATCCTCTCCTTCTTCAAGCTAGCTATTACGTTAATGCTAGATACAAGCAGGCATGTAGCCTACTTAGCTAGGGGTAGGAATACCGGTCATTATAAGTACTCTATAGGCTGTAACTAGGGCAGAGTAATTAGAATTAATATAGTATGTAACTAGTAATTAATATGTAGGTATATAGTAGTATATAGAGCCTCTATCTCTAAGTATAGAGTAAGGTTCGAAACTAATTACTACCTTTGTTCTATTACAAAGCATAGTGTATAATATGCGCCTGTATATATCACGTATAGCTTAGCTTACTAGTCTAGCTGCCTGAGCCTATAGGCTAGTCGTCTAGTATTAGCTAGGTATAAGATAGTACTACTTTCTACTTATTACAGAGGTAGTATAGGAGGTCCTTATATCCTCTAACGCCCCTTAATTAGGAAAGCATGTCTGTGCCTAACTCTATAGAGGTACTATAGGGCTTAAGAGTCCCTATAGGGGTACTATAGAGAGAGTAGCGTATAGGTAAGCCTATAGGACAAAGGATATACAAGTTAACATATAAAGAGATACCTACTATAATAGATAGGGTCTATAGTATACTAAGGGTAGTACTATACTAGAGTATGTTTAGCTCTAATACTCTCCTAATAGTATTAACTATATTAATTACTCTGTTATATTACAAGGTATTTGTATTATTATATAGCTTTATATCTCTATTAATTAGACTAAGATTTTAGCTAGCTATCTATAGCCCTTTATAACTATAGATAGACTATAGATATATCTTTCCTAAGTTATTACTCTTTGTCTTAGGCATAATGTCCTCTTATAATTAGTAATATTGTCCTGCTAACATTATCTATTATATCTAATAGATCTACATTAATCCTCTATCCTAGCATTACATGCCTTACGTCTTAGGTTTCAGGGGTATCATACTATTACAATTGTCATTTCCATTTGTCGTCGGACTAAGCTACGCCGACTAATAGGCCATCTGCATCTGCATATCCGGCGAGAAGCCTAGGTTATATTCGCCACCAAGCGAGTTCCAGAAATCTGTCGCAAGTCAGCACTTGTCCCATTTTAAGCAGTGGCCTTGACGTACCCTGATCCCAGAAGTCCGCATCAAGATTGTTCAGCACTTCGCCACACCATAACGTGTCATCCGGCGTCGGTTGCTGGTAGCCCGAGGAAGCTGTACCCGGCGTCTGCACATAGCCGGGCCTACAATTGGCCAACTGAGCGACGGCTTGGTCTGCAACAGGCACTGTCGAGTCCTGCTGTCGCTTTGGGTACTTTGCTTCATAGACACCCTTCATCCAACGTAACCGGTGTGCCCACTTGCTGAAGCACTGATTGTTGACGTGCAGGCCGTCTGGCCTCGATTGCGCGACGCTGTCAAAGTACATCGCTGTTCGTTCCAGTGTAGCTGGATATTCGACAGTGTGGCAATTGGCAAAGTCCCAACCATCGACCTCGAGAGTTGCCAGACGGGTCAGTGTGATAAGGGCATTTGCGACCTGGCCAAATGTAGAGTATGGCTGGGTTAGATACGAATCGGCAGGGAGGGTGAAATATTCGTCGACATAAGCTTTGATCGCGGAGGCACATCGGTATAGCCCGTCAATGTGTTTCCTGAGTGGCTCGTTCTTGTTGTCTTGGATGGCAGTAAGCGATAGTCCCCATACGAAGATCTCAGCTGTCAGGTACTGCAAGCGCAACTGTTGGTTGTCGGGCATGCGATGGACACATGCATGACTCTGCTTAATTTGGTTGAGCTCCGCTTCGAAACCCTTGACGTACAGCTGCACTGGCGCACTCGAAGTGTCAAGCTGCAATGTCTCCTCGGCAAGGTGCTGTAGTCGGACAACTTGAACGAGAAGAAGGTCGCTGGAGTGTTCTTTCGCTCGTACAAGATTGTCGAGGCAATCTGTCATGTGCTTCGTCCATCGTGGCGGATCAACCTTCTTGAAAGAGCTACCCAGCATTGACGCAAGGTAAAATGTGCCAAGCAGAACTCGATGCTCCTCAAGAGCGGGCGCGCGCGGCACTGAATTAGGTCCACACGCCATTTTGGTCGCCGCGCCTTTGAAGTCAGAGCATGGGCCCAGCGTCCTATCGAGCCCGAGATCCACGATCATGGACATGGCGAGGTGTAGTAAGTTTGAGACCTGCTGACCCCAAAAGATGTGTGGATGATACCAGGACACAAAGACCAAAAGGCCTTGCACGATGCCGAGGTTTTTCTCGTTATTGATCAGGATACGTTCGCTGACATCTCGCATGAATTGCTTGACCATGATTTGCTGTTTCGGCAAGTCGTGGAAGTGGGAGACCGTCACAAGGGCGTGCAGCAGTAGCGGCTTCGAACTTCTGAGTTCGCAAGCGGTCGCCCCTTCGGGTATGACCACGAACGGGAACATGGGCGCCATCAGCTTCCGCCAGCGAGCGAGGAGTGACTCAGCTTCCTGCATATCGACGCCTAGCTGTTCGTAGTCGCTGAAAGAGCTAGACGCCTGCCTTGAACGAGTGACGGTAAGGCCGGAGCGCGATTTGCTGCTGTCAGTGCTTGCAGGAGTCATCGGATACCTCACGGAAGCGGCTGAGCAGCAGTCATCTTGGCTTTCCGTCATTTCACCAGAACAGAGGCTGCCGAGTCCTTCCTGATGTGAGGTGGGACGTTCAGTGACAGCATCGCTGACGGACGTGGGAGGGGAAGGCTGGCCAGCGACATTCTGTGACGCCGAGAGTGCGTTGACTAGGTGTTCAATCTTGTTCTCCAACTGCTCCAGTTGGGCGGCGCGGCTGCAAGCATGTCAGCTCAATACTTGCTTGGTAGAGCGCTCCGAGCATTGGCATAGTCACATTCACCCACCTTGTCTTCGTGATCCTCCGTCTCCGCGTGCTAGGCTCTCGCATAACGCACTCTTTCTTCAGCCGGAAACATCTGACGGATCTATCAGCACGCCATTGCACGTGGGTTCTTCTTCCCAACACCGACTTGCCTTTCACAAAGTGTTGCTCCGGGCCTCTTCACACATTTCGCTTTGGCCTTAGAGCAAGTAAGACAACTTCCTACGTGGCCTCTACCCGTTAGAACCGCAGAGGTGGCGGTGGCACCAGGAGCGGTGTCGAGATTCATACTGTCATTCCGATAATATGCAAGGAGGCGCTGATGCAGTATAGATCCGAAGGCCCTGAAAGAGCGGTTGCAGCTGATGATTAGATGTTTTCGAACGGGGACGGAGCTATATCCAGAGTCCGTTCCAAGCGGTCAAATCCAGCCGTTTCGAAATCCTTCAGCCGGATGCGAAAACGACCGGCTGTGATTCGCCCGATCGCAAGCCGGAGTATCCCAAAGCCCGTCTCCGCTCATCCTTGAATGGGCTGTGTAGGCTGTTTCTATATGATTATCAAGCTCCCAGATTCCGCAGATTGCGCCGCAGACTGCGATGGGCAAACCTGCGCATCCAAGCCGATGATGACCGGCATTGGAATCCGTGAAATCCTGCGTGGATTTGAACCACTGCCTAACAGGGACCCGACACCACAACAACTAGCGCGCACACATGCACGCATTGCTGCTGAGAACGACAGCTGCGACGAGTGCACCAGCGACACCCGTAACCCTATCACCATTATTCGGTTGACGAGTCGACTTGGCCAGGGTTAGGCCTACTTGCCAATGATCGAGATTGCTCAGCTGACGAAGAACTCTTTGCAAAGCATACGCGACTGATAAGAGCCATGGACAGGGAGCAGCAAGATGTCAGCGCAGTGTGTTTGAGAATGCTTAGATTTCATCAGTAATATGTGCACGCTCAAGAACATCATCAGTATACCCCACTTGTAAAGCCCGAAGATCTTGCAGGTGCACGCAGTCGCGCGGATTGCCTTGATAGCAGGACCAGATTACTTAGGATTGTATGTCGCGAGCTTAGGCGGAGGTCTTTGCCCATGCCGCAAACAGTCCGATAAGGGAGCTTGTGGTGCCCGCCAGACCAACAATGCCGTCGTCGAACTTGGCGTAGCCGAGCGCGCTACTAGGTACCGTCAAATCGCACAAGTCGGACAACAGCTGTAATTGCGCCGCAGCGCGCTCCCTGTGGTCGTGTTAGCTCTCGTCGATATACTCCACAACAGCCCAGAATGCGCACTTCTGCAGCTTCTTGACCTCAACCGCCTTCTCCGCATCTCGCGAATCCGTCGATTTTTGCGTCGCCTTCTGCATGTTCCACAGCGTGTACACGCCTGCTGCCACATTACAGAGCAGCCCCGCCAACCAAGCCTTGTACGCCTCCTTCTGGAGCCTCGCTGCGCTCTCCCACTTCCGGATTCCCGCCGCGTCCAGGTACGTCAACGCATCGAACGTCAAGTAGAAACCGTAGCCGAGCTGCCTACCCACGGCCAAGTACTTGAGGATCGGGTCCAGGTTCTTGCTGTCGGCAGCGACGGCAGCGGCTTTGAAGTGCTCGAGGTTTTTGCCAAGGCGCATGGCTTTGCGCACGGAACCGAAATTCTTCTTAAGGCCTTCGAAGAGGGCGACGGTGGTGGTGGGTGAGTTGGTGCGGTAGGTGTACCATGCTAGGAAGCGGGAGAAGTACTGGATGGTTCGTAGAGTTTTGTCGCGGCCCACTGAGTATCAGTACGCGATTAGCTGGGAAACCATCCAATCATATGCGCATTGGGCTCACCGGTGGTCGCAAGAAAGCGGTTGGTATGGGCGACAGCCGGGTGGTAAATGAGAGCGTCGGCGACCATCTTGACGAGGCGCCAGCAGCCTATTGCTGGTGTGTCTCGGGTTTTAGTCTGATAGTGATGTGGTGATACGGCAGTTAGATGCTGCGAGCAGATGGAGAGTTGTAATGTACAGTTTGATAAGGTACATTAAGAGCTGCTCCTTAGTCCTAAGCTCCTCTCCTCTGGCCAGCAGATCGCTGTCGGCAATCGCATGTGAATGTCGGGGCCGAGGAAGGAAGCGGCCAAACTCTGGCTCGGATGCACAACCGAGCACCTGCATGGGCCTTCGGCATGCCCGCAGTCACCTACCGGCACAGGCTCACAGCACCTCGAAACTTGCATCTACATAACTGTCGCCAGTAAGGTTGTTGCATCGACATCAGGCATGGCGAGAAAAGGTGCGATGTCTTTGCTTTCGATCTAGCAAGCTATACACAGTAAACTAACGACGCCAACAGCCAAGTCTCGTACCATCGCGGTGCGCCTCATCTCCATGGCCATGACAGGGTACTACAAGACCTTCTCACGACCCCGAACACATAGGCCTTTGAGCATGCTCAAATACGATCCCGTCGGTATGTTGCGCATTGACACGAAGTCACATCAACACCAAATGCGCTGACGGCCGAGTCAGTCAAGAGGAAGGTTCTTTTTCTCGAGCAGAAGCGCGGCGGTAAATGAGGGAACAAGCTGCCCATATCGATCAAGACCCATCGCGCATAGCAGGACTCGCTTTGCCTGAAACGTGTGCGCCCGGCTCACATCACTCAAGTGTTCTATCTTTTGGGCGCTTGCTTGAGCTAAACGGGAACGAGGCCTGTGAGCACAGTGCATGCGGCATGATCCGGCCGAGTTCCCAGGTGGGTTGGGCAGAGGAGGAAGTCTGGAGGGGAGGAAGGCAAGAGAGTCCATCATGGTCCAAGATTGGTCTGGCTGAAGAGCTATCAAAGCGTCACCCGTAAGAGATACCCACAAAGATATCAAGCAACCACGTCGCGCCAAGGACAATGAGGTTCTCTCCCGTGAATCCATACTTCAGCTTCGCAGTGTTGACAACGTGCAACAAGGTAGTCATTACCGAATGGACGACGAGCCAAGGTTGGCAAATGATCTACAGGCGCAGCATCACCTGAGCTCAGCAGTGAAGCGAGCACCCATCTGGTCACCTGTTTTTCATCAGAAGAGGATTTCACTCGTCACTAAATCCAGAAACTTACTTCTCGACATCTTCTTCCCGCCCTTCAAGCTACGAGGGATCTGGCCAGCCACCGTGCGAACTCCACCTGTCGAGTTGTGGCCTCGACTCTGTAGGTCGCTGCCATTTGGCGAACCAGAAGAGAGACCAGAGGACGAGGGCACGTCGTAGACCGAAGGCCTTATGTCTGGCTGCGTGCTGCTGCGCCGGGCGTAGGCAGCGGACTGACCGGTTGCAGCACTGTCTCTAGCGTCCATGCGCCTCTTGCGCTCCAACTCGTAGTTGTCCAACACGTGGCTCTTAGCCTTTCGCTTCGTCAACGGCGCGCTGGCTTGCCCACGATTCGCCAAACGAGGATCAGCTGTCGGTCTCTCCTGGGTCCTGAACGTGCGACGCGTCATGCTAACAGAACCGTTCCCGGCGGCTTGACACGTGTAGACCCTGCAGGCGCTCACATGGCCAGGGACGAAATCAGGTGAGCTGCTGTGTGCAGCCGACTCACCGCGAGCTGCAGCCCCGAGCGGGCTCTCCACATCTCCACGTGCTATTGGCCAGCTGTGCGATGGCTGGTTGCGCCTTGCGACCTGGTTGTCAGCGCCATCGGAAGGTCGGCGCTTTACCGACGTATTTGGATTCGGGTGCGCCTTCTGGAACGTGAACTTCTCTGCCTCTTTGTGGATCGATTTCGGGCCATGATCAAGGCGAGGCGCTACCTCTGGCAGCTGCGTTTCGAATGCTGCGATGGCCAAGTCTGTGTCGTCTTCAAAAATATTGAACGCGTGCGGTGCTTGCTTGGGTGTGCGCTGGGGCCCTCTGTTGTCTCGCGAAGGCGTATGCGGTGCCCTGAATACGACCGGGCTGATGTTGCCGTGCATGTGAGGCGCCGAGGCCATGTCTTTTGGCACGATGGGCGGTGAAGAAGAACCAGGACCGTCATTGAGATTCACGAAAGGCAGCAGGTTGTCAAAGAATTCGGTTTCTTTAATCTCAGGCGGGCGTTGAGACGAACTTGAAGTCGTCTCCACGGGAGCGTCCCCTAGGTCGAGCGAGATATCCACCAAAGGCATTCTTGGCTTATCCGTGACCCTCTTCGAAAGCGGCAACTTAATTTCGAATTGGGACTCCTCCACGATCGGTCCGCGCTCGTGATTGCTATGCAATTGAGGACGCAGCGCGTTTGGTGCCGGGATCGGACCATCCTCAATCACTGCATTGACGTTGCGGTCGACTCTCTTGCGGGTTGGTCTCGGAGGCTCGTTCTCCTTCTCTATCAGGGTTGGCGTGACCCGCATCCTGGCATTGTCCGCATTCTGAAGCGGCTGTGACTCTCGAGAGCGATCCGAGATTGGCCCGCGTCGTGGTGGTGGCGGCATCGCAGCCGATTGAGCCGCTGATATCTGCTCGAGTTGCTCACGGAGTTCCTCGTTATCTGCAAGAGTTGCGTTCCTCTGCCTTTGCGCGTCTTCGATTCTGCTTGTCGCATCTTTCAGACGCCGCTCATGGTCTTGGACCTCCTGCTCCCAGCTCTTGCTGACTTCTACCATGTAAGCCTTCTGCTTGGTCTCCTCCTCGGCCAGCTGATTGCGGAGTCCAGCCATCTCATCCTGGAGTGCTTGCAGGTGTCTTTCGAACTTGAGTCTTTCTTCCCTGGCATTGTGCTGGCTGCTGACTTTGAACTGCTCAAGGCCCTCCTCAGCCTGTGTTGCACTCGTTTCCGCACATTCTACTTTCGCGGCAAGGTCCAGCAGCGCCGCCGCGTTCTCAATCGCTTGTTGGTCGAGCATGGAGTCGACTTCCGATTTAGCCGCCTGGGCATGATGAAGCGCGTCTTGGGCCTCACTGAGTCGTTGTGCAATTGCGGCCCCCTCCTTGGTCGTCTCTTCGGCCTTACGCGCCTCTGCAGCGACCTGCACTTCGAGCTCCCGCAACGCCGTCGCGTTCTCGGATAATTGTCTATCGAGCGTGGACTCAACATCCAATTTCGCGGCTTGCGCACGATGAAGCGCTCCTTGTGAATCGTCGAGTTGCCTCGCCAGCACGACTACTTCCTTGACTTTCTCCACAGCTTTGGCTTTCTCCGTAGCAGCCTGCGACGTCAGCTCCTCCAATCTCTTCGAATGCTCGATCGACTTTCTGTCCAGTGTTGACTCGACTTCTGACTTGGCGATTTGGGTACGATGAAGCTCTTCTTGTGTCTCTTTGAGCTGCTTCGCCAGCACTGCTCCTTCCTTGGCTTTCTCCTCGGCTTCACCTTTGTGGACGGCAATCTGCGCAGCGAGCTCCGTGCATTGCAGCTGGTCAGCGGCGCTCTCCTGTGCCTGGCTCTGAAGCTCCTTTATGGTGGCTTTGAGGCCTTCCGATTCGTTCGTGGTTGTTCTCAATTGCTTCGCAAGCTCTTCATTTCCCTTGTGTTTGGTCTGATCCAGCTCAGCAACCTTTTGGATCAGTTCTGCATGCTTGGCGTTCATCTGCGCGTCCTTCATCCGAAGAGACTGCAGCTGCTTCTGAGCATCTTCAAGCTGGTTCTGGATGCGCCTCACGTGATTCTCCATTCTGCTCTTCTCGGCCACCTGCGTCTTCGTGGATTCCCTGGCCAGGCATTCACGCATCTGTTGCAGCTTGACCGCGAACTGGCGATTCAACTGATCACGCTCTGTCTGGAAGTCAACGGCCTGGCTACGAGCGGACTCCATCTGGCGCTGAAATGTCTCAAGCTGATCTTGCAGCTTGACGTTGGTGCCTTCCAACGATCTGCACTTTTCGACCTTCTCCGCGAGATCAGTCTTGACACTGTCGAGTACGTTCGCTTGTGACGCCAGCTCGGAGCGTAGATCACGCATCTGAATCTCATCTGGCCCAGTCTTGCTCTCCAAGAACCCCACCCTGGTTCGCAAAATGACTACTTGCTTCTGGAGCTCTTTTTCACGGCCTTGGACTGCAGCAAGCTGACCGGAAGTGGCCTCCAGCTGGACTTTGGTGGCGTTCAGCTTCTCCTGCAACACAATGGCAGCCTCGCGCTGCGCAGCCTTCTGCTGCACTTGCTTTTCGCGTAGCTCAAGCTCGGTGCGGAGATCTTTGAGCGCGTCAGTGATGGCCTTCTCGATGTCGTTCGCGCTCATGATTTTGTCCTGGTTACAGGGACCTGCAGTCTTCTCCAACAGGCTCTCCACATTCTTCGAGAGCCCTTCAATCGAAGTCTTGACGGAGCTAACGTCATCTGCGTGATCGCTCTCGTGCGAGTTGAGCCGCCGGACAGCGGAAATGGTCTTTTCGATCAGCTCAGTCGTCTCCTTGGACTTGTCCCGAAGTTCGATTTCCGCATGCAGCTCAAAGAGCTTGTCTAGCGTCGCTTCGCTACTCTGCTTGATGGCACGAAGCACTTTGTCAACGCTGCCGTTTGCCTCGGATAGCTGCCTCTCCAGACGGGAGCTTCGGTCACGCTCCTCGGCCAACATGCCAATGCGCTCATTTAGTTGTTGCTCCAGGTAGTCACTGCGAAGCCCAGCTGCCTGTAAATCGGACTGAAGCTCGTGGCAGGCTTTGATTGCCTGATTTTTTAGCTCGACTGACCTATTCGCGCATTCAGAAAGCTCTTGATGTAAAGCGTTCTCGTGGGTCGTGCGGTCTTGCGCATTGCGGGAAAGCTTATCAGTTTTCCGCCACGCGGCACTAGCATCTCTTTTCAATGCATCCACGTCGTTGCCGAGACCTTCGATGAAAGTCTTCAACTTGTCGACTTTCGCCTCGTAAGCAGCAATCTTGGTTCTCTGCTTGCCATCCGAAGCGAGAAGTGCACGCACCTGGCGTTGAATGCCGCTCAGCTCTTCCTGCACGGCTTCTTTATCGGCCGAGAGGTGCTGCACTTCTGCGAGCAGGGCATCTCGTTCCCGTGAGAACTTGGCTTTTGCTGTCTCCCGCTTCTCGTTCCACTTATGAGCCATGATGTTCAAGTAATCGTTGACATCTGAAGAAGGCGGATCACTAGACGGAAGGACTGCAGGCACTGGAGCGGTGGCTTTCTTCCTTCCCTTCGACTTGCGCTTCCTTGGCCGCGGTGTAGGATATGCGGGCTCGACCGGACTGCCCCTGTTGCGGAATGACATGTGCTGTTGGTCTTGGCCATCGTCGTACGGCTCATCCGCGTTGGCCGCACGGGTGTCGAACTCTTGTCCAGCCGTTCGACTGAGGTCAACAGTGGGCAGATCCGGCTCATGAATAAGGCCGACAGTAGGCAGATTTGGCTCTGCAGGCCTATGTGTACGGCTAACGAAACGTTGCTGCAATGTAGCTGCCAGGAGATCCCCATGTAGCTGGGTGCCTGGCAAACTTGCACCGCCATTGTGTTGCATGTGGTCACCGATCATTGTCTCTGGCGTGGCAGGACGAATTCGCTCTACACTGCCAATTGATCGGTAGCCGTCGCTGCCGGATCGAAGACCCACAATTGGTGGCGCTCCGTCCTCCTCGCCTTCTTGGACTCCATATTTGCAGTCAAAGAATTCCTCGCGGTCCCGGCTTGGCGCTCTGGTAGTTGACTGTACGATCTCTCTGGCAGCAACAAATGTCCTCACGTCATATTCATCGTTGTCATTCCCGGCGACTGAACCTTCATCAATAGTTTGCAGCGCTGATGTTTCTGCAGTGGCAACATCGGCCACTGGTTCTGTTGGTGCCGCGTTGAGACGCTGCACTCCGCTCGCTGTTGCGTCTGATCGTCTGCTCTGACGATGCTTGCGCTTCTTGTGGTGATGTATGATAGCCGATGAAATCACCGGTGCCTGCTGGTGCAAACCCTGCATCACGGTCGTGGGTGGTGAACAGTGGCCCTCTCGGTGCTGAACTGGCTGGTTCGCTGGGACTTCAGTTGGGCCGGTCTGACGGTCGCTCCCATGCATCATGGTGTCAGCTTGACATTGAATAGCAAAATTTCGATTGTGCTTCGGTGCTTGGCCGAAAGTGAAGCCGGCGGGCTTGTCAATAGAGTCATTGCTTCTCGTCACCAAGGGGCCAAGTGTGCCTGGCCGGGACTCTGGTACTTGACTGCTGTCGGCAGCACGAGTCTCCTGCGTTTCGGCGTCCGTAGCATTGTCGGCGCCGGCGGATACGGTGTAGTCAACAGCTGGCGTCAAGGAGCGTTCACGGCAGCGGTGAGCGCTGTCCACCCCGTCTCCAAAGTCGGCGTCATCAACTTCCGGCAGGTTCATGAGGTGTTCGGTCTCCTGGTTGGCTGGGTCTTCGATAGAGGTGCGGGCCTGCACGTAGTCCTCATGTACATCCTGCTGCATGTTGTCGTTCGTCGGTCCTTTGGCGGAAAGTCCGTCCTGGTCGGTCATCGTGGCAAGCAGTGCTGCTGCTCGTCTCGTGGTGCCCACTGCACCTTACTGCGTCTCGATCGTGATCTCGACAGGACGTGTGTGTACTAGGACAGGGGCATATGAGGTTGTCAGTGGTCAAGAATCGGTAGTTCGGGGAGTCTGGCCAGGCAGAAGCGGGTAGTTTGGCAGTCGCGAGGACGCACCTGCCTCAAACCGCAAGCAGCAGTCGTCATGATGCCCAGAGGCAGAGCTCTGCACCTCAAATTGCATCACACGAACAAGTAAATGTACGACTGGACAGTGGCTCAGTGTACTTCGATGGCACTTTCGAGCTGCTGACTCTCAGGCGTGACATCGCCGCAAGAGCATCGTCTTATAATCCGCTGCCCCTTGGCCTTACCATCTCAGGTCAATTTGCAGATCGCTTCATTCGGGGCTCCGGTGTCAATACGTGTGAGACACCGTCGCTTACTGCCTCACAGGGCTGTGCGCTGAGTCCATCAATCAACTAACCAACCAACTGGTCGATCGGAACAGTCCATTTATCACGCGGTAATCCAAACGCTCAAGCAGCGAACAGCATGATCAGTCAAACCGGCCCTGTCGACAAGCAGTCAAGCTGTCAGCAAGCAGATAGAAATACATGTACGCAGTCTTCGTTCACGGTCGGTAAGTTGCTCTTGTATCATGATCATCGACGACAGTCTTGCGCTAGAACTCGCGAGGATCCGAAGTGTTCCATGTGCCTGCTCGTCGAATGGCTTGTGCAACCCGTGCATTTGAGTACATGGACGCGACGCGGCTGGCGTACCACCCAGGAACAGCCAGGAACATGAGTCAAGGCTTGGGCCGCGGCACGTCTCATGTCAGAGCAGCAGGGCGCTGTTTCTAGCGACCTGGAAGCTGTTCTAACGAAGCCCGTTTGCTGCAGAGCAGCGTTTCTTCGGCCATGCCTCTATCTAGCAGTGCCGTGTTATGCTAGGATCCTCGACGAGTAGCTTTCTAGATCTGAAATTTCATTGCCCGGCGTGGTCATTCATCCGCGGTTCGGCGATGTTTCTGGATCATTTGAGGACGCGAGATGCCAGACACTGGAAAGTGAGCAAACGACGGAATACTAGGAGCCTATAGCTCGAATCAAACGGCCGTCCCAGGCAGGCCTCTCTGCCTGCATCGGCCAGCACGACCGCGGCGGCCTCTTCCGCAGCATAATTGGCACCTTGTCCTCATGCTTCAAGATCCATTAGTGCACATGCTTGGGCCTTGACTGACCCTGTGGAAGCTTCGTCACATCAGTATCCACCAGTTCCGCCGTCGCATGCCCAGCGTAGGTACTGCCTCGGCAAGGATGTTTCCCACAGCCGGAGGACAATTAATCGAAGCCCGAGATCGTGGACTGGTTTTCGCCTTTGCTGCCAGGCTGATCTCGCATTCTCGAGATCTGACGTAGTGAAATACCTCGAGATTGTCCCAGATAGTCTGCGGATCACTGTGCAGGTACTGGATGTCGAGTCAAACGCCGGCGAACGTGACGTTCATCAAGTCCTTGGAAAGATTCGCCGGCACCACTGCGTAGCCGGGACAACCATCGCGCCAGGTGCCTCGCATACCTCTGCGATCGCCGAAGACGCGCGCGAGGAGGCAATGAGGGCGAATGTGGCGACGAGAGTCTCTTCCTTCTGGGAGATGATTTGATCGAGGACTGAGTGGTCATAGGTACCAGCGCTAGCTCACTCACGAGCCATGCCAAATACAGATGCAAGACGGGTGTCTTGCTTCCCACTTGACTATATCGCGACCACCATTTGTTCTTGGAATCCTCGAGGGGAAGGAAGCTGAGAAGAGACTTCATTATTGTACTGGCGCCGATGTGGCTGCAGCGGACGTACCCGCACACTAGCGCCAAACAAGACGCACTTCCTTTGCCCAATCATCAACATCCTGCTGCCACGGCATCATTCACTATAACCGCCGCTCGTAATGTACCGCACTATGCCATCAACGAGCCCGATTGGTGGCGGCTGAGACCTCTGGAGACGATATGAGCACGTAGTGAGGCCCAGACTGCAGCAACAATGCCACGGCGCTTAGCAGGTGCACAGGTAGGTGTAGACGATAATGTCTACAGAGAGGTCGCATTTCCTCCATCGTTCCGAGTTACAGTTGGCATACCTCTATATCGAGACGCACACACTCTTTTCGCGCTTCCACACGCTCGTTCAACCTCGCACAAGCAAAGCGCATCACCAGCAAGATGGATTTCCTCTCCCTTGTCCTCTGTCTCTTCTCAGCGACGGCGATGGCGGAAGTCATCACAACCACGGTAGTCATTCACCCAGCTTCAGCCTCGTCGGCGACAACCCAGAGCAGCGCATCCACCGCGTCTTCCCTGCCGAATGTCTTCAATCAAGCCGCGACCTCATCTTCGACACTCGCCACCTCCGTCTCAGCAGCGGCGGCGGCAACGTCAAGCAGCAGCGCATATAGCGCCGAAGACGGTAGCAACAGCAGCAGCGGATCCTACAACGGCGGATCCCCCGGCCCGGGCTCCGCCATCGATACTGACGGCGGGGCCTCGGGATCAGAAGGCTCCAGCGGGAGCATCGGAAATGGAGGTTTGATTGCGATTATTGTCGTGGTAGTCTTAGTCGCGATCTTTGGAAGTCAGTCCGTGTTCACAGATATTCAAACAAATCCCTTGGCTAACGTAGCCTTTGGTAGTTGCTACAACAACGCTCTTCGTTATCGCCAAACGCCGACAATGGAACGTACGCGCCTCTATCGCCCGCGCATCACGTCGCATGACGCAAGGCCTGTGGACGCCCGGGGGTCCTCGCAGTGCTGGCAATCGTCGGGCAACAGTGAATACTGGACGCTTGGGTGTTGGTGGCGATCGTCGAGATGTCGACACGCCAAGATTCAAAAGATTTAATGCTGGAGTGAGGGAGTTGGATGCGGAGAAGGGGAATGTGTTTGCGGGTACGGCGTCGAGGAACACCGCGGGCAGGGAAGGAGGGTGGGCGGCGAAGTTGTGGGGCAATGGGTGGAAATAGTAGTTGTTGATTCGAGGATGAATGGGGATGTCGGTCGATGATTAGCGCAGAGCGCACGAGTCACAGTCAGTGTGCTATTTCAGCTGCGGAAGAGAAGATGTACAACATTGATCACGTAGCTGTCATGCTGCGAGCTGCCCCTTCATGGCATGAGCGACCTCTCAGCGTTTTACTCATACAGCTCCTCCTCGTTGTCGGTCTTGTAGAGTGTACTTCGCTCGATCTGCGTGAACCCGTTCCCATCTTCATCATCACTTTCAATCAGCGTCGCATTCCTCTGCGTTCCTCCATCTCTCACCGCACTCTCGTCTGCCTCGTCCTCGTCCTCCCGCTGCTTCTCAAGCTCCTTCGCTCGCTGTATGCGCTTGATCTTACGTATCAACACTGGATCAGAAACCAAGTCATGCTTGGTCAGCATTTCCTTGCAACCACTGACTGGACATAGCACCATTCGGTCGTTGCCTCTGCGTTGTGTTCCATGGTCGATGAGCTCCATAATCGCGTCTAGCTCGAAACTGTGGTTACACCTCTTGCTTGTGACGGGATCAACGTACTGTTGCATTGTAAGACAACATTTTGTGCTGACCTGTACTCTTGCGACAGCAATATCGTCATCCGAGTCTTCATCGCCTCCGAGCGGGCCGCGATGGGTGATGCCTGGAGCAGGCTCAGTCCCCTCTGCGAACCAGTCTTCCGGGTCGGGCATTGGCGCATCCTCGTCTCCAGTCCGGGCGTCATGGACGAGCTTCCGGAACTCGACGTAACGGTCATTGGTCGCGTATCGATCGTAGAGTGATTTACTTTGGTAGCGCGTCTTTCCGTCCGCCAATTTCTGTTTGAACACATCCACAGCGCTCCGGGCCTGCTGAGTGCCTGTGGTTGGGGCGGTAGGCTGGATTTCAGGATACTCGTCATCATCCTCACTTCCCGCGTCCGATCCACCACCTCTCCTTGGTCGTGCTTTCGAGCGCATGTGCTGTGTGCTGGCCTGTGTGCTGGCGTGCTCGCGCGCCTCATCCGCTGTCTGGCTGATCGACTGCTTGATTGTACTGATGCCTTGTTGCCCGTCAATGATCTTGCGCATGCTCTCGTCCATGCGCTCAGTCATATTGTCGACCTTCTTCCGCAGCTGGCTGAGCGCCTGTTCAAGGTCACCGACGCCCTCATCGTCGTCGCCCTCCCCATTCTGTCTACTGCGCTTCCGGCTGTTCAACCGGCTTTCGTTCTCCTTCAACCGATCATTGATATCGACAGCGCCCGTTTGAATGTAGTCGACAACCTCGTTGAAGTGCCTGTCCAATTGCTTGAGCTTCGCATCTTGCAGCAGAGCAGACAGGTCGCGTTGCGCCTTGGGATTCAATGGAAATTGTGGTGGCTCGTAATCGGGCCGTTTGTTTGCACCACTGCTCGGTCTGCCCACTGTGCTGGGTGCTGGCGTCGCCGTCACGCCCCGTCCACCTCCATACCGACTGCTGGCTGGCGTGGCGGCGTTTACAGACTGTTGGACGCGTGACATTCTTCTGCTGTAAATATCGAATTCAGGTGCCGATGACGAGCTCCAGGGTTTATCACGACGCGTGAGAGACGCGACTTGAGAGCACGGACCGCCATCAACTCACATACTACGGGACACTAGCTACGTACCTTACTTTCAGTTTCAAGGCCGCATTTCTCCTAGAGCTGATGCCCAATATATCGCATACGATCTTCACGACAATTGCATCCCATATACACCTCCTTTGGCGCCATCACTTGCGACAGAGGTACTTCCTCACAGATGCCGCCGAGAACATGCCCCTCCTCATCGAAAATGATATGTGTACCACCATCACTCATTCATTACTCGTTCCCTTCACCCTCTTATCACTTGGTGAGAAAATTCAGGTAATCAGCCACGATGAGCGTGACCATTCTGTCTAGGTGTCAGCAGCGCTACCACTTTCAGGAAGGTAAGGTATCGGTTGATACTCACGCATGTGGCGCAATTCTGACATAATAGGTTGAGAATCCTCGATAGAACCTCAAAGGCCCTGGACGAACGCGGTCAGCTCAGATCTGGAAATGTCAGTGTCTAGCGGAAACTCACCCTCTTCCTTGATCACCTTGCCAAAACAGTCAAACATGCCCTTGTACGGCAATGTCCCATCTGGCTGCTTCGACTGCTTCTGCAACCGCGTCTTCACAAAGTCGAATGGCAGCGAAAAGAATGAAGCAAAGAATCCAGCAATCGCAGATGCCGTCAGCGTCTGTGCTCTTGGACCCAGAGAAGTCTCCTTCAGCTGCGACTTCGCTTCCGAGAAGAACGCGAGCTGGCCGAAGTTGAGCGCCATGGCTCTTACGACCGTCGGGTATGCACCCGCCCATAATCTCAGTACACCTTCGTTTCTCGCAATGGACTTCAAGGCATCACCGACGCCTCTGTAGTTTGCTCTCTGGGCCGCGGGCTTCAGGCCATCACTCTGCATTCTGATCAACGCCAGATCGGCTGGATTACCGAACAGTGCTGCCAGACCTCCCGCAGCCAAGCCAGCACCCGCGCGCTCTTTGAAGCCAATCTTGGTGCCCTTCTCTTGTGCTCTTGCGGACAAGCTCTTCATGAATGTCTCGAAGAAGCCTAATCTTGCCGTGGTGTACACAGCCTGCCGAAGCAAGCCTGCGGACAGTCCGGTGTACAGGTCCATGACCTTGCCCGCCGCTATGATCTCCCTTGTCACGCTGATCGGCGTCGGCTTCAGCCCTGTCTTGACGCCCTCGCCTGCCAGCTGGAGGCGGACTTTGATCATATCGATGGGCTGGATGACTGTGGTTGCCGCCATACCAGCAAGTCCACCATTTACGAAGGGCAAGGCGGCTCGCACAAGAGGCATGTGTAGGAAGTCCTGCGTTGCTGCCGAAGGATTCTCGCGAGCTTTCTGAACGACAGCTGGTGCGTCTGCCGCAACGTCTTTGGCGGAGCTGAGCACCGCATCGCCCTTGCGCTTGGCGGCTTCTATTGCTTGACTCATGCTGTCGGTGAAGGAGGGGTGGTGCGGATCGAAGTAGAGGATGTCAAGGTCGAACAACGTGGCGGCTTTTTCTTATTGCTGGCGGTGAGTATGGGTAAGGACGTTGAAAGAAATTTCTGTCTTGCTCAAACCCAATAGCGGTTGTTGTCGAGGATCAAGCGAACAGCTAGAGAAAGAATGTCAGCACCGAGTTCACGAAACACACTTCTGCAGCTACATGCGGCAGTCACTAGCCCGCGTCGTTTTGGAAGAAGGCCTGGCATCCAGCACTGAGCACGAGCTCCAACTTTCAAGTCGCCATCCAGTGCCTACAGCAGGAGAGAGCGGCTGGCCTGGTCCGACGTGTCCTCAACTGCACGTGCCGATGCAGGGTACTAAACTCCCCCGAATCTGCCCGGTATATGAGAGGGTTGACTCACATGTCAAGAACGCTTATCCACGTTGTCAATTACGTGTTCACGTAGCCGGTCCACGCGTGCCCCGCGATGTCGCTTAGGCTATCCACATAGATGTCTCCCTCGTCCTCTCTTGTCTTCGGGCGATCGATTGTTCCTAGCTTGAGCGATTTATGAGGGTCTTCGGCGACGAGTTTCAGCAGGTCGGTCAATGAGCGGTCCTGGGAACCGCAATCTCGATCAAGTCACCAGTAGGACCTAGACTAGCATATACTGGCAAGCATACAGCTCCGATGCTGGGTTGGGTTGAGGGTGTTGATGAGTGACAATGCGAGAGAAAGCTACAAGTCACGTTCCGTTCCTACCTTGCGATTGCCGCGGTATCCTTCTCTCTATGTACCTACGCTTACCCTAGGCAATGCAGAGCTCTGGAAGTCTGGTGCTTCCTCCCGGCCGCGTGCTAGCTTGTTTGGAGCTTTCTCGTACCGTTGTAGTTGGCTGGCTTTCCCCGCAATCGACCACGCGGCGGAGGTGTTTGGGGCATTTGAGCTTCTAGCCTTACGGATCATCGCGGTGCTGAGGAGGCTAGTTTCAGGTCTTCTGCGGGAAGGAAGAAAACGGAGACATGGGCTGTGAATATATGTAGTGAAGAGTGTTGAGTCGACTGGAGGTTTCGTCGCCGTATATTTGTTTCTCCGGGCAGTCAGCCGATGACGCTCGTAGCTTCGCGATGGAGTATGTGCATAGAAATATCCCATCAAGTATCTCATGATTTTTTCAACGAGTCTTACCTTGCCTTGGCAACTTGAGGATATATAGAGGACTAGGAGGTATTGTGCGAGCTGTCCAAAGTCAGGGTGGGGTTGTTCGGCTTAGGCAAGGGATGGCGTTCGCGCTCTATCAAGATGCTCGTCAGGGCTAGTTTGATCATTGTCGGAACTGTGGCAATCAGATTTTTCCTCACGCGTACCATGCTGGTCGTGCCGTGCAGACGTCTTGAGTCTGCGAGCCTGGAATGAGCTACGACCACTTATGTAGAGCTCACGGGGAAACGCACGGGTATTAGTCGACAGTGACTACGTCAGCCCACCAGACAGTCAACTGCTTGATTGCAATAGTCTACTTATGATGCTCAAAAGTAAAAATTGCATGCAGTCAACAGCACTATCAGTGAAAATAGCCGTGTCAACAAGCAATCAACCTGTCAGCGAGCGATCAACCTTATCAAGCAATAAGCAGCCACGTCAAGTACTCATTTGACATGGTTGAATCACGGAGTCATGGCAGGTCGATATTGCTTCGGCTTGAAGGGCTTAATGAGACTTTCGATCGTAGCGTTTCTCCGAACCGTCTAGGTTATGGCAGGGTGTTGTTTAGTAAGTCCCACTAGTCGCGAGGTAAGGTGTCCGATGTAAGACAAGGCTGTATCACGAGAACACCGTAGTAGCGTATGTGGTGACTACAAGCCTCTGCAGAAAATTATAGATAGGAGTGATAGCGCTCATCTGAAAATACCATGCATTTAAAACACCACAAAATGGCAATATACCTATTTAATAGTTATGAGCCTAGGTCGCGATTCCGCAGACTCTTAGGTTTTGACAATCCTTAGAGACTACTTAATCGCAAGAACGCATCATTTGCAAACTAAATATTACTTACAATTCAAATTTGCATCCTATACTACTTATCTGTAATAGAGAAATTTGACATAAACTTATTAGCTATAGCTCTTAGCACTATGCTAAAAGACAAGATCCTGTTCGATTTCACTAAGTACAACAAGTAGCATAATGAAGCTAAGGCTAAGGCTATTAATCTTGAGATCTAGTAGTACTTTACTAATAAGCTAGGGGTTATAAGAGAGGCTAAGCTAGTACCTCTAGTCATAATAGCTTGTCTAAACTTTCCTCTAATAAATGCTACCTAAGAAGAATGTTATAACTATAAGAATGCGAAAGAACTGTAGACTAAAGCTAAGACTGACTTCTTATACGCGACTAAATAATACGAACGATTTACTAACTACAGAACAATATTCAAGATGTATCTTGACAAAATAATCCTAAATATGTATTTAACAGAACTAAATACTAACTAAACGACACTAGCTCTATAGTAGGACTTTATTATGACAAACCTCTCTCTAACTAATAAGAACTGTCGCTAGATGCTTACTAATAAGAACTTAACTCTTAGGAGTAGCGGACAAGTTAAGACAATTAAGAACTAGTTTATAGAATAGCTTGACTATAAGGTAAAGCTTATCCGCTATAATTACAAACTCTAGCATGTAGTTGTTAAGGACTTCTACAGAGCCTTTAAGTCCATAATTAATCTAACTACTAGCCAGATAGCAGCTACTTAGGCTAATCTATCATCTGCAGTTAATTTCTGCAGGAACTTCATTAGGCGTAGACTAGCAAATCTTCAAGTTACTAGGTCCTAGGCTTATGCTACCTTTAGTAGTGTAGCTCTACCTGCATAAAGTACGTCTTTAGTAGATGATCTAGTAGTAGTTAACCTACGACCAGAACAGCCACGACGTCAGAAAACGTGCTCAAATTAGACAGGGAAGACTACAGACAAGGCCTATATCAGATTATAGAGCTACCTGACTATTAATCACAAGATTAGGCTAGCACTAGACGAGATGTTAGGCGAAGATCGCCAAGCATTCTAGTACTATTAGCAGATCCTTAGAAATAATCGTGATAAGTGCATAACCTAAGCTTAGAAGTTCGGAGACCCTGAAGCTATCAAGATCTAGAAGAAGACCTATAGTAGTAACATCTTAGGAGCAAAAAAGTCAATCGGATAATTAGTTAATGTCGCTATTACTACTACGGTACACATAACTAGGCACTCGGTGTTTGCTACCTAGAGCAGAAGTAGTATAGCGATTACTATGCTTCTAGATAGCAGGTCAAATGTGCATATCATTAACAGTCTATACATTAGGATGTTCATGCCTACAAGATATCCTTCGGAGATGACTATTAGGTCTAGAAAGTTAATTAACAAGCTAGTAGTTTAGGGAAACCTAACAGTAGACATCAGAGGTTAGGATGGCGAGCCTATTAAGTTGAGACTAAGAGATGTGCTGCTTGTCCCTAGCTTCTACGTTAATATCATCTTAGAAGAGGTAATGTTTAAAGACTACGGACTATTCTACAACTGCCGAGCTAGTTAGTAGCTAGATAAGCATGACAACCTAGTTATGACAGTAGTAAAGGATTAATTATCGTGGATTAAGCTGATACAACGAGAGGTAGACACATCTTCGCTAAATATTACATAATAGCTATCACGAGAAGATAGCTTACTAATGTTAGTAGCAGACGCTCTTTAGTAATAGGAAGTCGATAGCTACAAGAAGGCCTTTATAGCGTAGTCTAGCTAGCAGCTACTACAAAACAGGAAGATGTCACTAGCACTTACCTACAGGGTACTTGGCTACATCTCTAAAGACAGGATCGACTACATACTAAAGGCAGTTACTAGCGTGAGTTTCGCTAGAGATACGCCTGCTCCGTTAACTAATAAGTGCAAAACTTACGCACTATCTAAAAGCAAGCGAGTTATCTTAAGAAGACAGTAATTCCGGACGAGACTCTTATTACTGCTTAGTAATGTCATAATAGACATTACGGAGTTTGACTTGGCGTTTAATAGTTACAGGTACATAGTACATGCCTATAATGCTAACACTAAGTTACACTTTGTCTAGACGATAGTATCCTACAGACAGGGAGACCTTCTTGCCTGCTATTAGGAACTACAGCGGTTTGTCAAGAATTTTAGTCAGGAAATGTATGTTCTAACTACTAACAATGACTATTGCCTAGGTCTTGTCTTTAGGTCTGTTCTTTAATCAGACAACATGCTATAGAAACAGATAGCGGCATATACTCTAGAGTAGGATCCTGTAGAGAGAGGTAGTTAATTAGTGATTTAGCTAGCGAGGTCTCTAGCGATTAGTAGAAATTTGCCTGAAAATCTCTGGCTAGAGTTAGTCGTAGTAGCTACGTACATCCTTAATTAGTCACTAACTCTATTAATTAGCTACAAGACTCCATTTAAAGCATGTTACGGCAAAAAGCCTAGTATTGCCTATATGTTCGTAGTTAGGGCGAGAGCGTACGCTTATAAGACCTGTGACAGTAACCTACTAAAGAGAGCAAAACTACAGGCTTGTACGCACATTAGGTATTTAGTCGGCTTTAAGGGTCATAACATCTATCGCATCTAGATCCTGTTAAAGGGAGTAATAATCCGGACTAGAGATGTGATCTTCGATGAGTCTAGGAGGTACTCTAAGCGTGATATCGACCTTGCGGCAGTTATCGACTCGGGCATTAATGTAGTAGTAGATCTACAGGACCCGTAAGGAGCGTTTAAATCGCAGTTTAATGACTTGATCTTTAAGACGTTAGCTGTCCGCAGGGACATGCGACTAGCTAAGGGGGTAGACTCTTAGGACTCTCTAATAGATGATGTTAATCATCCGTATTATCTAGAACCGGAGTTTAAGTATGATTAACCGTATTATCTAGAACCGGAGTTTAAGTATGAGATCACGCGGAGTTTTCCGCTAGGTAAGTAGGAACTAAGCTAACACTTCTTTGAAAACATCTTTCCTACGCTTGATCTAGAGCATAGCCCTCTGACAGGTACGCTATTAGGACAGAAGAGAATTGCAGCAGAAGCTAGTCTAGACAAGGACTTTCTCTTTCCGCATAATAATAAAAGGACGAAGATCGCGTGTGTAGTAATCCTAGAGCGAGTAATTGTTAACAATATCATCTACAAGAATCTAGACTATCCTGTGTATATTCGATTACTGCTACTACTACCTAAGCGATAGAAAGAGCTAGTAACTCATCTGTATAGCAAAGAGTTTAAATAAGCGGCACATGTTAAGTTTAACAAAGGACTATTAACAAGAACATACTATGCTGTCCCTAAAGAAGAAGCTAAGGGTAAGTTATTACCTACAACATAGGTCTAGGGCTATAAGGGCGATGATCTTAGTGTCCTAGTTAAGCACAAAGGCCGACTCTGCAGAAGAGGCGACCTCTAACAGACCGAACTTAATACCTACGTAGCGACTCTTAGCTTAAAACTCTTCAGGCTAATGATGGCTCTTATTAGGTACTTCAATCTTTAGACACTATAACTCGACGTAGTAAATGCCTTTCTAAACTTACTATTGCTAAAACCGAAGTACTTATAAATACTAGACGGCTTTAAGCACCTACTAGAGTACGTAGGAAAAGTGTTAAAGTGCGAAAAGGCATTGTACGGATTTAAGGAGTCGCTAAAGCTATAGTACGACCTGCTAAAGGGAACTCTAGATAATCTTAGATTAAGAGAAGTTAAGTCGTGTATCTAGGGGGTAGGCAAAATTCTAGTGTTCTTCTTTGTAGATGATATTAGTATTATCTTCCTACTAGAAGACCGAGACTTAGCGTAGAAACTTAAGGAAGGTTTGATAAGGATCTATGAGATGCGTAACCTAGGGGAACTAGCATACTTCTGTGGCATCAAAGTTAGCAGAAGTATAGCCGCCTAGACGTTGTCTCTTACCTAGACCTCATATGTCGAGAAGATCGGAGCTCGCTACTAGATCAACTGTCCTGTTAATAGCCTAGGTCCTAAAACGCCTCTCCTACTCGACTTCACTACTACGAGTAATGAGACTGTAACTCCTTATCTAATTAGCGAGTTTAGATCTAAAGTCTAAAGCATTAACTTCGCCGCTATATAGACTTGCCTAGATATTACATTCGTAACCTCGCTACTCTCGCGTTACCTTAAGAACCTGTCTCGCTAACACATTAAAGCTACTAACTATCTTATCTGCTACCTTCTATTAATAAAGTACCTAGGGATAACCTATAGACTAGACATAGTGCTACAGGAGTTTTATAGTATGTCGGACGCCTTATTTGCTAATAATAATGAGACCTAGAAGTCTAGTGAAGGTTTTGTGTACATGCTGTTTAGTAGGCCCGTAGATTAGAAGGCAGTTAAGCAGACTATAGTCACAAAGTCAAGCACTAAGGCTAAGCTGTATAGTCTGAGTCATGCTAGGTCGGAGATGATGTAGTAGAAGCGCACTGTGAAGGGCGAAGCCCTGAGTCTTAGCACAGGCTAGGGCCTGTGCGACCCCTGACGAAGCCGGCTATAAAAGACCGGACAGCTAGCAGATAGTCCTTCTCTCCCCATCGTACTTGTTGAATACCACATGAACCCCTGTGTATACGCTGTTTACCCGTGACATTAAGTACGATCAATTTCACCATGGATAGGCCGTCTCCTAGCCAATTAACCCCGGTGTCCGAAGGATCCACGAACGAGGAAGCGTTAGCAGAAATGCGTCGTGTCGTCGAGGGAATGCATACCTAGCAACAGCAAATTATGGCCGAGCTGACAGCCACGAGGGCCGCGTTAAATGAATCGGAGTCCCGACAGCGACAGAACCCGGGCGTCCTGTCGGAGGAGCTACTGAAGACCCTCGCGGACGCGCTAGCCGTAGCAACGCGTGCGAACTCCGTCGTAGAACCGACAGTACCCCGAGAATGGAGGCTACTAACGTGGGACAGAAAAGCCGAATCGTTCAGGGATTACCTGCTCCGTATTAGGAGTTCGTTTAGGGCGCGCTCTAGGGTAAAACCCCCGATAGGCGCAGATTATTACTAGAACACGATCTACGACACCCTCCCCGCTCGCTAGCGCGCCCGGATGCGCCATTTCTAGGAGAAAGGAGGCCCGGACGGAGCGAAGGACCCCAAAGCTTTCCTCACGCAACTCGAGGCCGTGTTCGCGGACAGTAACGAGACGGCGAGAGCTCTGGAACAGCTCACGAACCTCCGACACGCGGCAGGCCAACCATGGCACAAGCACTAGCTAGAATTCGACGAACTCCTGCTGTCTGCAGGAGGAGACTAGTAGACAGATGACGCGAAGATCGGATACCTCAAGAATTCGTTTTCGAACCCTGCCAGGATGTACACGGCGAACGTGAGAGACAAGGGGGACTACTACGCGTTTGCGGAGGAGGTCGAAAGGGTCATGACAAACTCCGAGGCAACCGACCAGTTCAAGGCAGCCTATAGGAGGTAGTTAAGAGACAAGAACAAGGACTCCGAAGGTATTCCCATGGCTGCCATGCAAGTGCCTAACCCCGGAGTCGGATCCCGAATAGACGCGGATAGGGATACGGTCATAGCACTGACTCGTACCGCAGGAGACCGATATGACGGCAAAGGACCCCGACAAAACAACGGGGGGAAACGACGCGCCAGATAGGTAGACGCCACGGAGAGAGAGAAACGCCGGGAGAATAACCTGTGCTACCGCTGCGGAGCGTCTAGACATCAAGTTAAGGGGTGTCCCTACGCCTCGGCTATACCCCTAGCCCAGATCAATACGACTAGAGTGTCGCCATCGCTAGAGGACGATGGAATAGCAGAGGAACCCAGGAGGAACAACTCGGGAAAAGATTGACTCCCGCTCGGAGTCAGGAAGCGGGAGTAACGGAGACATTAGCAGAAGGATAGGAGAGAGTTAAGGGATCCATAGACGGGAACCTGATCTATACTGATGTAGTCCTGGCAAATAATACCGGGACATCAGCTCTCATCGATGAAGGGTGCCAATGCTACGCTACAATTAACGGAGACCTAGCAAAAGGTCTCGGCTTGAGCTTAATAAGCAAGGAGTCACGCATAGCGAGGGGCGCAACAGCGTCGATGCGAGACTCCGCGGTAGAAGGAGTAGTCGCCTTCCGGATAGAAATCGAGGGGTTCTAGCAACTAGTATACGCATACGTAGTAAAGGATCTAGCCTTCCCCCTGATACTAGGGAACCCCTAGAAGGCTCACAATAAAGTGCGGACCGCGCCAGAAAGGCGTCAGTATTAGCATGGAAGAGCGGGACGGTAGATAA